>VCKU01000034.1:1200000-1705176 GCA_005876895.1 Drosophila azteca
ATTGTTTCAGTGTGACAGGTGTCATAGGAGTCTCTCTCTACAAACAATTTGATCGCCGTAGCTCTTATAGTATTTGCGAACTTGGCGACAAAGAAGATGAACGGACGGATAGACAGACATACGTACATATGTATGTCCCTATGTATGTGAGTATGGGGTCAAAACCGGTTCCTGCACCAATTAATAATTAATTACAGTATTTTGGAGTACGATCAGATCAGCATGATCAGAAAAAGTAGTTTTGATGCCATGAAATTTTTCATTTTGGGACCTTAATTATTATTAAAGTATTAAAGCCGTAAAAAGTCATAATATTTACTTAACATGTCCGAAAAAAAACATTAAAACAATTTGAGCTTTCTAGCACTGTTATACCCAACTTTAGAAGCAACATATTGTATTGACTGAAAGGAAGGGTGTTACATAGTCAGACAGCACTTAATTGTATTTCGGGGGAATTTTGCAGCTGAGCGAAACTAGTTCCGTTCTTGACCCATCTCATTCACAGCGTGATAGACAATATATTTGTATGGTATGGACCGCGCAGCCTCAAATCAAGGCAAGGAAAGGAGGCCATGCCGTAGAAAAGAGAACCAACCACCCAAGTCAAATCAGTCTCGATTTTCACTACCGTGTACGTAGATATGCGCAAAATTAAATGAAAGCAATCACAAACAAGTTAAATGTACAACAAGTTCTGAAAAACGGGCTAGAAAACAAACGTGCAAAAATATGTGTAACTTACATCAATTTTGCATGTAATGTATGTAATATTAGTGTTACTATAATAGACGTGCAGGATAAGACACTTACATACATACAAAATATGTACGTATGAATGGATTGCTGGTGTGTAGTGTACGGAAAGCTCGTACAAGGTCACTTAGATTGAAGCTGTGCAACGCTCTAATAGGTCAAGTGTGACGTACTTAGGTATGTAGAAACATATGTACATATGTATGTACATACAATTATAAAACACGCATCTTGATGTAAAGGGCTTACTACATGTAATCTCTTTAATCAATTTATATCTTGCCAAAGACTACACAATTGGGGTTGCTCTTTATAGGGCTATCACAATTACGAAAACATTAAAAAGCCTGTCATGTCATGGGAGAGTATTGCGTCCAAGGATCTGCTTAGGTATATTATGCAAATATTGCTCAAATAATGGAGCTAATTCCTTTACATTTTAGCATTCCTCCAAGTCAAAATCTATCCGCAACTCACTTACTAGCGTCACCTGATGGATCGCGATACTTATTAGAAAACTCAAATGGTTGGTCCCTAAAAATGTTTACATAAAATGAATACAAATATGCACATTATGATATTTGATTGCAGATTTATATCAATTAGATGAGAGCTATTCGAGAGTTGCGGGCTATGGCTCAAGCCCAGATGCAGGTTCGCGTTCTTTCTGGACTGGCCAAGGACTATTCCGTTCTGGTTCTGTAATCAGCTGCTTCTTGGCTTGCCAACGAAGTCTTCGACAGTATATTGCAAAACGCAAGGTAAATACTTCCCTAACGTATGTATGTACATATTTGCGTTAACAATCCAATACAAACGTATTAATTATATCGCAATATTCACTGATTGCATTTATTCACAGATTGAGCGGGGTCTTCGGCTTTATGAGCAAAATAATCAAACAGCAGCAGTCCGCACCTGGCGTAGTGCATTAAAAGGCACGTGTCGTCGCGAGGACTGCTTCCAGCTATTGGGTTATTTGTATCAGGCACATATGGATTGGGGAAAGTTTCGTGAAGCTATTGAGTTCGGTCATCAACAACTTGGGTGAGTAAAATGGTTTCCCTCTTCCCGAATGTGCTATGAAATGATATAGGCTATAGTACTAGGATGTGTGTGGCTTTTTCTTCAGAAACTTTTGAACTGTGTCTTTCAAATGTCCGCCTAAATTTAGAAGAAAGATTTCCTTAAAACCAAATATTAAATGCTCCCTCGAAGACTATGGCAGCCATACATACATATGTGCTATCTTTGCACCTCTGATCTTTCCATACATCTACATACATATATATAATCAATACAAATATACATCATAATAATCAAAAAGATGCAAAGAAAATTGGGTAGATATTATTTGGGGTACATACATATGTATATGGCTAAATATTATTACTAATCACGAGCTAAGTACTACCCCTGATAACCCTATTCATCACTGATCAAGCGTACAATCATGTACAATTACCAAAATAACGAGAAAAATTAAATGCTTTCTAGAATCGTACTGCGTAACTCGCCAAAAATATGAGTCAAAATCAAAAGACTGTGTATATATGTAGCTGACTGTTGCAATAGTCCAAATAGGCCAAAATTCATTCATAATCTTACCAAGTTTAACCTGCCTTCTTTATTTTTTAGCATATCAGAGGAACTCGATTCACCAAACATGCGCGCAGAAACGTATCTAAATCTCAGTCGAGCACATGCTAGTCTAGGTGGTCTCGAACGAGCTTTGAGTTACGCTCGTCACTCGCTCTATAACGAGTGCGGAACAAAATGCCGCAGTGGACTCGTCCACTTGACAGTGGCACGAGTTTACCTTGAAATGGGCGGGTTCTCTAGAGCATTGGAGGGCCTGCAGGCTTGTAGCAAGATAGCTACAGCCATTGGCGATCCTTCGCTGGAGCTGCAAGTTTACGTGGCACTCTCCGAACTTTTCGGCCGACTACAGGATAACGAGAAAAGTGCCACCTACGCATCCAAAGCTTATGATTTGTCTCGTTCCCTACAACTGGGGGACCTGAATTCATGTCATCATAGAGCCGCTTTGCTGCGCATGGCAGCCTCCTTGCGAAAGCAGGGCGAGCTTGGGGATGCGCAGGACTACTGTAAGGTAATTGACGGTTTGTCTCACTTAAATTGAGTCGAAAAGTTTTGATCAATTGAATTGTTTTAGGAGGCAACTAAACTGTCGCTTATTTCCGGAGATCAGGCCACATACACTAGAAGCATACGCGTTATGGGGGACATATACCGAAAGAAAATGGATATTGATGTTTGTACAAAAAACGTGCATGACCTAAATCAAACTCGATTTTTAACTCTGCCTTTTCTAAGAACACTTTTGTACTTTTTGATTTTGGAGATTAGTGCGAACATATTACATATTTACATTTACATATATTTATTCATAATTTATATAATCAACTATTTTATAAAATTTACAAAGATACGAGTTATACAATTCATAGAGTTAATGCACATAGAAATCGAAGAGTAGCTCAAGTTTATTTGTTTGTATCTACTCTACTAATCATTAGATTCTAATCCAATTTACGAATAATCAATAATTTTATAAGTTTTCCATTCGGAAAATTTACAAAGTTCCATTTCGAAAATTTTTATAGTACATATTTATAGATAGAAAAATTACATAATAAAAACTTGATTTTCTATACATAGCTATGTATGTATGTATGTACGTACGAGTATAGTATGCACGATCAGTATCATTAATTTACATATGTACATATGTAGTAGGAAATATTTCTTTATTTAACTAAATCCTTCTTTTTTACATTGACCGATGGAAAACTCTTACATCAGCGAGCATTCCGACAATACGAGCAAGCAATGGGCACATCTGCAAGTCTAGGAGATCGCATGGCTCAAATGGAGGCCATGGACGGGGCTGCAAGGTGTCTAGAAACTCTACGTCTTCAGAACAAGATTTGCAACTGCAGACCTTTGGAATTTAACACACGTCTACTGGAGGTTGCCAGCTCTATTGGTGCCAAAGTGATTATCAATTTTAAAATTTTAGATCCAGAAAGTTCGAATAATACATATACATATATACATATGTACATACATACGTATGTTACATCTGTCTTGCAGCTTTTGGTACGCAAGATTCGTTGTCGATTGGCTTTAATATATCGCGCGTTGGGCGACGAGGATCAGTATAACACTCACTTCCGTCTGGCAAATCAGACCGATGCAGCATTAGGCTTAAATTGTGGTGCTTGTGGGGAGGTTTTCGGCCTACAGCCGGGCAATCTTGAAGCTCTACCCTGTGCACACATTCTCCATGCAAGGTAGGTAAAAGCTAAAATGTCCCTACATTTTTACACTAAAGAATACGTTTTTGAAATACACTACACGTACATACATATACATATATGAACTTGGTATTTTCAATCGTTGCAGATGCGCTCACGAAATAATGCGTAGGCGAGACAAAAACGGACCAGCTCGATCGTGTCCGGCTTGCAACAAGTTGTTGAACTCTCGTTTGCATCTTTGCGGTGGTGGGACTATAGCGGGCGAGAATGAAAGCACTGATGGAGGCAGCGCTATTACGGTCACACTGAATGCCCATGCGCTTTCTGTCGATGGGCTCTTGGCGATGAAATCCGAAGCTTTGTCAGCTCAATCACGTTCAGTCAATGAGTCTTCTATATTTTGCAATATCAACAAAACGATGCCAACTATTCAGAATACGACGCTGTTGTCTCCGAAGGCTTTGTATCACAGCAATCTTTCACTGGCCTCCTTGCGCGCATCCAGTTTGACCATAGATAGCGAAAGAAACGCCACATCTTCTGTCTAATTAGAAACCTCCTTACAATATGTAACGGTACAAGTATTTCAAATACAAAATGGCACTGGAGAGAGGGGGACTCTAATTAATAGGATCGTAATTTGATTGCTTGAAGACGTAGATAGTCAGATAATATATATGTATGTTCTCAGAAATTTGCATTCTAAATGCTTAAAAAGTTAACAGATAATGCACTTTCCAATCTATGTATGTGTATGTGTGTATGTATGCTTCTCACAAGCACGTCAGATGGGAACTGCTGGGCATTTGATCAAATGGCTTAAGCTTAAATCACTACTAAATTAACAACTACTTAGAGTACCTTAACAACCATCAAATAAACAAATCAGGCAGGTGCATTGTTAAAGTTTTAAAATTATATATGATATGTACGATATTTATTCTTAAAATTCACAAATTAAAATAAAAAACGTTACTGTGTGTTAATATGAGTATAAGTACATATACATACATATAAATGTACATATTAATTATGTAATTCGGATTCTTTCCAAGTCGCACAGCAGCGATCTTTCTTGTGTGATAAGTTGTGCCTACTGCGCTCCCAAGAGTATGCAACGCCAGCTGGCATTTCTGATGGTAGCACAAAAGATGGATTGTATGAGAAGGATGTGGCTGTAACAGTAACGGCAGTGCGCATGCTCAATTTTTATTTTTTTATTGCTTACAAATTATAAATATGCTATATTTTTATCTACATCTCTCTGTTAAGATCGATTTATGTTACATTAATTACCTTAGGAGATATGGATTTTTTTCCTGCCGAATTGGTTATTTCAACCACTGTGACTCGTCGAGATTTCATCCCTTAGACCACAGCTGGTGGTCGGGCTTTGAAGAGAGAGAGAGCGACTCTCAGTGGTTTTCGAAACGGCAAAGAACGCAACCCTTATCGCGAGGGGTGGCGTGTTGTGGCTGCTCAGTAGCCGAAACTTCATGGAACGCGGCGGTCGTCACATAACAAAGTTTCACAAAATAACACCCACATGTGTGTGCATGTACACTCATGCATACACTCGTACACCTACATGCGTAGAGAATTTTCCAACTGAAGGTTTCGATATAAGAAATGCTCTAATTATAATTCTCCATCGATTCGGAATCAGATCAGGCCCAGTCTATCAAATTAACAAAAAGCAATTGGAATTAAATTGCAGCTTTTCTGTTGTGTAAAAGTCTGGAAAATAATCCAATTCGGAAATATTTGTGTACCTGTGTACGTTTTAGAAATGTATCGAGTTGCACAAAGTGGGGCGAAGCTCGCGGCGCTCATGATGATGTAGATTCCGAGCCAGCAGCCATTTAAGGTAAATGTTATAAACAATATAAAATCAGGAGAAGATTCAAATTAGTGAACGGACAAAAGTTAAGACTGTTTGAACAGATAAAACCCATAAAAAGGTGAAAAATAATTCCAAAGTGCAAGCCACCCCAACCCCCTACAACTACATACGAGTATATATACATATAAATATATATATATATATATATACATGTGCATATATTATATATGTATGTATGTATTGCGTATAGCTAGGTCGAAGCAACCCTTAAGGGTTGGCGACGATGGCAACGTGAAAAGCGACAAAAACAATGAAGGAACGGAACTCATGGCTAACAAAAAATAAGAAATAAACAGAGACCCCCCCACCCAGCATAGCACACGTACACATTCAAGTTAAACTTAAAAGCTATATTTATTTTATATACTCTTACATACACATGTACATATTTATATCCCATATATGTATGTATGTACTATATGTAAAAGAGAACATTTAAGTAACACCTGCCGAGCATATCCGTATTCGTTACACATACTTAAGTTAGCCCGCCTTAGGAAAGGAAAAGCGACTCTATTGAGATGAACTCGATTCATAGTTACATAATGTTGTAAAAGCTGAATCTGTTTCTGAGTCTGTTTCCATTTCCTACAATAATAATACACTCATGAGTCTGACGTAGTCTATTCGTTTTTTGCAGTTAGATTTTGATGATAACTCAAGTGGAATCTCCAACCTTTTGTTATTGACAACTGTGGCTGTGGCCTGTGAAGCTTTATAAGGAATGGAATCAATTAATGAAATGATTGATTCCCAGACATTTAGCCAGGAACTGGTGGACGACGCCAATGAGTTCATTACCGTTGGACACCAGAACCAGCACCAGCACCAGCATCAAGAGGCTGACTCCGAATCCGAGTCACACAGTCTACATGGTGTCAGCAGTGAGACCCTTGCCATGACCATGCAATCAATGATGTCCTCGGCAGACGGGGCTGGCGAGGAAGAGCCCAGTTCTGTTGTGATGGTCATTGATGAAATCGGACACAGTAATGTGCAGACAGCGTATCAGATTGTGCCTCAACAACTTCAGATTCAGGGTAGGAATTTGCCACTTCCATTGTCGTTGCTCCACGACCAACATCAGCACCAGCAGCGGCAGGAGCGGATGATCGTCAGTAGCCCAGTGGACTTTGTTGGATCCGATATCAGCTTGGATGGACTGACAGTGAATACGGTTCTGTCCCAAGGGGTATCTGTCAAACAGGAGCACAAGCTTCTTATTGTTCGTCGAGATCAGGATTACAGTAATGTTAGGAATCCGCCTCAGGCCAGTAAACGTCTTAATATGGATGTAGACGTTCCGAACGTCGTCGGTGTTGGAATAATGGATGAACTTTCGTCAGACGGCTTAGCCTGCGAGGAGGAAGAGGTCACACTGAATCAACATCACCAACACCAACAGCTTCTAGAACAGCAGCAGCAGCATCAGTATGGTCATCTAACGCACCATCAAACTCATGGCCAAGTACATCAGAGTCTGCTCCATCGTTCAGCCCAGCTGGGACTGGGACACAATGGAAGCGTTCACAGCGAGGTTTTATCGGTTATTGTACAATCACACGAGGACGACAAGGATGTGGATGGCGATGCAGATGCAGATGAAGACGACGAGGACGATCGAGACTCTGGTGGACGCGGGCAATTACTCAGTCCTGTATTGGAGCACAGCTCATATCAAACGTTAACATCGGTCAATGATCGCATATCACCACCTGGTTTTAGTCCAACGTCGTATGCCACACTGACACCTATTCAACCACTTCCGCCAATATCGACGATGTCCGAAAAGTTCGCTTACTCTGGCCACATTTCCGGAGGAGGAGGCGGAGGCGGAACTGGAAGTGGAAGTGGCGCAGAAGCCACAACCAACTCATCCAGCAGCGCTGCAGAGACAGGTACTGTTAGTAGTGTCAGCTCTTCTGGCTGTAGCAACAACGATTGCAGCTCATTCTCTAGTCTCCCAATGCCCATGGGCAGTGGTCTTGGTCTGAGTGGATTATCAGGAGTACAGTCGCCGTATTCTTCCTACGACAAGTTGCCCTCAATGATATCTCCGCCTCCACATAATTACTCTGGTTCTCCATCCCACGGGCTCACCGGAATGGTAGTCTCGTGCGACCTGCATACGCACAGATCTTCAGTGTCGGTGCCCTCCCCAGTTACTGGTGGCTGCGTGACTCTTTCCCCGCACTCTGATTCCTCTCAGTTGCAGATAGGAGTCAACGGCCAAAAGCGAGACGCGGTGACTACCCATGGACATAACCATGGACATGCACACAGTCACGGACACGGACACGGACATAGTCATGGACTCCAGCTTGTACCCGTAACTCTGCAGAAACAGGTGATATGCCTCTCCTCACCGACCGGTGTTATTGGGGACAATGTGGTTGTGAGTGACTATGAGTCATCCTATAGCGGACATCACCATGACCATGAGCTGATAATGGCCACGTCTTCGTCGACAAGTTCAACAGCCGGACTTCAACATAGTCCAACACTCAGCCCTCACTCAGTTTCTGCCGGTTCTGTTGTTTCCATGTCATTACACTCGCCAACATCGGTTGTCACCTTGCCCAACATTAATGGTTCGATACAAAGTCTCACAGCTGATATGCCTGTTGTTGTTTCTCTAACACCTACCCCTCCCCCTGTAACAGATGACGGGGCTTCAGCCATGAGGATGAGCGACGACACAAGTCAAAGACATCAACATTTTCTACCCAAAAGCCAAGATATTAGTGGCGATCAGTGCAGTCCCCACACAAGCCATCAACAGTCTCATCAAAATGGTTACCAGAACGTGCAGCAGCAGCAGCAACTGTCAAAGTCGCATTCTCCAAAATCGAACCCAAGCACTAGTGGAGGTGGAAGCCGAAATGCAAATGCAAGTGCCAGTGATATGGAAGAGATCAACACTAAAGAGTTGGCTCAACGGATCTCGGCCGAACTGAAGAGATACAGCATTCCACAGGCAATCTTTGCACAGCGTGTACTTTGCCGCTCCCAAGGCACACTATCTGATCTGCTGCGCAACCCAAAGCCATGGTCAAAACTAAAGTCCGGACGAGAAACTTTCCGCAGGATGTTCAAATGGCTGCAGGAACCGGAGTTTCAACGAATGTCTGCCTTGCGGATGGCTGCTGCCCAAATACCACAACGTACACCACTTGCGGTGGGAACGGGGGTGAGTGGTACATCGGGATCGGCAGGGGTAACCACGACCATAACGGCTACAGACTCGTCACCAGTCATGCCAACAATGACGGGAAACGGTAAGTGAACTGAGTTATCTGTAAGTCTTACATCTTTTTGTGGGCGGTAGCTACAGCCCTAAATCCATATTCTCTGTGTTTTTCCAAAAGGTTAAAGTTTACTAACATTTTAAAACTTTAATCGTGTGTTAATTGATCATTTCTGTCATTCTAATTTTATCAGGTCTGCTCAGTGGATCCTCGTCATCCTCTTCTACTGGCGGTGCCGTTGCCAGTATTGTCAATTGTCGTCGTAAGGAAGAACCACAGATCGAGCAAATGCCACAGCCAAAGAAGCCTCGTCTGGTATTTACTGATCTACAACGACGCACTCTTCAAGCTATTTTTAAAGTAAGCTTTCAATATTGTTTTTATTTGTAAATAAATTATTAAATGAACCAAACGTTAAGGAAACCAAGAGGCCGTCAAAGGAAATGCAAGTAACAATTGCTCGGCAGCTGGGACTGGAGCCCACCACCGTGGGTAATTTCTTTATGAATGCACGTCGCCGATCGATGGACAAGTGGCGCGATGACGATACAAAGAATGCAATGCATTCGATGCAGAACCGTCCGCAACAACAGGATCATAACGAAAATGCAAGCAATAATTTATCACATGCGAACTACGCAAATATCCATACGACAGCGATGTCGCCGATTGGGGCCTTTGATGACGAGGCTGATATGGATTTGGAGCTAGAAAGCCACGATTTTGACTTAGTTGACGATAATGGGGATAATAGTGACGAGCAGGGCGATATGTTGTGACAGCATAGCCGATGTAGGCAACAACCAGACATCAAGAACAAACCGATTGAGATAGAGACCAAGCTTTCTGAAACTCGTATCCGCACCCGGACCCACACAAGTACACACACGCACACGCGCTCCGATATAGATATTTACTCTCCTGCATCTGCATCACGGAGGACAGTAAGAGTTCATACCAATAAAATTCCACGGAAGGTTGAAGAGGAGGTTGGAGATACTTTGTTAACAGACGACAATGGTGAAGGTGATGGTAAAGGTTATGTAGATAATTTGGTTGAGCTTAAGTCACAGTCAGCTGCTGATGAAAATTGGGCACCCAGCCCAAGTCATGAACTGCAACAGCATCAAACCAACATCTGTATGGATGATTTAGCCATTTCTGATTACTTGGATGACCTAAAAGTTATGATAGTCTGCTAAAGCTTACAAACTCACGGTGGAAAAGTTGTTTCCATTGTAAAAAATTAACCCCAAAGATGTATGTATAAAATATTAAGCTGTCTAGTCTACATAGATGAAAAGTCTAGTACTACACTTATCACTTAGCACAACTCCTTTAATTCAAGATAAATGTATCTAAAATAGTATTTTTGTAACATACACACACAGATGTAAGTATTTATATGACTTGTGTTGTGTTCGAGTGTGAGTGCATGTACATATGTATGTATGTATGTTAAGAGGTCAAGTTAAGGTCCACATATTTGGCCTTAGGCAATGGATTAGAGGTATAGGAACAAATGAGACAAGGAACAAATGAAAAAAATTCCCAAAACTTAATTATTACCGATACAAAAAGTCTAATAATGTAACTGTATCTAGTCAAATTTATAAGATAAACTACAACACACTACATAATATAGAACTTAGAAAGAGGCATATACATAGTTCGCAAATATTGCAAAAAGAAATGAATATTAAATTGAGTTACTGAGCAAATAATGAGATGTAAATAAGCAAATTATGTACTTATATTAATGCACTTTAGTCCAACGCTTATGCGAACGAATAATTCGAATGCAGATACATTGTAAATTGAAAGCTTGCAGAGGAATACAAGTTACGTTGTGCTTTTCTAAAACCACTGTTTATTTATTTTGAGAATATAAAACCAAAAAGGTCCCACAAAATAATTTAAAAATAGGTACATATTTATAATGGTAAATGTCAAATGTTTAAATAATACTCAACTGCATCTGTAACAAGCACTTTTTGTATCTGTATGCTAATTGAAAGGAAGGGGATGGGCAATGATGCAATTATGCAATAATGCAATAAGAAGAATATGTATGTATGCTAGTCAATTTAGTTTAAATACAATTTTTGCAATGGCAAATGGTGGGTCGGGTTGGGTTGGGTTAAAAGTTAAGAACACTCGTATGGTGCGCGTCTATGTGCATCTACTCGTATATATAGACCGATTCATAAAATAAGTGTCTGTATAAATCAAGTAAATGCAATAATAAATTAAAGGCAACCCAACCGTTACTATGTAAGTACCTATGTATGTATCTATGCCTTATATTTATACAATTCAAAAAGCAACAAAAAATTAAAAGCCATCCGATTTATTTTCGTTTTTTTCCGTAACAATTTCAAATTTTTAAATCCAATTTTATTACTTTTATTTGATACTCGTGCTTTTGACACTTATAGAGAACGTCGTTATGAATTACAAATGTTTTTGTTACACTTTCAGTTAAACTAAAACCAAATAAATATATAGAGAACATGCTAAGCAGAAGTCAAGCAGAATGTATACATATGTATGTGTGAAATCTGAACTCAATTTGCAATGAAATTTTATTTACTGTTTTACTGCCCGAATGTCGTCCTTATTCAAGATTAGAAGCTGCATCAAAAGCTTCTTCTCTGGGATGAAACATTTTTTGGACTGCCTTTGTCCTTCACTATCAATCCAATGCGGAGTTTATTTTTTCTTCTGATTTTCCTATAACTTCCGATGTGTCTGTTTGTGACTTCACAGAACGGTTTGGGATCTGGCCAATCATCAGAAGTGGATGAAGGAGTCGTTCGTCATGATTGCGTTACCGGAATATATATCATAGCAGTACAGTGTGACCGCGAATTTATCCATATCCTCCGAAATATACCGTAACATACTGTCTCATTTTCAAAATATACTGTTTGTTGTTGACACTAGTCGACCAAATTGAACTTTTTTCTCGCTATATATATATATATACATATATATATTATTATTAATATATGGGTTGCACAGTGAACAGGCCAATTTGTCTAAGTGGAAAATTAAATAATTAAATTAAATTAGGCGATATGTGCACTTACCAGTGTTGTGGCTCCGGCTAACATGGACGGTTACTTTTCAAGCGGTATAGCTTAGGACAGAGTTGACATTGCCATTCATGCAGCGCCTCCTGATGCTGTTTGGACTTATCGTGAGTGCGTCGCTTGTGCATATACAATGAGTGGCACTTCGCATATGCCGCCAAGCAGTCCTGAAAGGGAATATTCAATTAATCCTCACATTTGTCGGTTGTCAGGTATGCCATCTCACCAGTCACACATCAAGAAGGTGCAAATTTCCAGCTTACGAAGCTTCCGTAGGCGGACTTCTGCATAAAGTACGTGGAGCGTTGTTCACAGACATAGGCTTCGCGTAGCACTTCCACGTAACTCTCCGTCCCAAAGCAGGTGGTCACCTCGATTATCAAGTGGGCGTCCATTTCCTCCTGTTTTTCACTCAGTTGGCCACAAGTGCCGCAGACCTGAAAATCCCATATGATGCTGTAGGTGCTCGTCATTGCCTCAGAGGCGAACTCGCAGAAGGTGATGTGGCTATTAAGTTTGTTACAAGTATCGTATCGAAGGTATACCTGAATTCGCCGCAGGTGTACTTGTTGTGCTCCCTCTCTTCGATGTCTGGATTGGTAGTTGCCTTCTCTTTGGAATTGTTATGAAATAATTAGGGAATATAAAATGGTTGATTGCATGTTTGTTCAGCAAAAACAGATTTATCCAATATTGCTGTACGTTTCCGTGCACTGTCGTCCTCCAGCGCCCACGTATAATGCATTCTTGCTTGCTTTGATACAAAATTTAAATTTTTAACCGATTTTATTTGTGTACAGTGTAACCGTAGGGCTGGCACACCTGGTCACACTCGGTCGCTAGTATTTTTTGTATATCAGCTTGAAATTCACACGTGTGCTTAAAACTTAAACATTCATTAAAACATTAATAATAATTATACTTTATATAAATCAAATATATCTAGCTTTCGACCAGCGTCCTCTACCCCTATTTTTTATTTTTCGCTTCGCAGGTTCGGTTTCATTCAAATCGGTCGCTACCGAATTTGCGATATATCGCTACTTCACTTCCTATCGTAACTATTCGAAAAATGGAAATTGAAAAAAATTTGTCACCAATGCTTTCGATAGAACTCGATAGGATAGTTTGATACGATACATCATTAGTTTCTGTATGGCCGTATTCTCGTTACCATATATCACTTAAAGCCTTATAGCCATATGACATTAGACTAATGAAACTGAAATAGCTGCGAAACTGATATAGCCTCGCAGAAAATGTAGCAAAGTCTAATGTCATAACAGCTTTAAAACAATGTCCGAATTTTTAGTTTCAATTTAAATTAAATATATATACATATATTTAAAAATATTCCATCTTAACTTATTTTTAAATAAAAGAGAAGAGTATCAGGGTGTGGTTATTTCATCCCTTTTTGATCGAGAATAGCTACGACGCAAGTGCATGTCTTCGTGATGATGACTTCCGTTCCGTTTTATATCTAGTGATGACATCAGTTTCGTACATATCTGTTCATTAGTATATATTATATATCCATAGTAAATTTGGAATTATTAAAATGTAAAGTTAATTATTAAATATATTATGTAAAATAGAAGATAATATGAAATAAGTTAATATGAAAGCTGATATGGCGGTTGCAACGAAATCAACAACAGACTGCTCACATATATAATTTAAAATAAACCTGTATAAAATAACACATAAATGTACATTTTTATTCTCATAATATCTTAAACATAGATTTTTACACAATTTTTTAAAGGTTCCTAATGGGCCCCTTCATGGCATATTTAAATTTAGGCATTTTTTATTTAGAAAATCATAAACTAATTTATAAATAATACCCTTCAATGGGATTTAAATATCAGAGATTAATCAATTCGAGATCAACATTAAACTTAGTCGGTGTTTGAAGACCAGTAGACATTGCAGTTCTTATTTAGGAACATTTGTTCTTGTATCATCCTCAGCGTTCAACGTAAAGATAATTTTTCATTACGTAAATATGCAATATTGTTCATTTGGAATACGGTTGATACATGCATATACAATAATTTCATTTAAAACAAATAAAACCATGCTAATTAAAACATGTGGTTACACACAAACACGCATTTCGTTTTAATTCAAGGTTTTTTGCCAATAATTTACTGGAAAACTCTTAAAAGCATTTTTTTGTTAATTTCAAATGAATACTTACGTTTTAAATATTTATCTATAGATTAACTTCACACTTTGTTCACTTTTTTTCCATCAATAATGTTATCTTGTGTATACGTATTTTTGAAGTTGTTTGAAAAATTGCAAAAAAAGACGATGTTTGAGAAAAACATCGATATTTTGTTTCCGTACTTGTTGGGACTTTTTCTGGGACTTTTTGAGGGATTTTGTGGAAGCAACATCATCCCAACAATTTCCCTTACATTTCACTCTCACTTACGTATTTTACCGTTGACAGCATTTTTTTGTATGGGCCAGCAATATGTGTCACGAATCGAGCGACATTTTCCCACAACATTTCCACGTAATCGCAACATTGGCACGGAATTGGAATCGCACATTTCCACTGTTTGCGGCGAAACGGCCAATTTTACGTGTAAACGAATTCGCCTCGTCCAAAGTGTGCAATGTTCGCAATATTCGCCCCAAAATTTGCTTTTTCGCCAGATTCATACCCCTTAGGACCTGGATATTATAGAATTTAGGAAAAGTTTGTTTTACTAGGCACCAATTTTTGCAGAAACTAGTAAGTCTCTATCTCAGAAAATTTTACGGCTATTGGTCTTTTTATAAAGACTGAAAATGGGTATCGGGATCGCTTTGTTAATAATAATAAATTCATCAAATGGATTATTGGGTCAAAAAATGTAAATATGTGCAAAATACAATATTAATTACGTTTGAAAGCAGCTAGGAAAAAATAATTTTAACAATAATGAAATGAAAAATTGGAAAAAATTTTAAATTTAGGGGTGTCTAGCAAAAATATCGATGTTTGAAAAAACTATCGATGTCTGCAGTTAGGACCCTAACATCGATTATATCGATGTTAACATCGATGTTTCTCCAGAAAACAATAATAATGCACATATTTACTAAGAATAAATAATAAATAAAATAAAATAAAGCGTAAAAAGGGCCGAAAATATATGCCTTTTTCTATATATAAATAATCAAATTCAAAAGTTGAATCGCAAAACTATTCATTTTCTCTTTTCTGGCTGTTCTTGTGAATCTTTGTACAAGTGTATTAGTATTAGTCCTCTCTGTATACCGAAAATCGTGAAACTTGTACATGGGAAGGCATGATGATCCTTAAAATGAATTAATTTATGAATAAATAGATTTATAAGTGGCGTAAAACTATATTTAAAAATATAATATCAAATAGTGTAGTCAGAAATTAGTCTTTGCTTAAAATATGTGAGTGTATTTAAAGTGTATGGTAATGCGAAAATGCGACTGTGTGCGTAAAGTGACATACTCTACTCTGACTACTGACTACGTTTCTGGTTGCTTAGAATTGTAATTACAAGAAAAAAAAGTTATATGTATATCTTAAGAGCTAGACCATGGATTAACTAATTGAGCGAACTGTTTGCACGGGGCAAGAAAAAACGACTTTTGTCTTCGTTCCATGTAGACTACATATGTCTGTAGAATGCTGTCAACAACAATGTCACTTAGCCCTGCTCAAACACAGACACAAGCAAACGTTGATGTTTCAACAAGTGCATCGTCCATTGGGATTGGAATCGGAATTGGGATTAACTCTCCCAAAAGTGAACCTTATTCTACCTTATCGCCTGGTAAGGGTCCAGCATAAATTTTGGTTCTTGATACTTAATATAATTGCTAATCGTTACAGACCAAACGAAAGCAATGTCAGAAGATGCTGGTGAGAAAAACGGAGTACCAAAGATAGGGAAAGATGGCATCGGCGCATGTGGAAGTGGCAGTGGAGGTGGTAACGGTAACTCCGGAACAGGCACAGCCGATGGACAGCCATCATCTTCTGTAGTTGGTGCCGTCAGCACACCTATGCTGAGACAGAACTCTTCGAGCAGCATCAACTCGTGTCTGGTGGCCTCTCCAAACAATACCAGTGAGCACTCCAATAGCAGTAATGTATCTGCGGTGGCTGCCCTGACACAAATGGGTGATGGCGATCTTGTCCAGCAGCAGGATGAACATTCGAAGAAGAAAAAGATAATTGTCAAGGATGAAGATGCGGGTAAATGTATTTATTTTTGTATATATTTTACATTTATTTAATTACGGTTCTAACAGAAAAAGCTTCCAATAAAGCTAAGGGCTTAGGTTCTGGAGCTGGCTCAGGATCGGGATCAGGATTGACTGCTACCGTTACGATCAAAGAAGAACCCACCGACGTTTTAACTGGCTTGGTGAATGTGAAAAAAGAAGAGAACCACTCACCAAACCTGTCACCTGTCGGGTTTGGTTCAATTGGAGGACCGTCTGGGAGTGCACAGGAGAGTGCGGTAACGACTGGTACGTTCAAAATATCTGCATAGTGTCATAAAAGCCCGCTTTGAAAATCAGTTTCTGTCCTTCATCTCGCTAACTAGATCCCTTTTTTTGTGTGACTAATAACGAAACAGAAAGTTTATTTAATATGTTTGCCAGAATTCATATAATTTCTATTTTGCACGATGATCTGAGTCATTTGTCCGTCTGTTGAAGGCAGTTCTGAAGTCTGAACAACAAGATCAGAAGATACATAATTCAACGGGAACGTAATTGTTTACACGGGTATACGATCAGCCTAAAATAGTCAAAATATGGGGTCTATATCATATAGCGAACATAGGAACTGCCGATGTGGAAGGGTATCTATAAATAGTTTCTAGCTTTCTAAATTTTCATATTTTC
This sequence comes from Drosophila azteca, assembly GCA_005876895.1. Classification (NCBI taxonomy): domain Eukaryota; kingdom Metazoa; phylum Arthropoda; class Insecta; order Diptera; family Drosophilidae; genus Drosophila; species Drosophila azteca. The sequence continues at coordinate 1,217,186 of VCKU01000034.1, forward strand.
AACTGGCAAACTTACATATTGTTAACCTATTATTTCCCCTACCCAATTTAGTTAAAATGGAACTCAATGTCGGAAGCAGCAGCTCGGAGAAAACGACCTCGGCGTTAAGCACGGACGAAATAGGAGGCGCTGTGTGCAACCAATTAAGCTCTGACTTAATGAGCGAATCTTCAAACAGCACGCCGGCATCTAGCGGAGTGCCTTTAAACATGAGCGCTCCACATGGCACTACAGGAGGACCAGGATGTGGAGTTGGAGTGGGAAACTTAATGACAGGCAATGGAGGCACCTCTATCGGCGTGGGAAATTGCTTGGATTACATGCAACAGCAGAATCACATATTTGTATTTTCCACTCAGCTTGCAAACAAAGGAGCTGAATCGGTTTTAAGCGGTCAATTCCAAACTATCATTGCTTACCACTGCACTCAGCCAGCGACAAAAAGTTTTCTGGAGGACTTTTTCATGAAAAATCCGATGAAAATGAACAAACTGCAACGGCAAAGCTCGTTAGGAATGCCCTGGATGGGTATAGTACCTGGAATCGCTGCAACTGGTTCCAATCTTGTATCAAAGTTATCCCAGCAACCGACGCCACAATCAAAGTCGTCAGGCAGCCTCCAAAAGTCGCAGGCGCAGTTCAATCAAGCTGACACCAGCAAACGTAATGCTATGAATGCCTCTAACAGCACTTTTGCTGATCAGTCTGATGCCCTCAATGAAAACGATTTAATGTGCTGGGAGCCAGGAGCGGTAGGCACCGGAAGCGGCTCTGGGTCCAACTCTCGAACTAACATCGAAAGCTGCAATGGACCCAATGAGTCGCAAGCAATAAAGCTCTTAGAAGCTGCGGGCGTTGACTTAGGCCAAGTCAAGTCTAACGATTTGAACCTCAGCCACGAGAACAATATTATATCGTTGCAAGGGGTTAAAGTCCCAGACGAGAACCTTACACCTCAGCAACGACAGCATCGGGAAGAGCAGCTTGCCAAAATCAAGAAAATGAATCAGTTTCTCTTTCCAGAGAACGATAATGGTAGCGGAGCAAATCAAATAATGGGCAATCAGTTGTCTAAATTGCCAACCGACATGATGATGAACATGCCTGGTGGAGGCAGTGCGGGAGCCGGGGCCCCTATTGTAAATCCGCAAATGCGTCATATGCATTTGCCAGGAAACATGAAGTCTGAACACATAACGGGCCCAGGACTATCCGAAGAAGTAATGCTTCCTGGAGATGTAATGGCTGATATGGGATCTGCAATGTGCAATAGCGGTCAAAAAAATAGCCTGCAGTGCGGGTCAGCACCGGGTGCGCCACCCGTAACTGGAGCAGGACCGATAAACGTTAACATGCAATGTCCAAACTCCGGAGCACCAAATGGCAATTTGATGCCAAATTCATCGGATTTACTGGGTCCTTTCGGAAACACGAACTGCGGCATCGGCATCATAGGAAGTGGGCCAGATATGTCTAAAGGAATGCCAAATCAAATGCAAGATGGGTTATCTCAGTCGCCTCAAGCGGGAATGGCTCAAATGGAGTGGTCCAAAATTCAACAGCAATTTTTCGAGGAGCGCTTGAAAGGTGGAAAAGCCAGACCAGGGGCAGGACCTTCAGGACCGTTAATAGCACAGCCACATCAGCAGTCTGCCGGCAGCAATCCGGTGCGCAACTCACTCCAAGGACCTCCGCCGCCATATCATTCTACTCAGAGGTCGGCTTCAGTTCCGATTGCCACTCAATCTCCAAATCCATCGAGTCCAAATAATCTATCCCTACCTTCTCCACGAACTACTGGTGCTGCTATGGGATTACCGGCCAATTCACCCAGCATGGATGGTCCAGGGTCAGTACCGGTGTCGAACACGACAGCGGCAGCGGTGGCAGCCACGTCGCAAGCAAACACAATGGCGGTGCACTCAGGCTCGAAGAACTGCTTTCAGGCCGACGCGGCATCACCATCAAATCAGAGTTCGAATCCCAATCGAAATCGAAGTAGCGGTACTTCAGGAGCGCTAAATCATCATCTAAATAGTAATCCGAGTACGCCACTATCTCACCTCTCCCCGAAGGAATTGGACTCGTTTAACCAACCTAATTCTAATGCAGGTATAACAAGATTTGACTAGAGTAATGCTTTCGGCCTTGATATATGTATACGATATTCGTTATTTGTCGAATGCTTTCTGAATTCCATCCGAGCATAGGTTCGTGTAACTGTAACTGTTTATCTGGTCTCTGGTCCAGATAACGGATCTATCGAAGCGTTATTATTTGTTCCTATATAATCGTTATGCAATATGCAGCAAAATTCGGAACACTATATGATATAGATATTTGCAATGGGAATAGAGTTTAATGTTGATCAGACTTATTTTGTAAATAGACCGAATCGCTCCACTGCAGATAGGACCAGACAGCATATATTGGTAAAATTGCGGAAAATTACAGTACAGTTGAATAGCGATTCATAGAAAAATTCACCCTAACCTACCAAATTCAAATACTCATAAACGTTAGCATAAATACTACATACTTCGGCCTTTTCCATTATTTAGATTCAACTTTTCTTTAAATTTATAAAATTTACAAGCTAGCAAAGTCAAAAAAAAGTATCAAAGTTTTTTTTAACAACAACTAATCGAATATCTGATTTTGAAGGGTTGCAAATATCTTAATGCTAAATTGCTAAATGCTAAATCAAAAATATTTATTTCTAGCCATTGAGACATATAGTTGGTAGAGAAACGCTTCTTCTGGTCGCTTTATTGGCCCAAAACCGTGTCAAATCTTATTAAAATATTGTTGAAAATTTAAAACTTTTTAGTTAGATTTAGCTCAGTTTTTATTTTATTTTATTTATTTAAGTTTGATTACCTATGCTTCGCTTCCAAGTTCTTAAAACTTTTTTTTACATAAGGTGTTTTGAACATTATATTTCCAGGAGATAATATGAAAAATAGACGACCTAGCCCACATCGTCCACGTTCTCCAGGAAATTGTCTTATAGAGGCAAATATGGAAACCCGATTTTCAGCTTCTAGTCCTGGCGTGAATTTCAATCCACATTCACATATGCAAAGCAATACAAATACAGCATTGAATGCTTATAAAGTATCCTCTTCAAATATAGCGATGGAGGTAATTTCCGATTTGTTAATTTTTTGTATTCAATTTTGAAATATTTTTTTATTTTATTAAAGCGACAAAATTCTGCGTCTGGTGGTCAGGGGCAATTTAACCGGCGTTCAGATAATATTCCACTGAATCCAAACAGTGGTAATCGCCCGCCACCAAATAAAATGGCTCAGAACTTTGATCCAATATCGTCATTAGCACAGATGTCCCAGCAGCTTACTAGCTGTGTTTCCAGCATGGGAAGTCCTGCCGGTGCTGGTGGGATGAATATTATGGGCGGACCTGGACCTGGACCGGTTGATATAAATATTGAGCATGGAATGATGTCCGGCATAGATTCAACTGGCATGGATGCTATGAATGCCCAAAACAGCTGTCATCCCATGAATCCCCTGATGAATCCGATGGGTCAGCGTATGCTGAATCCAAAAATGTGCATTCCAGGTGCGCCTCCTGGATTTAACCCAAATTCTCCCAATGGTGTAATACGGGAGGGCTTAGGGCCTGGTCCTGGCACTGGACCAGTCCCGTCACAAGGTAATGCCCCGAATTTTCATGGCATTCTACCACCAGGCGCGCGCTTAATGGGTCGAATGCCAGTTAATTTTGGATCGAACTTTAACCCAAATATTCAGGTAAAGGCCAGTACACCGAATACAATACAGTACATGCCAGTCCGACCACAGAACGCAAACAATAACAATAATAATGGAGTAGGCAATGTTCGAATGCCACCTAGCCTGGAGTTCTTGCAGAGATACGCAAATCCGCAATTGGCTGCAGGTGGTAATGGTTCACCATCAATGTGTCCTCCACTCGGAAGTGATGGTGGAATGATGGTTGGACCAGGAGCAGGACCCATGCTTATGAACACCTCCTCCGAACAGCAGCAGCAGAACAAGATGGCAAACAATCCAGGCAATCCTGGAAACGGAATGGGCTTTTTCCAAAATTGCAATCAACTAAGTGTCATGGAGGAAGAGGCAACAATGGCAGGTCACGATATGGGAATGGGCATTGGGCAACAGTCAATGATACGCGGCATGCGCCCACATGGGATGCGCCAACACGGAATGGGTCCTCGTTTACAGTCCCCCGTCGGTAACTTAATCAATAGACAGCAGATTCAGTTCACACACACACCAGATGGGCAGCTTGATTGCGGAGGCGACCCTACTGCTATTTTCAACAATGCTCCCTGTAATAGTTCTGGACCCGGTCCTGGTCCCGGTCCCGGTATGTTTTCAGCATCACAGCAATCCAATCAAACAAAACCTCAGCACCTGAAGTCGATGACTAGTGGAATGTGCCAAAATCCAACGGGTGTCGGTGTTGGCTCTGCACCGGGACACGGGCAGATACAGGGTCAGGGGCAGTCTGTAATCGGGCCCAGCAACAATAACATAATGTCGGGTGCCGGTAATAGCACATCTAATGGTGCGACTGGCGTTAATTTTGTTGGTCCTTCTTCAAACGATCTAAAGTATGCACAGCAATATCACAGCTTCCAGCAACAGCTTTACGCAACCAACACACGGAGTCAGCAACAACAGCAGATGCAACAGCAGCAAGGCAACATGATAGCGATGCCACCTAACTTGTCACCCAACCCGGCATTCTTCGTGAATAAATAAGAGCTTGCAGCGCCTGGATACCAGCAACTGCTGCGCAACTGCAGTCCTTGCCATGATTCAGATACTAGTCTCCATTATCAAGCATTCATCTCTAAATAAGGTTTTTGTTAAGCTTATTATCGTAGATGTTTTATATGGGGAGAAACAGTTGAAAGAAACACTGTGAATATCAAACAGAGATGTATCCCATCCGTATATTGTGCATGAATTTTACAAAATATTTAAGAATCGACTTGCGATTGTGTATAAATGATTGGTTATCGATCTATCGTTATTTAAATGCAGCTGTCTTTGTATTTTCATTTGGAAGCTGCTCTCTGTGTTAAAAGCAATTACAAAAATCTATGTAAAAATCTAATATAAACAAATTACTCTGAACTCTATTATATCCAATTTTAAGATGACTGTAAATTCTTCCATTAAAAAGATAATTAACACAACAAACTTGTCCAACAAATTGTGTCTATGTTGAATTTTATTTTGAAAATTGCCGTTATAGTAGAATGTCAATTACCATATACTTTTTTTATTTCAATGTTGGGTGAACACGTGTCAAGGTGTCTTTACCTCTGATCTTTTTAAATCATACACGATTATAAAAAGAGACTAAACATAAACTAGAACAAAATCTGGATTTTGAGCTGCTGATCGATTTCACCTTACGTATGTATATTTGCTTAGATAGAAAACAAGTTTTCATAACACTACTCGACAAAATTCAACTTTTTTTTCCGCTGTCGCCCAAAATGATATTTTCTGATAGTTTTGATAGTTTTAACGTCTGGAAGATATTAACTATTAACATTGAAAAATAATACCAAATTTTTAAAACATACTTTAAAAAAAAATTTATGTCTCCAAATCTATCAGAAAAAGTCATTTTGGGCGACAGCGGAAAAAAATGTTGAATTTTGTCGAGTAGTGTAATCTGTCCTTTTTTTGTGCATAGAGGTCCTATTTTAATTAAAAATGAGTTACGTAAAACAGCTTTTGCAAACTCATTTATTGATTTGGGAGGCGGACTAATCTGAAATAGACGCTAAATTACACAGAATATTATACATTTTTTTACAGGAATATTGCTAGAAACTTTGTGTTATTGTAACTCGTCGAAATTTCTACTATATGTAGTTTCCCTGCAAATTATGTTGACTATGGTTGTGATGTAAGATGTGTAACGGCAATGGTTTCATAGAAAATAGCTTTGTTCGTACTTTCCTTTGAAGAGAAAGGATAATATCGTTTTTGTTTTTAAGAATATGCAACATATTTTTATTCAGGATTTGTTTTTTTTTTTTTTATTAACAGAGTATTATTATGTACAACAAAATTGTACATTATAATTGTCTTAAGTATACATATTAAATTTTAATTTAAAAATTGTTTTTTAAAATTTTAATTCGTATTTCATGATTGATGATATTCTTTTGAATGGCATAACAAACCAATATTCGGCCTGCTGGATTATCTATCTATATATATGTACATATGTATGTACATATATATAAAACAAAGTTTTGTTAGTTCTTCCACTTACATATAACTCACGAACGGCTTAACCGATTTTCAGCAGAATAAGTGTTACAAACAATGGAAAATGTTAAAAGTTTGAAAATCTAAATTGGTTTTTTTATAAAAAGTGAAAATATTAAATATCCTACGAAAACAGGCCAAAAAAATTCAAAATGAATCTCAAAATATGTAAATTAATTATCTGTTTAGACCGTTTAGAAACTGTTTAGAAAATCCGTCAGTGGGCTAAAAAGTCTGAACATTTATTGGAAAGTCTTACATATACATATGTAGATAGTTTTGTAATATATGTAGATGCCGCGACCAAGAAGATAAAATCTTTCATAAAGTAGGGATGCAAGCTACGGAACTAATTCAGCTCCGAGAAACTAGAAATCCGACGTGATTTCCGGTTGTACCATGATAGTGACATGAAACATTCGCCCTGGATTATCTCGAACTGCCCCCACGTGATGATTCTTCCGGCCCAGTCTCCAGACTTAAATGTTATTGAAAATTTGAGAGCTGCGCTGAAGAACAGCATCCAGAATCCCAGGATTTCTAACAAAACGGACCTTAAAAAAGCTCTGTTGGAGGAATGGGCAAAATAAGCCCGGAAACCAATCGGAAGCTGGTCCCTTCCATGAACAGTAGGTTAAGAGTCGTAATATAGGTGAAGGGATTATATACTAAGTATTAAAAAACCTGTTTAACCTTTTATTCGCCTAATATTAAACTGGTTTGTGGCCACATCTTTCAAGCTGAGACTTGTATTTAAGATATATTTTAATTTTTTATTTTATTTTTAAAACTGAGCAATATTTAAGCAGAAAATAAAGTTCCTTTTTTAAATGTGATAAAACATAAAACAAATTGGCGTATCTACATTTTTTGTTTTTCCCCTTGTTTAAAATCTGTACCACCTTAAACATTTTATTTGACACTGCATCATCGGGGGTGGAAGTAGCTGAAGATTTATTGTATTGTATTATTATTACAATCATAGTTTATGTTTTGCTAATCTGTAACACGGCTCATCTAGTATTGTTTATAATTTTTTATACTTGGAGTCCCAAATCTTCACAGGGCTACTAAAAAGAGTGAGGCATATCAGAACGATTCGTATTTGTCATGCCACTTGAGATTTTTTTCCTACGAGGGTTTGATTTTATGGCTGATCTACTATGGGAAAGCTAAGAGTTTTTCGGATAATGTCAATATTTCATGCAGTCTTGTCAGAAAAATTGAATCCCTGAAGATTTTTCAATTTTAGGGGGCTGAGGGAAACAAGCTTCAAATAATGAGCTTCACAGTAGCTTTTATTATTTCTTAGATAGTATGCACCGATTTGACAAAATATAATATCCGTATCAATAATGGCTTCGGCCTTCGAATATCACTCAGGAAAAGCAGGAAAAGCTCTCTCCACGAGAGGGGAAAAGGCGATCAACAGAATATGGCAGAAACCTTAACGGAAAATTTAGATTTCAGACTACGCAAAATGGAAAAAAAATAATCCTAAGCCCACATTTATATGAAACTTATGCTATATTTTGTTTCTGATTTTTAATCCATGTAACCACAATAGAATTATTATGATGATATTATTGCCACGCCTTCATTTAAATATAAATAACTGTGTATGTAAACTGTATGTATATACATATAAAAATGTCCTCCATAATACAGACTGAATAAAATAAAAAGAATACCGTTAGTTCCTGTGTTTTTTGTTATTGTTTTTGACAAGGTTGAACATAGAAAGGACCAGTTACCTGGAAACGCTTCCCTTCCTTCTTTATTTAGATAAATTTACACGAGTACGAGTGTAACGCTATTGGAATTCCTCTCGCTATCTCAATTGTATTGGTGAGGGTGGGGTGGGGTGGGTTCTGCAAGTGAAAGAAAACAAAATGGTTGGCCAAGCTCTCGGCCGATACAAAATACAATCCACCCTCAGCTTGCGTAAGTTTTGCAATGGAAAAAAAAAGAAAAGTAGACAATCGACAAATGGGACAACTCTACTCTCTCGAGTACAAAATGGTGTAGAGAAAAAATGAAAATATGAAAAAGGAAGGAAAGGCTACGCTACTTATGGAAAGTAAGGGGCGAAGTAAAGTTTTGCTTGTTCTGGCGATATTAATATCCAATTTAATGATATTTTTTAACATTTACATAATACAACTCTTAGCAAATTTCCTTCAGGTCTGCTCCAGATCTGGTTGCTTACCATTGTAAGATGTAATGGTCAACTTTGCGAAATTATGCATACGAAATCTATAAGTACTACAGCCAAACATGCAAACATGTTAAAATGCGTTTGGATAGTTAAAATTTTACATTTTGCCCAATACAATAATTACAGTCATTTTAGATAAAATGTTTAATGTTGCTGGCAAAACAAGATTTCAGTGGATCATTGGACAGAAAAAATAGTTTAGGCCCATAGGCCAAATATAAAAACACTTCACAATTCATAGTTGAATTATTTAATTAGCTTAACACTATGCTGTCGTGCCATTACACTGCTTGTAATTTTATGTTTGTATTATTGAAAGTTCATTTATATCCACTTTGTATTAAAAATTATTAAACATTTATTAACAGCTCCGAAAGAATAGATTTAGCAGTCTTGCCGCCGGCTCTCCATTCTGAACAAATAAAATAAATGTTATGTGGCTGTAAGTAGGTGTGTATCGTGCATCCGTATCCGATTTTTGCAATAACATTCAACTGCTATGGCTCAGCGTCAAACTGTAAATGAGCCTAACCGAGCTTTTCTGGCACGGCCAGAATATATGTGAGCTAAAACCAGTCGTGAGTGAGTTGTGACTTTGACTCCTCGTTCACATGTGAAAGAGAATGTGTGCTGTGTTGAAACTGGGGTGAAAGAGGGGAGCAGAGCAGCAACAAGAACAGCATCATCACCGACAAGACATGTGCTAAAGGGTTTTTTGGGCCACGCCAGGCCACGCATGGGCTACGGCTAAGGCCCTTGGGCACTGATGGGTTCGATGGGCATGCATATGCTGTGCAAGTTGAGAGAGGAAAGGACACAACACGCAACCGGTCTGACCAGTTTACCGGAGGACGGGCGTTTAGTTTATGCAAATTTGAAGCAACTGACCTAACCCCAGTCCTCTTACGGATTCTCCACTAGTGTCCTGTCCGCTGGGTTGCATTAGCTGGGTTGTGGACGATATCGCGCTGACGTGATGTGACGGTGCCGTCCAGCGAACATTAACAAATAAAATTTGAATACTCGCGCGGCGAGATTTCCGTGCTGTCGGGGTCGTTCTTGTCCTGTGATCGGTGTGGATAGGGTAAGCGTGAGAAAACCAGTTTTTCAGATGTTCCTCTACCCTTTGGTCAGATCAGATCCAGTGTCCGGTAACGGTCCAGGACTCTGGGCCCGAGTGAGCGCAGCTGCAGGGCAGGGCTAGGTTCCTTACCACGGCACCACGCGGAGGACGTCAAGGGTTGATGTGGTCTACTTGGAATTCGATCATTTGCATATGAATCTTGGCGATCCTAAGACGCGCATAGATGATATTTACCACCCCTAATAAGAGTATGGTGAGCGCAGACCTTTTCAATGCCATAGTATAACTACAAACTCTTACAAACTGTTTCGATTACCTAATAAATTGAATATTTTTCGATGATTGTAAGTACATACACAAGTACATATGTACATATGTATATACTTGTACTTGTCCAGATACAAATGCGCAACCATCCTTTGTCGGGTGTATACAATTATGCTCGACTGTACCCAGGACATCATTAGCGATGACTTCTTTCGTTCTGTAGCGCCATCCCGCTTGTACCCACGCCAATACCATCCCCCATCTCCATCTTGCACCATCCCTTTCCATCCCACTCCCACTGCCATTTCTTTCCATCCAAGCCATTCCTCGCACAAGTTGCTGATTTAAAAATTTAATGCCTCGCGGCTATTAATGGAGGAAAATGCTTGCGTAATAAAACAAAACGGCATTGTGGACCAAGGGAAGAAGGGTTTGGTGAGAGCGCCACTGCCCGTCCCGGCGGTGGGTGGTGGTGGATGGTGGTAGGTTGTGCTTGGCTGCCTGACCGGACCGACAGAAAATGGGACGCAGAAACGGCGATAGAAGGGGAGGCGAGAAAAATCAAAAGAAAAGAAATAAATATGGCGCGTGTTTTGCAAAATAAGAAATTTTAAATTCAAATATTGATGATGACGATGACGGAACGGCACGGCACGGCCAGGCAGACCTCGCTCCCACCTTACCCTAGGAAGCACCACGGTCATCCTTCAGCTCCCAGCCCTCTATTCGCAGCAAAAGTCTACAAGAACTGGCTGTAGGGCTGTAAGGCGATGGAAACCGACTTTCCTTGGATGCCCAATTCGTGAGGAGGGGGTTTTTGTGATGCGAAGGTTTCAGATTGACGGCGGAGATAGGGTGGGCAGTAATGGCTTGGCGAGGGTGTGCGGGCGGTCCAAGTCGCTCAATTTTCCTTCTTTTGGTTCTCAAATCGTACTTGGTATCTGGCCTTGCGTTTGGTGGTTGGTTTTCATCTTATTTATATAAATTTTTTCCCCCTTTCTTATAAAACGCCATCAGAAAACTTGTAAATAAGGACAACCTGTGTAATGGAATAGACAGAAGACCAGCCCAGCACAGTCCTAGTCTTAAATTTCAATTCTTGTCTGGGTAAAGAATAATATAAATACAATAAATAATACTGTTTACTTCTAGAATGATATAAGTTTAGTTGTCTTAGGACGAATCGTTCGTATCGGCATAATGCCAACCGTCTCATATTCATACATAAATAGCTCCCATATCTGAGTACATTCATACATACATATGTATGTAATTCACAGTGGCACAAATATATCCTTTCTGCAAAATGTACATATGTACATACATATATATATATGTGTCCTTGAATTAATCTTCCAGAATATTTCATTTCGATACTGCTTCGTGCCATAGTACTAGGCCATTCAACACGATTTACATTTTGTGAGGCCCATCCCATCACATCCACCCCCCTCCCCCCAACGACAGCAGCCCCCACGCTTATTTTGAACCCCTTTCAGTTAACGGTTTTATTCGGACTGTGTCCCATTTTGCTTTTGCTCCTCCGTCGTCCTCACTCCGTAATTCTTCAACTTTTAAGTACTTTTACGCGAAGAGAAGAGAAAAATTTATTCAATAAACTTGGCTTGGCACTTTCAAAACAATAGCATGAAAGCTCGCCGAGGGCTGCATTTAAATACAAAATGTCTTTACCACGTAAAATGGTGACTTTTTTTTAAGATTTGGTACGACACTACACCATCATCGCCATAGCCATAACCTGAATTCTGAGTTCCTGCTGAAATGTTCCTGCCAAATTAATTGTTATAGCCAGAGAAAAAAGGTTTTTAGGCAGTTGTTCATATTTAATTGTACCATTAAAAAAATATATGTATATATGTACATATAAATTGAAAATATAATTGAAAAGGCAACACACACACACCAACCTCTCTTATACCATCGTTCATTTTACTGGCCATCTCTTTAATTGAAAACCTCACTAACTTCAAACAAAAATTTTGGCGTTAGTTACTCCCGTAACAAACACAATACCCGCCTCAAATTCCGCGGGGTGAGTTACGTGGACATACTGAAAATGGCGATTCAATGCATGGTTGTGGTCCACATACGGACACCGAGATACGCCCCGTACCCGTAAGTATATTAATATATAAATATAAATGCAGATCACATGTACATACATATATACATACATTATTATCAGTAAAATAAACATGTATGTATAAACACTGCTCACATGATTAAAGTCATAAATAAAACATTAATTGAAACCGTTATTTCATTGCTGTTTGCACATACATATGTATGTACATATGTACATATGAATTAGATTAGTTTATATGTTTCAATTAAATATTATGTTGCAGCTCTAGTTTTCTCTTTTTATACACGGCACTCGAAGAGTATAGGGGTGTACTAATAGATTTGTGGTAATAGTGGATGTACATATGTAACACCCAAAAGGAAGCGTTTCCGACACCATAAATTATACATATACATATATTCTTGTTCAGCATCAATAGCCGAGTCAATATAGCTGTGTCTGTATCCCCGTCCGTCTGCCCGTCTTCATTAGCGCCTAGATCTCAGAGACTACAAAAACAAGAGCAACCAAGTTTTGTATCCAGACTCCTGTGACATCACGCAAACTTCAAACTTTCACCCCGTCCCTTTCCGCCCACACAAAGGACAAAAATCTGTGGCATGCACAATTTTGATAGTACGAGAAAATCAGAATCATAAAGAATGCCTGTATATATCAGAGTGTTGAATCTGGATCAGATCACATCGTTAAGTTAATATAGCCACAATGAAGAAAACCATTTCGAAGGGCTTCGTTCTCTCTCGCTCTCCCTCACACCTCACCGCTACCCCGTCTGCTTTGTTCGTTCGTCTTTTTTAATGCTTAGTTCTCAGAGACTATAAGAGCTAGAGCAACCAAACATTCTATGCAAGCTCAATTCAATACAAGTGTATTTCAAATTTTTGGCCCATTCTGCCCCTACAAAGGACGAATATCTGTCGAATCCACAATTTGTAAGGTACAAAACAGACGCAGAATCATAGAAAATGACCGTATCAATCAGACTTCAAAATCTGATGTCAAATGTAGAGAAGACAGATGTAAATAACATATTTAAACCAAAATGGAAATGTTTTCTGTACATTTAATATATACAATTAGCAGAATGGTTCATCCTAATTTTTTGAAATTTTTTGTTTGGAAAAATGTAATGATTCCTTTTTGCCAATTTAAATCATAAGATCAGATATATTCTGACTGAGTACCGGGTATAAAGTAGAGCCGCTGCGTTTGCAGCGGCTTACTACGTTATCCCTCGTTTACTTTCAAAATCTTTCTAAAAACTTCATTTTTCAGCCAATGAGAAAATATGTAAACAATTAAGAGAATATTATTTATTTCAGAAGAGAAAACATTGAAGAAGAAAAGAGTAATATGATGAAGGGGAACAAATTGTCAAAAAATTTCTTTTTCTGGGAAAATGTAAGAGGAAAAATTACTCTTTGTTCATTTTAGGGAACAAATAATTGCCTTTTCCCCCTCACTAAATACGAGAAGATAGAATTTTGCTAAAGAGAAAAAGTCCTGTTTGTTCAGAAGCGCCTCTAGTGGGCAGCAGCTGAACCATAGATTTTTCCCCATACATTTCAGCTTTTGTCTAGTGACAACTCGATAATTTACATGTGGCAGCCAGCCTTTGTCACATAATGGACATTTCGCATGTAGCTTATATTTGTTTATCTACATCTATACATGTTGGCGATGTCTAATGTTAATGCTCTTAGAAATATGTAGTTTCCGCTGATTTTATTCGATATTATATTTATATAAATATTTATTACAAACCATACAGTATATACATAGATGTGCTAGCTTATACATTTTACTGTCCGCAGCGAAGGTGCAGGTGTGGACAACCCACAGATATTACTTTTATATATACATATATAAATATTACATAATATTATATTATTATATAATGTAATATACCCTAAAATTAAATATACATTTTTGTATATATAGTAAATGTGTATAATTATTTCCTTAAGATAAAAATGCATTGAAAACTGCAGAAAATGTAAGCAATCAAGCGTCGTTCGACTATTCTTCTTAAAAATAAAAGAAAAAGTGAAAGAGCAAGAGGAAGAGGAAGCAATAAACATCTTATTATTTAAGCTAGCTAGCTCCTTAAAAGATTTAAAACTATAAAAGTACAGATTTATCCAAGCTTCTAAATCTGGCTTCAAGGAACCTAAACATTTTGAAAAGCTAATGAATGCATCTATCAATCGGCCTGAGGACAACTAAGCGTTATAAAATGAAAAATTGATCTGTTGCTGGCATATTCTACAAATCTATGCATACGAAGTTAGATATCTTAGCTAAACGTAAGTGAAGATCTATTTTATTCGCAAAAGGGACGGGACGAATGAGAGGGAATGAGTAAGCGTTTGGCTGGCGTTGCGAAGCGAATTTGTTCCTTCTGGTCATAATAATGATCCGACCTGATCCAGTTTCGGCAATCTGGTAGATACGGTCATTTTCTCTGATTCTGCGTCTTTTGTTTTCTCGTATCTTAAAAATTGTGGATTCCACAGATATTCGTCCTTTGTAGGGGCGGAAAGGGGCAAAAATTTAAAATACACTTGTGTTGAATTGATATTACAGGAGCTTGGATAGAAAGTTTGTTTGCTCTAGTTCATATAGTCTCTGAGAACTTGGTTGCTCTTGTTTTTGTATTCTTTGAGATCTAGGCGCTAATGAAGACGGACAGACGGACGTACGGACGGACGGACGGACGGACGGAGAGACAGACATAGCTTTATTGACTCGGCTATTGATGCTGATCAAAAATATTTATGGGTTCGGAAACGCTTCTTTTTGGGTGTTACATATGTAAATCCACTATTCCCACAAATCTAATAGTATACCCCTATACTTTTCGAGTGCCGGGTATAAAAAACAGGGTGCCCATAGCCGGAAATAACACATAATTTCCAAGAGACCAACATATTATTGTTTTGGGTAAATACGAAGATAAATCACAATGTAAAGTGTTTTGATAAACTAGCAACAAAAAAAAAACGATGGGGAACGCTGTGAGCCGTGGCAAAGGCCGCGGCTCTACCTTATACCCGGTACTCTGTCAGTATATACATACATACATTTATGAGCTTACGATTTATAAAATTTATTATATGTTCGCAAATGGGACAAATTAAATTTTGGCCATAATGGAAAATTAAAAAAAATTAGGTCTGCTACATTTTAACATGCACATGTATAACTACATACAACAGACGTGGATGTGTGCGGGAGAGAAGGGGAATGAGTAAGCGCTTGGCAGGCGTTGCGTAGCCACTGAAATTTAATGTGTTCCTTCTGATCACACAGGAGACTGGGTACAAAATTTGGTTGCTCTAGCTTTAATAGTCTCCGAGATATAGGCGCTAATGAGGTCGGTCGGATGATTCAGCTATTGATGCTGATCAAGAATATATATACTTTATGTGGTCGGAAACGATTCCTTCTGGGCGTTACACACAACCGTTATCACCACAAATCTAATATACCCCTATACTCTTCGAGTACCGGGTATAAAAACATGATAATATGCTTGGTGTGAGTTTAATGTACAACTTTGTCAAAGGTGACGTAGTTGGCGAGTAAGTTTAGTTCTAATTTTCCTCGAATATTAGTCTAAAATTTATCTTTCCTGTTTAGCTTTCAGTTCACCTATACGCGTCGCAGGTTGGGCGAGAGAAGGGCGGCGTTCCTGTCTTATCCCCCCCTTATCAACGTCTAAAATATAAAATATAAAAATATAAAAAATGTACATATAAAATTATCAGATATTATTAATTTTCTCCTTAGATTACTTTTTACTTTCAACTTGCCAAATACTTTTTCCATCCACAGCAGTTTATACGAGTATGCACAAATTTAAATATATATGTACATACATTCATATGTACATATGTATGTACATGTAGTATGCGTGTGATTTTTACGTTCAAGCGGGTTAAACGTGTGTGTGTGTACACCGAGCGCGAAGTATTTCTTGCGTCTTGGGGTCTTGGAGAGAGAGGAGACCGACCGCCTCTTGGATAAGTCATTCCTTCCCCTTTTCTTTCTCACAACCCGGCCTTGTCCTTCCTATAACTTCTTCCGCATGGATGGGGCGAACGCGAGTTCCAACAACCAATCAAATTGCGCTGCCTGCGTTTGGGGGGTGAATTGAATATTTTCACACACACATATATACATAATATATATATGTATATACATGGAGGTATGTATATGTATATGTTCACGCATTCAATATGTGCTAGGACAATATAATGAGGAAAATCTCGCGAGTTGTGGTTATGCATATGTATTGCTAAGGAGAGCGACAAGAAAATGTAGGAATATTTTTAAGACATGAGCACGGGGCTTGCCTTGAACCGAAAACAGTGGAAGTGGAGTGGAGACAAACCATATTAGCTTTTTTGACACAACTGTACTATGTGCAGAAGTGGGGTGGAAATGTGTGTGCTCAAAGTGAAGTGAATAAAAAGACGGACACAACACGATTACTTATTTGATTAAAACAAGCTTTCTATTCAATGCTTTTCTTGTGACGCAGTAACTTTAGCGTGAAAGAAATTTGTGGCTCTGTCAGCACATCTAATGCATCAAGCCGTAGGTTTAGCGGAACCGGACTTTTAAATCCATATCCTGAATATATGTATGTATGTATGTACATGTAATGTCTAATAATTTGTATTGCAGATGTTTCTGTCTTCGGTTTGCGAAGTAATTTTTAACAATATGTTGATGTAGAAATTCTAATAATAATAATACTTTATCAGTTGTGCGATCACAGTATAGCCTAGAATGCATTACATATTTACATATAATATGGGATTCTCTGCGCAAAAAATTTGGTGATTTACGTACGAACTTAGGCAGAAATAACTTCATTGCTATATTAGCCAATCAATACCAAGCCTATTGATGGTCCAATCGCTTAAATTTTAAGTAATGAGTAAGTTATTTTTTTATTTATTGTGGCAATCTATCAACTTATACTATCTGACTTATAGACCAACAAACAAACCCAATAGCTACCCTAGAAAATAAAACAAGAGGAACTGAAATCAACAATGGCGACGCAAAATGGCCACCCACTCTAGTGGTTGAACCACCCCACCCACTTCGCCTGTCACTAGGAAGAACTTTCCCTGGTATCGGAAGTTTGAAATGGAATTTTAATATTGGAAAAAAGTTATACTTATTGAGAGGACCAGATCCACAGAAAACTTTTCCGAATTCATACAGTAAGGTTATTCTTGATCAACATCAGCTGCCAGTCAGCCAACTGCCAATTCGTCGTCTATACGTATCATTTCAATGAAAATTTATTATTCACTTTATACATATTTACATATGTACACTATAGTATGACTGAGACTTTGGGCTCATTAATATATAAAGAAGAAAATTATCTACGTGGGTTGCTATTTATATTTCGTATTTATTTGGATTTATTCTTAGTTCTACAAGTAAAGACTAGGCAACTATACAGTTATGGTTGCAATATTCATTTAATCTTAAATTCTATGTAGTGTTATGATGGGGTGTGTTTTTAGATTTTTCTGAATTGTGTTGTGTTACACAAGGACTTTATATGATGTTGCATGTATAAAATATTGCCATTCTAAATTTAATATTTTGTATCGAATACCGGCTTTTAAGCAAAAATTATTTTATGTAAAAGTATCAGTATTTTGAATCAAATATCGTTGTTGTAAATATACCTGCAATTTTTTTCTACTTCTGGAGTAAAGTAAAGACGACTAATTAACAGTTGTTGTGACAACTGGCTGACATCTATTGCTCAGGTATGAGGTCATTTACTTAACAGCCGCTGTAGAGAAGCTGAACTAATTAAAAGCCTAACAATGAAAAAATGAACATTAAATAATTTTAAAAACGAGGGGGAACGTTTTTTGCCGCGGCAAAGGCCGCGTCTCTACTTTATACCCGGTACTCAGTCAGTATATGTATATGTACATACATATGTACATATATGAGCTTACAATTTATGCAATTTATTATATGTTCGCAAAAGGGACGAATTCAATTTTGGGTAAAGAAGAATATTTCAAAAAGTGAAGTCAAACCATTTTTGGATTTTTTATACATGTTTTCAATTTTGTTAACATATGATTTTTACATCTGCTTCTACATTTCTACATGTACATGTATAACTACATAATCGAGACGTGGAAGTGTTTGCGAGAGAGAGAGGGAATGAGTAAGTGCTTGGCAGGCGTTGCGTAGGCACTGAAATTTAATTTGTTCCTTCTGTCCATAATAAAAATCCGACCTGATCCAGATTCGACAATCTGTTATATACGGCTATTTTCAATGATTCTGCGTTTTTGGTTTTCTCTTATCTTCAAAATGGTGTATGCCACATACTTTCGTCCTTTGTGCGGGCGGAAATGGGCGGTGCGAAATTTTGAAATATACTTGGAGTAATGTGATAACACAGAAGACTGGATACAAAATTTCGTTACTGTAGTCTCTGAGATATAGGCGCTAATGAAGACGGACAGACAGACATGGCTATATCGACTCGGCTATTGATGCTGATCAAGAATATGCATACATACTTCCCCCTCGTTTTTAAAATCATTTAATGTTCATTTTTTCATTGTTAGGCTTTTAATTAGTTCAGCTTCTCTACAGCGGCTGTTAAGTAAATGACCTCATACCTGAGCAATAGACATACATACTTTATGGAGTCGGAAACGCTTCCTTCTTGACGTTACACACATCCGTTATCACCACAAATCTAATATACCCCTATACTCTTCGAGTACCTGGTATAATAATTACCAAGAAGATGAATTCCTATTTTGAAACGTTTAAACCTCGATTTTTAAACTGTCTATGATCCAACGCAAACGCGCATTTTTTAGCTCGAGTTGATCATGGAAAATACTATTGATGGACCATCATACTAATAGTTAATAAAACTCAAAAAAGTAAAAAACTTTTTATAAGTTAAGTTAACATTTTATAGTTAGCATTGTTCGGTACGTACGTTCTCTAAGTTAACACTCTTTTCTATTCCTCCATCTGGAAATATGAGCGGCAAATATAACCCCACCAGCTTTTCCGATATACATATATGTAAGCAATATCTATAAAAATACATATATTATTTTAATATTATGTAAGCTTCCTTAGCACTATCGAGTTAAACAAAAAAAAGCTATATGTTCGTTCTAGTACTTAAATTGGAAGGTAAACTGTACTTAACATAAGCTTTGATGATGCTGAAAAACATTTCCTAAGAGTAATATAATAGATGCATATACATACATACCTCCGTACATATACATATACAAATGCACAAACTTGCGAATATGTATCTGTACTGTACGCCGTCCATTACATAGGAATGGGAATGGATGTGGGTGTACCCAGCTCCCAGTTTCGTCTCCATATACGTTATGTGCTTACTCTTGACTTGGGGAAAAAGAGCTAAGAAAATCGCAGAAAATAATGTTCACCAATGGTGAGCCATCACAAGGACGATGCGTAGCAGGACGCGATGTGCCTATTGGCTTCGCATCTTTCATGCCTTACCTATTTCGCGCAGGACCCCGCCACCATTTGGTCTCCAGCTACATTTTAGTTTTTCGCGCTCCATGTTAGGGTTCCTTTTTGCTTCCCGCGGTCTTAGTGGTGGGGTGAGGGTTTACTTTGTGTCTACTTTCATCACACCCTTTCTATTAAGCACGTAACTTTTCCTTGGAGGGTAAGGAAGGAGGAAGGAGGGGATGTGGAAGACCAAACGGTTGAAAATAAAAAAGGGCAAAACAGCCCGTTTGTGGATACATTTTCAAGAAACATTTCACATATATTGAAAAACCAGTCTTTCCAGAAAATTTTCTCAGCAATTTAAAACCTTTTCTTGGGTGCAAAAAGACAATAAAACTTTAAAATCTACTGACCACCGTCGATGACAACGGCTGCTTGACCAGACACAACACAACCCCTTGTCGACGGTCAACCAACATTTTTCTCATGGTCGACAGTCCACACTGCCAATAAGAGATACAGACATAAATGTATGATGCCATGATTCAATTTTGATCCCTTTTAGCTATGAATTTAGCGACCAGAAAAAATACTCTATCAGCCAAAGACTATAAATGCATTTATTGCACGAGTTTTTTGGTCAGACCGATAGACAGTTCTGTTTTCCCCCAAAAGTATTTGTTTGTTTTTAAGATATTACAAAATAACTTTTAAAATTGTTGTCTAATTGTCTGATGTCTTTAAACTGGCTGCATGTGTTTTTCAAAGGTCAAGGACGAGGAGAGTCCATTTCATTTGAATCCGAGTGCATACGGAGACCTTATCCATTAGATGATGGTGTGAGATGAGGGCAGGAGCTCCTTTAAAGTTCAAACAGAACTCCCCTCCAGACAAATGCAGATGCAGTCGATTGTGTTGGCTTTGGAGCTATTTCATTTTCAATTTCTGACCACTTTGTAGCAGGAAGCAGGAGCATGAGCATGCGCGAGATTTATACGAATAATTTGACCAGTGGCCATGCCAAGCGGTTTTTCAAGAGCATTTTTCCTCTCTTATTACAGTAAAAGAGTCGTTTTTGCAGCGCAAAAGACAAATTTAGTACGAGTCAAGTTTAACGAGTCAAGACAGCAAGTTTGCAGTAGCCCGGGTTCAAATCAAAGTGTGTGCCGGTTCCGGTGCCGTTCGAGTCATTTTCTATCTAAATGGGCATTTAACACCAAGCATAGCATAGTTGCATATGGGTCAAGCTTGAGGAAGTTTATTGCCATAACGCATCCGATCGGATCGCCAATCGGAGCATACATAATGCAAAGTTAAACATGCTTTGAATGCGACCGAATTAAATTAAGTCATTAAATTTTTTTTATAAATTGGCAACGATTCGTATCCCCCCGTAGTTCGAGTATCGTAGATGTATTATAAGGTAGATCAACTTATGAGGTTACTTTATTAATTAATTCTAGCTTAGTCGCAGTTGAGAAATGTGCTCAGAGCCAGACAGTGACCCTGAGCAAAACGGCCGTTGGGTAATGTACTTCAATCATAACCGATAATCATAATATCGTACAAATTGTAAGTGGATAAACAGTCAAAACAAGACAGGTTTTCCAAATAATGTGAAGTAATTTTTGATTAGCCCTATAATTTCAGCATAGGTCGAATTTGGGGCAACTAGTCTTTTTGGAGAATTTTCGAAAAACGCCAAGGAGTTCGCATGAGTATCAATTTTTGCGGAGATCACTTGACTTGTGGTAAGTAAGCACCACGGTTGATCGAATTATGGGAATTTCCTGATCCTGATCTTTTAGAATGATGGTGTACAATCTGAATGCCTTGGCCACGGTTTGCTAAGAGGACTTTGTGTCGCAGCTATCCGGATTCGAGAGGTTCTCCGACAAGCAGCAGTTGAGGATTCTCAAGCTGATCACCATCATCTGTGGCCTGATCATTATGTGCGTGACTTTGGTGTGGGCGTACTGGCGGGCGTCATCGAGTCGCACAGGACAAAAATAAATAATAAAAGTTAAAACAATGCCGTTATCCGATATTGAGCTAATTTTCTGGGATTTGTTATATAGTTTAAGGTAAAATTTTTTTCAAGAATCATTTTTAGTTTGAAGTGAAATCTTCTAGGAGAAAATATGACTAAAAAATACATATATGTATGTATATTTATTATATGTGTTGTTTATGCACATACGTATGTACATATGTATGTACATACATATGTATATGTATGTACATATATGTAGCTATTCTGGGCATTGCTATTTTAAGTTGAACAGAGGCTTTGAAATTCAAGCTGCATTTAAGCTAAGATAGGGATACCAGAAACAGTCTATGCCTCAATCCTCCCAAGTCAAGTCCCACATATTCAATATGTCAATTAGTTGTTGATTAGCCCTATAATTTCAGCTAAGGTCGATTTTTGGTCAACTAGTCATTTGGGAGCATTTTTAAAAAAAGGGGAAGGAGTTTGCAGGAGTAAAACTAATATTATTACAAAAGCAGAACGAACTTGGGATTCACAAAACGGAGTGACAAATGGCTTTTCCTAAAAAAGTTAGACTACGATGGAGTAGAACTCTTTGCAAGCTACAAAATTGAGCTTCATTTAGATAACTAGACCAGCTTAACATTGAGTTGAGTGCAGAAGAGCGGAATAACCTATCATTCGTACAAAGGCAAAACAAGTATAATAATTATTAAATTAAAATCCGAACTGTTCTGTAGTTATATATTATATTATATCAATTACAATATAATAAAATATAATAATAAAACAAAATATTTTGTAAGTTTGCCTAATAAACAATATTTCTTCTCATCGTGGTAGCACCAACACCAGCCCACATACACATGTGGGTGTGGCCTAATCTTGTTAAGAAAACATTGCAATTCATAGCAGCGAGAGTTGTAGAGGTACCAGAAATAACAAAAAAAACCCACACATGTATGTACATATATGTATGTGTATTGTATGTGTATGTGGGCTGGTGTTGGTGCTACCACGATGTAAATAAACAACTTTTTCTGTTTTTCATACAAGCATTGCGCGATCGAAAAAGTCAAAATAATATTATGAAAAAAAAGGAAAATTCGAAATTTCGTTCTTTTTGGACTTTTTCTGGGACTTTTTAAGTTCTTAAAAGAACTTAAGTTCTATGACAGCAGCTACCAGCTACATCACATCACCGTGGTCGTCCCCGCAAGATCCGAGCTGCTTCAAATGACGCAGAATTTCAGAGCGTGCTGGAACAGATCAATTTGAATGAGATCAAAATTGAGTACCCCGAGGCTGATTTAACCATAGCTGATGGGCTGGAGGATCTGGAGGAGCAAGACTTTGAGTCACACAGTGCCTGCGCCTCGGAAGACGATGATATTGCGACTCACGCTCGAATCGAATTCTGTACCATCGACCAGGCGGATATTGCATACTGCTTGTGTGACCGTGTGGAGATTAGATAAATACTGCTTTGGTATTTGCGATACTAGATTATTGTGTAATATTCTGATTTCGAATAATGTTAATTTGGAATTTAATTTTGATGCCTTTCTATAGCTTTCTATCACCTTTCTTGTGGGAGTGTCTCCCATTTTGGCTGATGGACAAATATCTTTGTTCAAGCATTGTCCACAGCTAAATGCAGCTAGTAATTTTACGAATTATGAGATTGGCAGAAATTTTAATTTTGGCTTCTTTATTCATAAAAATTAAATTAAAAATCCCAATGCCGGGCATGAAATGTAGCCGGCAGCGGGCTAGTAAAATTTTCGGAAATATTCTCCGAATAACGGAACGATTCCGAAAGAAGGCTTTCGGGGTCTCGGTGCCGGGTCGGGTATACAGACATTTGAGCCATTTGAACATATGTAGGTATACGATACGTAATGCTTAATAACGAAGAAAGTTTTTAAGCCTGAAGATTTGATATGATTATCTAATCAAGGAAAGACTACACTACATAAATATGTACCACCTTCTGTATTGGATGTTGTTGGTTCATCTGCTAAATTTATGCTCTAAGACAATTCGGCACAGTACATGTCTGGGAAGCAATCTCCGTCCACGGCCCTCACACCAACCATGTACGTACAGGTTCGTCTTCTGTATGTATCTGCACTGCTAAACTTTCGTTTATTATGTACAAGTCTATGTATAAGTATGTGCATCAACACACACAAAAAACACCCTCATTATGTTAAGCAGCGCAGTCCAGAGCAGAGCAGAGGAAGCTTTGGGGTTGGGTTGGGGGTCATGTTTAGAAAGAAGAAGAAAATTAAGCGAAGGCGCTACCAAACTCAACGTCAAAAGAGAGGAGAGGAAAGGACCCGGACACCAGCACAGCAAGGAAATAGTGTCTAAGGGCGGAAACCACCCATGCCTTGTTATTGGTGGAAATTGTTGCTGCTTCTGGTGCCGCGAAAAAACTTAAGAAACGATGTGGCGGTAGTAGTGGTAGTAGATACATTTATGTATACATATTAAACAGCTAACAATGTGGTAAATTATATACACATACAGGATTTACATATGTAAATATGTAAATACATACATATATCTGCATATACTTATATGATATATAATATACAAAATAGTATCATTAGATTCTTGAAAGTATAATGTTTGAGCCGTACTGGCACGCAATAATTAATTAATATTCATATAAAAGCACAGCATTTCATAGCAGCGAGAGTTCTTCCGTTAGCGTTAGTTCCAGAAGTGGCCGCCATATTTGTGGTGGCGTCCCTGAGATACAAGTTATGACATGTAGCTGGCGTGTATAGCAGTCGACGAACTGGACTACGGGTGATCCCGCGGGTGGTGGGTGATGGTGGTGGTGAGCAAGCTGTAGTCCTAGGTACCGAATTGATTGGATTGGATCGTGCAATACTCACCTGAGCGTCGCCAACTCCATCTTCTTCTGTATGGTGGCCAGCTTGGCTGCGTTTTCCATCCACCTGAACACAATCCGGACTGCCTCGTTGGCAGTTCTTTAATTATACCCGGTAAAGGTGTATATTTATAGATTTATATAGATTTGTGGTGATAACGGATGTTATCTGGACGCCCAGAAGGAAGCGTTTCCGACCCCATAAAAAATATATAATCTTGATCAGCATCAATAGCCATGTCTGTCTGTCCGTCTTCATTAGCGCCTATATCTCAGAGACTATTAAAGCTACAGTAATGAAATTTTGTACCCAGTCTTCTGTGTTATCACATTACTCCAAGTGTATTTCAAAATTTCGCACCGCCCATTTCCGCCCGCACAAAGGACGAAAGTCTGTGGCATACACCATTTTGAAGATAAGAGAAAACCCAAATCATGGAAAGTCGGATTATTGTTATGGATAGAAGCAACAAATTCAATTTCAGTCGCTACGCAACGACTGCCAAGTGCTTACTCATTCCCTTTCTCTCTCTCTCGCACACACTTCCACTTCTCGTATGAGTAGTTCTACATGTACGTGTAGAAATGTAGAAGCTTATGTAAAAAGTATATGTAAACAAAAATGGATAACAAAACAGATAACATTAAATATTTAATTTATATAATAGTTAGCTAAAATTTAAATTAACACATAACTTAATATCTAAAGCGCTGGCTGCAAAGGCCTTCGGCATAACATTTATTATATACAAATTTAGCATAGGGTTCGACATAATTTTTTGAAATTTGAAATCATAAGATCACATATGTATATTCTGACTGAGTCGAATATTTTGCTATTGCGCGATTTTTTTTGGCTGCAATTTTGCATGTTTTAAATTTTGATTTATTTTTTGTTTTGTTTTAAACGGCAACCACACTCTTTACACACAAGTGTACATATGTATGTATGTACATTTATGTATATGTTGGTTTTCAAAAGTGTATAATTATAATTGCTTTTTGTATAGAAAGATATTCATAGTGCTGCTGAAACTACAAATACAATGAATGAAAAACTGTGGAGAGAAATTTTACATTTAATTTAAATCATTTTCCAGCTCTTGTTAAAGCCCTCGTCATTATCCTTCAAAATGGTGGTGGATTCGGATTTACTCAATCTATACTGGTTTTCAGATCAAAGTAAACGAACTTTCATATAAAAAATCTCATGTAGACCAACAATTTGTTCAATTTGATTTTTCTATCGTGTAAGAACAAGGTATAAGAAAGGGAAAGGGACCAAGTTTCTAACCGTGCTATATCCTTAGTGATAAGCGAGGGAACTTGATACTCTGATAAAAAAAATTATATTTTTGTGTACGAAAAGAAATGAAGGAATGTGATATCATTGAAACGTTCAGATACGATACCGATAACATCGTTTCGTCTTTGATTTCGCTCCCGAATATACGAAAATTTTCTTAAGTCGCTTGGTTGCAAGCTCAGAACACTAAAAGAAAAATTATTGACAGCAGGCGGCAGGCAGGTACAGTCGACAAATTTTAAACGAAAAACTCTTTTACTTTGTAATCCATTTGATTCTTTATTCGTATATGTAAATGTACATGCATGTGTAAGTTTGTAAATATGTATATATGTACACAAATGAGCAAAGAGGTCTGTCGCACGTGCTCACGTATACTTTTGTACATACTTACGAATATATGTACATACATATATACTTAAATATGTGCGTACATAATTCACAAAATACATATATATACATATTCATACATACAATTGGTACGTACATATAGAATTATCCTTTATCTTATCCCCAACGCTTGCGTTTATTTTTCAAAACTTCCTTTGCCTTTTTTGTATTGTTCCTTTCCCTTTGTCGTTGCCTTCAGTCTCCGCTATAAGTTGCTCCCTTTCGCTCTCCATAAATAGAAAGCAACGGGACACGGAACGGTACGCGTCCGCCCTTCCAACCGTTACCCTTACCACCCATGACCCCCCATTTCCCCATACCCATTGTACCATTCTACCATTCCACAGCCACCCAACACCATCACCACAGTTGTTTCGCCCATTTTCCTTTTGGCATTTTGAAACTTAAGCCGCCACTTGAGTGGGTTGTGTTTCATTAAAAAACAGCACCAGCACGCGCACAAGAACTACACACACATACATACATATGCAGACACACATACATGTGCAATACTCTTATATACAGAAAGGTACATGCATGTGTGTATACATATATGTACACAGCGTACACCATAGTGCAAGGAGAAAGAAGTACAAAACGACAAAAAACCAAACCCCCCCAAACGCTGGCGGGTGAAATTGAAGAAAGTTGCTCAAAAATGTTCTACAAAAAATTTAGCCATGGCATTTGGCGGTAACAAAAATAAAGGGGAGGTGGTATGGGCGAGTATGTGTATTTTGTATAGATGTGCGCAGATGCCTGTGTGGAAGCACGTCTCCACCTCCACTCCACTCCGTCAACCATCTTCTCTTCGTTTCTGTGCGCGAAAATGTGGTTGCTGAGCGGAAATGAAATACATTGCCTCCCAGTGGAAAATGCAGTGACATAACGCTTGTTGAAGAATATTCAACGAATCGAGACCTACATTGCAGTCTCATGTTCTTGATCTGAATATTAGAGTTTTATTGCAATTTCGTAATATTAATTTAATTTTATTAGGCCAATCAAATCATTACTTTACTCTATTTCCCAATAACATTTTCAAAACAATAATGTTTTAAAAAACTTTTCATTTAATCGAATTAATATTTGAACACGTATGTATTTATGTACATTACTATACCACATTACTGCACCACATTTATTGTAAATATTACCTTAGTACGTACTATTTCCCATTAGGCAGCGTAGCCACTAACTGGCATCGACTCATCTCTAAGTATGTATGTACCCTATGTGCTCTTTTGCATTTCTCTTGGGAGCTGCTGAGGAAGCGGTGGAGGAGTTGGTTGTACCTAGTAAAGAGGTGGGAGGTTGTATATAAGGATACCGGGAATTTTCTTGTTCTTTAGCTCCTTGCGCCTTTTTATAAGAGTATAACACCCCGACCCGACCGACTAGTCTAGACTTTTCTCGCTCTTGTACTGTAACACATCACATTTTGGATGGGATGGCATGGCAGAATGAACTCTGACAGTGTATTTCTTATTCGATGCGACGCTTTCTGCGAATCTAACTACCCCTTGTAGAGATGGATTCTTTTAGTGTGTATGTGTGAGAATGAGTGGGTCGATGGGTGGGTGGGAAGAACAAGGAATGGCAGTGAAAGAAACTCATTATACTTTTGAATTAGAATGTAGGAGTTGGGTTGAGGGTGGGAGGGTGTCCTGTGCTGAAACATGTTACTGCACAAGAAACATATATTACACACATACACATCTGTATGTACACATATGTATGTATATATGAACATACAATGTACACATGTACTTTTCTTAAAAATAAGAAAGAACTTTATTGTTAAATTCAAATCGAAATAATTTTTTTTTAGCCACATGCATTGCGACATGAACAGTGCTTCGGAAAATATGGACTCATCGATGATTATACCTTAGAAGAAAATATGTCTTAGAAGATTTGTACATATGTACCTATAAATAATTATTTATTACGTTAACAGAACCGCTCTCAAAATAATCAAGAAATCAAGGCTAGATCGATATCGAAGCTACGTACTTGACATAGTATAAATATAGTCATCTGATTTGGATTATTTTTTAGCAGAGAGATCGTTAAGATTGTTTTGATGACATATGTATATTAATCTATAAACCTGAGTTAGGCTAACCAATATCCAGGTTTTGGGTGAATTACATCTCAGAACCATCAAGTTCTTTCACAGACTTTTTCGACGACTATGAAAGCAGATTTATATTTACTTTACCTTAAATGGGGATTAATTCTGTAGTTACTAAACACTGATAAGTGTGAACACTACTTTTCTGATATGTACTGTCAGTTATTTAGTATAGTTAGTATAATCAATACAGTCAGAACGGAGAATAAACTTTTATTTTGCCATTCGTAACATTTAACATTTTACGGACATGCTGATTCTGTGTGGCATTATTTGTATTATATGGGGATATGGAAAATGCCTCTTAAATGTCTACTCCATTTGCTTTACATAAATAGTGAAAACTATCAACTAATACAAATTTTCATCGGCTAAAGAAAGGCCAACATCGAATTAACGTTTGAACATTAATTTATTTATGTATATTTAAGCAACTATTTTAAGCAGAAATGTTATTGAATAAACTAAGTAGCCCAACACGTTTGCAGTGTTCCTGGTAAATAGAAATGCAGTGCTTAAAGTCTATGCACTTGAAATGTGTCTGCACTTAATCCACAAAAGCGTGCGTACCGCAAAACTAAATTAAAAATAAAATAAAAATGGTAAAGAAAAACAAGGATTATTCGAATTTTTGCTTGTCTTTAACAATGCTCATAAGACTGGTAGGAATGGTGGTTGGTTGGTGCTAAAAATGGCGGCTGTGCTCTTTGAACGGGGGTGCGCAGCAGTGGGGTGGCTTCTTGGGGAGTGGTAAAATTCAGATTGAGGTAGAAATAGCTAGTTTGTGACTGTTTAACCAACCCTTCTGACGCTTTCGTCGTCAGCATTAAGACAGGGCGAACAGCACACGGTTCAGATACCTAGTTTTAGCTGACTAGATGTAGAACGATATAACTAAAACTGTAAAGTTTTACAGAATACAGAATATTTCTCAAAAAAATACTAGCTATGAGACTTGCAAGGGCACTACAGTCTATTCGTGAGAATTGTATGAATATGCCACGGTTTGATCTGAATTGATTTTTTTATTACAAATGATTGTAAAACTAGCAATGAAAGAGAGTAATTAGAAATTAGGACACGGCTGACCGAATGGAGAATATGGAAGATTGGATACATTCAAAATAATTTTCGACACGAATTTTGTAATATGGTCGAAAAGGACACTAAGATCACTAAGATATGAATATAATCGACATCACATCGACATAACTCTTTATCTGTTCTAATAATGAAAAATCGAACTTTAAATGGTTTCATTGGTTTCAATATTCTCCACGAAGGTGAACACACATTTTGAAATGATTTAACCTATTTTCGCAGAACTTTGGAACTCAGAAGGATGTAAAAATATTTAAAAACTTTAAACATCTCTCGTTCACCACTAAGTTTTTTTGTATAGCTCGAAATAAAAAGATCTCATTAGAAGTGGGGAAATGTCTGAAGGGCAGATGAGCGCTTGATTCTACATTTTGGGTGGTTAAACAATCTGTTGAGGAGGGCTGTGACGAAGTGCGGTAGTAAAGCACACTCCGAGGTTAAAAATTACCTAAGCCAGAAACTTTAATAGTAGCCCTCGTATATAAATATAATATAATATAATATAATAGTCTCCCGATTTTTGTAGTTTTGCGTGCAGCATCTGTTCACAGTTACAGGATATAAAAAAAACCGTAAAAATCGCAATATTCTCTAAAAAAAATGTTCAAAATACTGGAGAATATTAAGGCTTTAAAGCTATCTCTATCTGTCGTATTTAAGAAGGCATTGTATATATATGTATTAATAAAACGTCTGATACTAGTATGCGTGAAAAGGTCAAGCAGATGTCGCCTTGGATGCGTAGGGCTCGGCTGTTGCCCAGTCTCGTGTTTCACCAAAACAAAAATTATGCAAATCAGCCAAAAAGAATCCAGCTAAAAATGCAATAAAATCCATGAAACAATTTATATGGAATGGAATGGAAAGGAAAGGGTTGAAAAGCACCAAAAAAGGGACAGGAAGTTAGGAAAATATGTTTGACCGCGCAAAACGCCGGCTGCGATTCAAATTTTTTTTGTTCTTATTGTCAGATTTAGGCTGGTCAATGGTCAAAAACTGGTTTGCTTTCCCAGCATTGAGTAAAGGAAAAAAATAAAAACCAGTTGGCAAGGTTGCATATGCAAACAATCCCTGACCTGGCCAAAGGATTACAAAGCATCTTGCTGTTGTCTTGCACTGGGACCGGACCCTGCAGTTCGAATAAAATAATATAATCAAGTCCGCAGCTCACAGTCCGCAAGACGCTGGTCTGGTCATTCATTGTGGGCCTCTTCTAGCTTGACCGCGTTGTCGTTGTCAACATCAACCCTTCCCTTTATTCGAAGCACCACACCTTTTACTCCCTTACTTGCCGTATCGTATCGTTACTGTAGTGGATATAGTATATTTCTGTGTAACCTAACCTAGTTCAGAAATCTCACGTAAGTTTCTACGATTACACTTATTCACTCAGCACCTGAACAAAGTTTATCGTGCATTTTTCCAATCTTATTGTGCCAGTGCCAGCTGAGATTTGCCGAGATTGCGCCGATGCACCTTCTACCCCCGTCTTTTGGCGATAATTGAGATAATTGCGGTACGTACGCTGAACGCTGTGCTGTGCGTCAACCCGTCATTACATCTTCTTTTTTGGAAGTAGTCCCAGCGTGTCCACACTGGGGAAAGTGCACAGCCAAACGTGAAAAAAAACATGATAATGGATACAAAGTGCCTGAAAAAACGATGGCCTAAAGCAATGAATAAAAAATTGACCTTTAGGCTTCTATGCCAGTACATTTCAGGAAGGGTCTTTATCACGTTAGCCTGTTGCCTGTTGATTCATGTCTGTTCGGAGATGTAGAGTTAGAGATTCCCCTTCAAAGAGCTATACAACTGAACACGACATACGTATGTATGTACATATGTACACAACATATGTACAGATATGTATGTATATTGAAATTGGGCTTATATAAATATACATCGAAAAATTTTGATTTCATGGGAAAAATTATTTATTTAAAAGGGTTTTTTGCGACACCACTTTTCCGCTGTGAGCCAAACCGACTTTCTGATATATTTGGGGCTTTAAAAATTGTTAAAGTTAATTGTTAATTATATTTGAAGATTATAGGGGTATATTAGATTTGTGGTGATAACGGTGTAACGCCCAGAAGGATGCGTTTCCGACCCCATAAACTATATATATTCTTGATCAGCATCAATAGACGAGTCGATATAGCCATGTTTGTCTGTCCGTCCGTCCGTTTGTCCGTCTTCATTAGCGCCTATATCTCAGAGACTATTAGAGCAACCAAGTTTTGTATCCAGTCTCCTGTGTTATCACACTACTCCAAGTGTATTTCAAAATTTCGCCCCGACCCCTTCCGCCCGCACAAAGGACGAAAATCTGTGGCATACACAATTTTGAAGATACGATAAAACTAAAAAAGCAGAATCATAGATGATGACCATTTCTATCAGAGTGTTGAATCTGGATCAGATCGCATCATTAATATAGCCACAATGAAGAAAACCATTTTGAAAGTCATCATCATCAGTCAACTTTGCAATTCTGAAGAGCTGAAAAAATCCAGCTATAAATCGGGCCCATGCACTTTGTAGCTGCAGCTTTCCGTCTGGAAATTATTAAACTTAAAATTAAAATTTGATTATTTCTTTGCAGTATGTACATATATCAGGTAAGGTGAGCCGCTTTCATTCGCGAATGTGAATGACGCGCTAATGGAAATGTGGTATAACCTTTCAAACCCTTGAAATCGCAATGTTTAAACAAAGTCTTGTGTCTTGACTGTTTTTCACTGCTCAAATTATTCGAAACGTGCAAGGAAATAGCACTTAATAAACTTAATAATTATCAGAACTAATAAAATCATAAATAACATAATTATGTTCTTGGCTGTGGCCATAGCTATTGTTGTCGCAATTATAAAAAGTTGGATTGTCTTTATCCAATCTCACATCTCCCATATCATATTCCATTTTCCAAGCAAAACCAGACCAAAGCCTGCATAAGAGAAGCTCTTAGTCATCAGAGAACGTACGTGCGCGCATTTCTGCGCGCACTCTCTCTTCTGTCCATGCTTTTTGGCTCTTCTCACATACGAATGTGTAACCATGTGAAGAGACTTTTCCAAGTATAAAAAGAGAGGCGTGGAGACCTGACTCTCTTCAGGAGGACATTTGTAAAAAGGACTGAAATCCTTACTGAAATATGAAATATAACTAACATAACCAGCAGCAACAGCTTATCCAAAGTGCACAAAACGTCATTTATATAATATAATATATAATATAATATTAATGTCTTTATGTTTATCTATTGTTGCTGTGGACTTAGTCGTGAAAGAGCATAGGACACGATTGATGTGATAGGGTATCAAAAGTGTCGGCGCTTCCAACTTTATTCTTTACGCTACTTTATATATTCGGTACTCAAAGAATATAATATTGGCATTATTATTATAGGGCACCATCAAGATGGAATCCTGGCCGACACCACAAAGGATAGTACATACATATGTATATGTAAATATTTTTGATCAGCGATCAGCATCGATATCCGTGTCCGTCTGTCCGTTTGTCTATCCGTCCATCCGTCTTGATGAGCGCCTAGATCTTAGAGACTATAAAAGCTAAAATCCACACCATTGGGTCTATCGTATAAAATATTTCAAATACCCACTAGCTGAATACTAATTGTGTGAAATTTGTTTGTACATAACAATATATATACATTTTATTTATGTAGCCAAGAACAGGAACGGAACAGATACCAAGTCCCATTTAATTAAATTTTAGAAGGAATGTAAAAACTTTTTAAGCCAAATTATCCTGTTTCCTGTTAGCGGGCTAATGTCTGGAAGTCTAATGTTGCAATCTGAATTCGGTAGGAGGTCGAAAGAAATTTGTAGGATCCAGAGCTTTATTATCTTTCTGAGAGATTGCGGAGCCAGAGTAAGACACGGCAAATGCAAGATGCAAATCCATCCGTTATCTTAACGTGTATATCGAAGGGAGCATAGTAACATTGTTAGATAATATCGAAACAAGGCAAGACCAATTAATCGATGCGGTTGTATAAGCGAGAACGTAAGCTAATCCCCTATGCGGTTGGTGGTTTGGAGCAGAGCGGACCGTGAGAGACGAAACCCGTCCGTCCCTGCAAGCCACAAAAGACTTGAACGTGTGCGAGCGCGCGAAAAGAAAAAACGACTAGCTCGACTGACACTCGAAAAAATGCATGTCCATGTCCTGTGAAAAGAGGTGTGGGGGCTATTGTCCTTGCCACCATTTTTTTGGCCAAGTTTTTTCACACTTTCGAAATTGGGCGTCAGCTGAAGCAACAGGAGAGAAATTCACATTGGCATTTGGCTCGCTGTCCGTTTCGATGCTGATGCCGGTACGTACTGACCCAGCCTCAGCCCCAGCCCCAACCCCAACGCCAACCCCATTCGCATTCGTTTCTCGTTCTGGCCGCATCGCATGTTAATTAACATGACTTTGCGGTACTCCTGTACCACTGGAACTGGAGCTGAAGCTGGACCAGCACAAGCCCCGCGGTCGTAGGCCGCACAATATTTGTCCAACAACATAATGTGTTTGTTTAAATGCCAAGTGAATGGGCAGCTTGGCTTGGTCCCCGGGCACAAGGTCCGTCAGTATGGTGGGTGTGGAAAAATAAAAAAAGATCTGCTAGTGGGTGTGGAAAAGTAAAAAAAATCACAAAAAAACAATTTAAAAAGCGGCAAATCGCGGCAATTACTGTCTTGATCCCATGCGAAATTTTGTTCCGTTTTTTCACATTCACCATTTTTTTGCTGTTGGTTTGGTACTTTCTCCTCCCACTTTGACAATTTTTTATGCCCTTGTTTGGCCATTCAAAGGTAAATCGCATTTTCATTGGCATTCTCCTTTCCTCTCTCTGAACGGCACCCCACCTGCAACGCTCGTTTGAGAACGTAGCTATCAAAAATAAATTAATTGCTTTGCGGCTTTACGACTTTTTAAATCAATTTACTGAGAATGTGTTAATATGATGACACAGTGTGTGGGGCTGGTGGGGTGGGGTGTGGTGTGAGAAAGAATATAATGTTACTCCGATGACGCCCCGTTTTTCTGAATCGGGTTTGGAAGTGGTGGGCAGTAGATAATTGGGCCTCACCTTAAGAATTTAATTAATGACTTTAAAAAAAGTCCATATTCATATTTTTTTTAAGATGAAATTAAAGACATGGGACAATGAAGATATGAAACGATCAAATGAAACCAATAGAGAACTTATGATATGTTTCTTCCATACGGTATTATGCGGCGGACGTGTATCCCTCGAATGTCAATGAAATCGACCAGATAGGGGTCTGGACTAAGCTGGTTATAAAATGACAAAAGGACAATGTACTGCGGGACATACGGTACAGTCTACTAGGCGATCTCATCAATGATTATAAAATCTATTTTTTAATTGATTTTACCTAAAATATATTTGGATTTATTTCTAACTTACTTAGGATTTATGTTGACTAGTGTTTCCTTAAAACCGGCCTCTGGAAATACCAGGTCTTAACACCTTGGAGACTCTGCTGCAGAAGTCCACGTCGCTGCAGAACATCGATTTGTTGAATGGCCAATGCAAGCCTCGTCCCAACCAGCTGGGAAGGGCATCGAACTGGAAGATGTAGTGAATCAGACGCCGCCGTAGTTGATTATTACCGCGAAACTTTACAATGAGTTTAGTGATCATATGAGAAGATAATAATACATTTATGGAAATTTTCTTATAATATTAATATTGAATTAAACTTAGAAATTCATCCACTTATAAACCTACATATGTGAAGATGATGGAAATCCCTTGTCTGTCTTTTTCTGAAGATAATGATAAATGTATAAACCTCTTCAATTAAAGTTAGAAATTCATCGCAGCCTTGCTCTTAGAGTAAATCTTCTAAAATGACATCTGCAATTCAATGGCCTATGGCAGGATTACAATGGGCGCGTTCACCATATTGTCGCTAATTCTTCTTCGAACTCTCTACTACTGTCTTCCGTTCGCTGCAGTGCAGTATCTGCTGCGCTAATGTCTGTTGCCGCTGATCCTGAAGCGCCTAATCAGGGGAAATTTGACGCGACCGCATCCCGTCTAGGCTCTGGCTCCATCAAAGACGCCCATGTGTGTCATGCTCCAAAGGTGTTTTTTATCCGTTATAATAGTATTACTATACTATCCTCCGTTTAAGTTAAGTTAGGAAGCAATTTTTGTGCGCTCGAGTTTTCTTCGCCAATTTTTTTTCGAATCCTTTAATACCCTAAGGACCATTATTCTATGGATCCATCCATCCACGGCTGAATCAGTGGGTCTTCCATGTGGCCACGGCCATTGCGCTGGTCTGTGTGGCCGCCGACAAGATCCTGAACTGAACAGCTTCCTCCTCATGCTGCAGGCCACGGATCTCTGTCCGACCAGCGCATCAAAATACTGGCATTTTACATTTTTAAATTGAATGAATCCAGTTAGATTATTATTATTATTAACTTAACATTGACTCAACAGTGTCTTAACATTAGCACAACATTAACTTAACATTTCATACATGTCAGCTTCTGCGGAGTAACAAGCCGATCATTTACATACGTATCAGCTTCTGGGAGTAACAAGCCGATAATCTACATAGATTTCTACATTTACATTTCGCATTTACATTCGACATTTAAACCCTATCTTTATAATCATGTAAGATTTGTAGATAATTTGGTTCTGTTGCTATGAAGGTTGTACTGGTTGCTTTAACTTAGCTGTTTATTTATCGATTCTTACAAACGATACCTTAAACTACGCCTAAGTAAAGTTTCTATCTAAAACTGAAAACGTTAGCCACGAAATATTTTTTTCGTCTTTTCCTAAATTTTCAATGTCAAAAATTAAGGAAAAAATACCCCAAAAAATTATGAATTATGAATTTAAAATGTTAATATCTTCTAGACGTTAAGCTGCAAAGTCTCTGGGTCGAATCTGGCTGAATTTGTCAGCTTTTCAAAACTGCAAAGTTTAATACAACCAGTTATAAGAAACTTAAGTTATGTGGAAAATAGAAGCACTACCTCTGAAGAAAAATACCATTTTGGGCGACAGCGGAAATGTCATGTTGACTAGTGTTAGAGCCGGTACTCGAAGAATATAGAGGTATATTAGATTTGTTGTGTTAATGAATGTGTGTAACACCCAGAAGGAAGCGTTTCCGACCCATAATGTATATATGTATATTCTTGAACAGCATCTATAGCCGAGTCGATATAGCCATGTCTGTCTGTCCGTCCGTCCGTCTGTCCGTCTTCATTAGCGCCTATATCTGCGAGACTATAAATGCTGGAGCAACCAAGTTTTGTATCCAATCTCCTTTGTTATCACACTAATACGAGTGTAAAACAAAACTAAAAACGCAGAATCATGGAGAATAACAATTTCTATCAGAGTGTTGAATCTGGATCAGACGCGACTCTGTCTGCTTTTCCCACTCGTCAAAATGAGCGCCTAGATCTCTGAGACTATAAGAGCTAGAGCAACCAAATTTTTTATGCAAGCTCCTGTTCTCTCACTTCGATACAAGTGTATTTCATCATCATTCATTTTATTTCATATTATTGGACACGCCCCCTTCTGTCCCCACAAAGGACAAAAACCTGTGGAATCCACAATTTTTAAGACAAACGAAAACCAAAAACGCATAATCATGAAAAATAACCGTATCCGCATAGATCAGATCCCATAAGCACAGGTAAGTTTTGGATCCATCCTCTTCATCTCATCCCCGAAATTAATAACGGTAATGTACTACATTTCATAAAATAAAACCAACCAAAACCATCACCTTTACTTTTTGTTTGTCGTGGCTTTTCAGTGCAATACAATATGAGCCAGTATGAGATGCACTCTAGCCTTTCTGACTAGGATCGTCGGTCCAAGTGGACTGATCACGGAGCACGGGACGACACGACACTACTGCACTGCATCAGGATGCTTGCCACTCTACGGGTGAGTGGGAAGCACAGGGCTCTAGTAAACTACATCGGAGCACGGAAGCGGTGAGTACTGTAGCCATAGATTTGTCTCCCATCAAAAAATGTACAATTTATTCTGTTAGTGGCAGTGAAAGTGAAAGTTCCAGTGCCACTACCGGGTCCTTACCACCGCCCACCAAAGACGTCACACGTCAGCAGGACAACAGCAGGAATCGGTCTCTAAGATGTTAAGATGCAGTTGCCCTAAAAATACACAGCAAAGCGATTAAATTGTTGCATTGTGTTGCAATTACAGATGCACATGCTTCTCTGCAATAAAACCCAACTGTGAAGAGTATCAAAGGTGCTATAAAATTGTTAAACTCTAAAGAAGGTCTAAAGCATAGAGATATTAATTAATAATCAATTAATTAATACGTCAAGTCACTCGAATCCATACATTTTTTATTCATATTATAATATATTATTTTTATTACTTCAGACAAAGTCTGATCCGCTAAAAATTAAGGTTCGGCAGCCAGCGTAGAAAAAGAGGTTTTTAAATGTTTATATTTGAAAGTGGATCAAACCATGGGTTCCTTTCAAATAAATATTATTCAGACCGTCTTAGAAAGACATGTCTTAGACAGACACACTCCGCCTATGGAGTTACACACATAAAACAGAGTTATACATAAAACATACAGCTGTCAGTATCACAGTCAGTATTTTTCCTTCACGTTTCAAAATAATAATGTTATAATTTATAATAATTTATAATAATGCTTATAATTTTAGCCAAAAATAGAATTTTATACATCGGCAGTGGAACTCATAGCATACCTTTTGATCTTCACTTTAATGCACTGAAAATTTCGAAAATTCTGATATAGATGTTGGAATCATTAAGAGGGTTGAAGTTTTACTCAATGTTCCCTCTATGTATGGGAGGTATGCCGCCCAAACGGAAATTCTTTTGAGTACTTGATCATCGGAAGAAGCGCAAGAGTTGGATATTAACAAATAATAGAAGTATAGATACACGAAAACCTGCAAGTTTGCGACAGAACATAGATTTATTCAGCATGCTAATAGCTTTCTTGGATCCTAAAATTGTAGCATAAGGGCATGTAAAAGTTATTCCGGATATGAAATTAGAGTATTCGCAATAGTTGCAAATATTGAAAATTTGTTTGTTAAAAGCTTAAAATTTCATAAAATTAATTTTTTTAAGTTTGTTTGGCTAAACTAAATGTATTTGTTTGAGTTAGCTAGCTAGAATTCAAAATAAAAAAGTTATTGAGCAACATCTCTGCAGCTTTCTGTAATTACATTATAATGGACGACTAAGTAGAATCGTTTAGTCAGCATGGATTGGATTGGTATGAAAAATGACAATGTTTGTCATTTCCTAAAGAACAAATATGCTGAAATGGTTTTTTCTTTGTTAAATATTGCACCTAATTTTTTTTTATTTTCCAATTCTTGGCCCAATCCGGTATTTTTTGTGTCCCGCTAAATGTTTTCAATTTGTTTAAATGTTTTATTATTCCAGTTGAGGAATTAGCCGCTTAGTTAATCGATATTCATTAATATTATAAGTTTCCCTATTTATATGTTTATAATTGTATTTCCCCGCTTAAGCACCTTTTTGCACGCGCATAATAGGTGTGTTGTTATTGCTTGTACTCAAAACATAACTGTTACGCTCTCACACGTATAGCCAGTACCCGCCGCATACATCGATGTAATACCGGTAATACATTGAACCATCGCAACGCATGATCTTCTCAATTGCCTTTTGTTCAACTTCTTTTCGTGGAGTTGATTTAGTAGAAAATTCTAGTCGCAAAGAACCACATGCATATCGCTACCGCCGCAAATCGATCCGCCCGCTATTCATATCGAATATATCAAATAAAACCTATATAAAATGATACAGTCCAATCATTCCTAACCAATTCCCCTTTTTATAAATTTATATTTTAAATTTGTTCTTTTAAACAAGGAAAACAAAATTCGCCAAGCTTAAATACTTTTTAAGAAAAACTGCATTCCAATTACAATTACATAAGTCAATTTCCATACTACATA
The DNA here is from genome assembly GCA_005876895.1 of Drosophila azteca. Taxonomy (NCBI): domain Eukaryota; kingdom Metazoa; phylum Arthropoda; class Insecta; order Diptera; family Drosophilidae; genus Drosophila; species Drosophila azteca. The sequence goes on from VCKU01000034.1 coordinate 1,256,552, forward strand.
CTCCCTACATAAAACGAGAGAGAACGTTGTGATCCGCGCCAAAGTCAGAGTATATGTAATCCTATGATTTATGTAATTTATTATACATACATATGTTCGCAATAGGCCCGAATCAAATTTTGGCCCAAATGGAAAATTTCAAAAAATTATGTCGAACCCTATGCTAGATTTTTATATAATAAATGTTATGCCGAAGGCCTTTGCAGCTAAGCTATAATAGCTAACTATTATATAAATAAAATATTAAAATATTAATCTGTTTCTGTTTTGTTATTCATTTTTGTTTATATATACTTTTTACATCAGCTTCTACATTTCTACATGTTCATGTAGAACTACTCATACGAGACGTGGAAGTGTGTGCGAGAGAGAGAGGGAATGAGTAAGCGCTTGGCAGGCGTTGCGTAGCCACTGAAATTTAATTTGTTCCTTCTGGCTATAATAATGATTCGACCTAATCCAGATTCGGATTTATGTTTCCATGATTCTGCGTTTTTTCTCCTTAAAAATTGTGGATTTCACAGATTTTCGTCCTTTGTGGGGGCGAAAGGGGGCATGGCAAAATTTTTAAATAAACTTGTGCTGAATTGATATTACAGGAGCTTGGATGGAAAGTTTGGTTGCTCTAGCTCTTCTAATCTCTGAGATCTATTCGCTCCGCTCATTTGGACGAATATGCAAAACGTATGTAGGTCGCCTGTGAGAGGGAACGATGACTTTCGAAATGGTTGGAGTAGTGTGATAACACAGAAGACTGGATACAAATAAATTTAGTTGCTCTAGCCTTAATAGTCTCTGAGATATAAGCGCTATTGAAGACGGACGGACGGACAGACAGACATGGCTATATCGACTCGGCTATTGATGCTTATCAAGAATATATACCATACATATATACTTTATGGGGTCGGAAATGCCTCCTTCTGGGCGTTACACACATCCGTTATCACCACAAATCTAATATACCCCTATACTCTTCGAGTACCTGGTATAAAAAATGTAGTGAAGGCAAGAGGAATTCCCAAAACCATATCTCCTTTGAATCTGATTAGTTACTAATTAAAGATGTGTATTCAATGTCTACTCGTTTTGATTGGCATTTGCTAAAAGAAGATTCTGTTACCCTTAGCTGTTGCCCTGTGATGTTAAAAAGTTGGTTTTAAACAAAATTCTTTTTCTCTTTTCGCCTTTCCTTTGTACGAGTATACGTGCAAACTTTATATTTCGAGTCTCAGCTCTGAAAGTTTTGATTACTTTTTATTTGGATATTTTCATTGAATTATTTGCATTTATTTTTACGAATTACCGTAGACAAAGTATACATATAAGATTTGGAATAAAATAAAATATTCAACTTGAAAAGTACGCGAAAAAGTTCGTATCTGGGGGAAGTCCTTGTGACAAGATTTTATCCCTAGAAAGAAAATTCATAGAGCGCTTTCCCATTCCGACATTATCCGTAGAATGGATCCTATAACCGAGAAAACTAAAAATATATACATACATATGTTCATATGTATTGTATGTACATTTATGTACATTAAGCCTTTTCGTACACGCACACTTTTGCCGTTACCTGAAAAAGTCAATCGGAAAGGAAAGCACCTTTGACATCACTGATCGGTAACGTTTTTACGCTAAAGTGCCTCTTCCGCGGTAAAACGTGTAATCATCATATCCATACGTATGTGTGTGTGTGTAATGAAAAGTGCGTGAAAGGGGTATGTTGCACGGATGGGACTGCAAACTATATAATTACAAGTAGCTGCTGCTACTGCTCCGAAAGATACCAGTATACTCTCGAAGTAAGTGGCTTGTTGGCATATTTTTTCCTGTTGTTTTTGTTAATTTTTTCAGTTTGATTCATAGCGTTGGCAGGTATAAAATTTAGAAGGGTAATAATGTAGTATGTTGGTTTGCTTATTTTACGTTTTTTTTTTTTAGAAAAATTGAGTTTGCGGTTTGCACTTGGGTCAGAGACCGGAACCGGGATCGAGACTGAGACCGATACCCCTTCCAGTTTTCTGGTTATGTGAAGAAAAAAAGGTGTCACAGAGTATACATACATATATGTAAATACGGCCATACGGTACGGTACAGTGGGAAGGTGGTTGGATGGGTGGGTAAGTGTATGGATAGATGGATGTCGGGCAACAAGTAAAAAGGCCAATCGCACAGACACAGTCATAGAAGGCGTCTTCGTCGCATTCTTTGCAAGATTTTGAGTTTCCTTCTTGGTTTTTTCCTCCAGTTATTGGTTCGTTTTTTCTGCCACATCACATCTCCCCTTTTTCTCCCACTCCCACTCTTCCTCGCATTCCACTTCTCCACGACCACTGCGCCTCTTTTCAGACAATTAAACAAGCTAGTAGAGATAAAGTAAGGAAAGAAAGGAAGACGAAAAGAAACAGAAACAAAAATCAAATAATACAAGAATCCACAATCTAGACTCGTACTTGAAACGCAATCAGTCCCGGCTTCTTGAACCGGCCGAATCTCCTACATTGTAATTGTACCCAGCGGTAACCAAAAATACCATTCGATTATGACGTACGGAAGAAGAGGCGACGAAAGAAAGTAAGCGCGTTTCCCTTGCCGTCCAGGCCACATCCTGCTCGGACGCATTTTTCTGTTGATTTTTCTGCTTTTCGGGAAAATTAAATTTTAAATTGTTTTTAGCACTGCTGAGAACTGGGCCGAGGTCCGGTTTCGTGGAATGGGAGTTTAACCGCGCAATCCCACACCCCATCCCCCTTTTCGACGCAACCCAAACTCAACCTTCCAAAGTTTTGTCAGTGCCAGCCTCGTCTTGGTCTTGGTCTTGGGCTTGGTTCTCCCCTCAATTACATTTTATTTGCGCGGGAGCTCCATCCCATCGCATCCCCTTTTTTTTTTGCCACCGTACCGTCTCTGTCTGTTCTGGAGCATGGCCATTCCATTGCCATCGCCATCCATCAAGGCCGACTCGGGAGCTGTTGTTGCCATTACGGAAGGAAGTGCGCCATGCCAACATCTATTCAAAGCTGTATGAAAAAACGAAAAATGAAAAACGAAAAAAGGGCAACTACAACTAACGGGTGGGTGGGAGACGGTTGGACGTAAACGTGAACGGGTCGATGAGTTGGAGTTGGATGGGGGTTGTGCCTGAAAAGGGGCGGCTGCAGCCACACACAGTCACAGTCAGCACACAGACAAAATGGCAGTGTTTCATATAGAATTCCTTCCTATTTCTTGCGATGTTATTTTTTCATTTTTCATTTCATGAATTTCTTTGTTTTATAAAATCCCCCACACCACCCCATCCTTTCATTTGGTCGGTCAGGTTTTGTTAGAATTTCTCCGACAGTTTGTTATTCTGTGCGTCCAGTGATTGATTATTTATGCTTTATAATTGATTAAATCTAGAACCATAACTTAATTCATAAAGAGTCGCTGAGTTCGAATAACCTGCAGAGACTTCATTAACCTAGCACATGCACTCGTATAAGCTTTAATCAGTATTGACACAAAACACTATGCTTACATACTTATGTATTCATTTTTTAAAACATGAAGATGCAATGTCAGCAGTGGATCATTAGGATTCCTAGATTGACTGGAAATATGTTCATGCCATAGGAACCGAACCGGAACATTCGGCCAAAAATCGAACCGATACCGATATGTCCGATACATACTCGTATATGTATGCATATGTATTTATGCCATATTCTTAAATGTATAGCGTACGAGCATCTGTATGAGAAGAGTATCAATGGTATGGGTGCATCTGGCAAGGGGAGCACGTGATATGTAAATGATCTCTTCGAGGGATGGGGTGGATGAGAAGCAGTTGGCAAATCAGTGTCCAACCATCAACCCTTCTGCAATATAGTATTTTGGCTTTCGGCTCCGTGACCTATCTGCCTATGCCTGCCTAAATGATTACTTTTTATTTATCCTCAGCGGCTGTCCAACGGCTGTCCCTCCTGATGTCCTTTCGCTGCTCGCTGGCCGCTTTATGCATAAATTAATGAACAACAACGACCCTGCCCTTCCCTCTCCTGTCTTCCGACGACGCTGATCACAGGTCCTGGTCCCGGTCCTGGTCCCGTTATCCGCTGGAGTTTTGTTTGCACTGGCCCAACACCATCTGGCTCTTGCTGAAATGTGAAAGGCTCATCCGTCCATCCATCCATCCTGGCTGCGCAATAATGGTTTGGGGTTGCTGCATCTAGTTGCCTGCGCAACTGTCTGCGCCTGCCCGACCCATGACAGATTCCTATGTATATGTACATATGTGTATGTAAATTTTTTAAGAAAATCTCACTTGCGCTATTATTATTTAGCGCTAGCCGTTGTCCTGCATCTGCCCTGGGTTCGGAGTAGGCAAAGCTTGTGCACCAATATCAAGGAAGGGTGTGTTTGTGTTGTGTTGTGTGATTTTGGGAGAGTTTTTATTAAAATAACACGACTTTAGGTACAGCATTGTTATGTACCATGTATTCCATTTAGAGAGGGATAGAGTAGATCAATGAAAATCAATAGTAATGGAATATCCGTGGGTAGCGTTTATTCGAGAGATGGGGCCAAATGGAGCATGTCTCTTTTCCTGTTTCATTTTTGCATGACCTACCCTGCCCCAAAGGATGTCGCGGGAGCAGATGTGCACTTGCAGATACATAAATGTACATATATTTTCCCGCTGCCCTGCCCCCATTCCATTCGCATCTGGGCTCTGCTCTTGCTAAATTTATGTATTTCTTTTGTGTGTGCAAGAAGTTTCGCAATCGCTTAACTCAATGGTGGGTCAGTGGCACAGCACACCATCTGCTTCGCTTCTGACCGCAAATCGTGATCGCGACTCCCCGAGGCAACGGCAACGGCAACGGCATCGGCATCGGCAACCGATCCGATGCCGCTACTCCACTTAGTTTCCCTTTAGTTGTAAATTGTAGTTTCAGTATGCCAAGTGTTTTCTCATTATCGTGCCAAGACAAGTCAAGACAAGTCAGGCAGAGGCAGAGGTAGAGTCCAGTTCCCCCATAACAACAGGTAAAGGGAAAGGGGTGCGGTGGGGGAAAAGGGAAGGGACAGGCAACACTAAACAATAGAAAATGCGTGTGTTTATGCTCCAATATAAATGAAGATGGGGCGTTTTAAGTTTTGTTGTGTGCAAGTACGATACATGAAAAAAGAAACTGGAAAAACCACTTTAGAAAAATTAACGATTGAAGGATCTCTATATATGTATTTACAAATGTGTGTATGTAGATGCATACTTGCTTCTGTTATTATTATTATACGATAATAATTACATTGTACATCCTTACATGCGCGTAAACATGCATTTCTATATGCATGTGTACATACACATGTACATACGTATGTATGTACATACATACATACATTTGTATGTACGTATTTGCCATTTTGGCCATTTCAAAAGCAGACGCAATCGACACATACTACATACCTACATACTACATACCTACCTAACAAAACAGAACAGAGCAATTGTATGTGCCTTATTATACATATAAATAATTATAATTGTATATATTTACGATATACATACATACATACATATGTATATGTATACTTACGCATGTATCGTCTGTTATTAGTTAAATAGGACCGACCAGATGTATGCAGATATGTTTGTATATAGAAAGATCCATATACATATGGCTGCATACATATTTGCATGTATTAGTTAAGCAGGGACGACCACGACTATATACAATTTAGGTATGTACATTTACATGCATGTGCATGTGCATTGCATGTACATAATTGTAATTCTGCTAACCGATGATTGTGGCCTGTGTGTGTGTGTGAGTTCGTGAATTCGAGCCTAAATGAAATCAAATATTCGCAGGCAATGTACAATGAATGCAGATACGTGTATGGCAGGTGGTCCAGCAGTCGAGAAGTCCACCAGTCCAGCTGTCCACATAATTATGACCACTCAGTCGTCAGTCGCGGCCCCCGAAAAGGGGGGTGGTGTTGGCGGTGTGGGTGACACCGAATGGATCTTCTTGGTAACTGCTGAGCTCAATTCAATGAAATTCCTATATTCTGTGATTATAAGCGTATAAAACTGAGTCCAGACCAGACTATTCCAAAGTATAGTTAAAATATAACACATACATATTTATGTTTGTATGTACATACATAAAAATTTTATTTAAAATTTTCACAGACGAATTAGAGGAGAATGAATCGGCGACCGTTCCGCCAAAACGCATATTTATATATGTATGTACATAGAGACATATTTGGAAATTAATAAATACATAAATATGTAAACATGCATGTATGTACATATGTATAAATGAACTTTCGCAGCTAGCTTTCCTCATTGTTCATTTAGCAATTATTTTTTCCATTCCATTCCCTATAAATTGTACTCAAACACGTCCCTGCCCTACTACACATCTCATTTTGGGCGCAAGAGGATGGATATTCGCAATTGACGCAGCCGTGAGTCGAGGGTGATGTGATGGAAGCATGTGGATGTGGATATAGGGAGAAAGTGCGTCGTTGCTTTCCTCTGATGCAGCAGGGACAAATAGCTGCATATACGATACGTAGTGCACATAATATTATTCGAAATTGATTCAGTTTATGTCTTGTTAGGGAAACAAAAATCATGGGCAATATTCCGACTAGAAGTTGCACGGTTAGTTTTACTAGACCCACTTCGGCAGCCTAAAGTTCACATATGTATATATGCATGTACATATGTTTATATGACGTATGTATGTATATATATACATATGTACCCTTAAAGTTCGACGACCAGTAAGTTAAACATTAATTTATCCAACTTTAATCGAGACACTAAAACTTATGAAGTAGCCTTTCAACTTTACATTCACCTTTTCCCTATAGCAATTTATTTAAAACAAAAGAAGAGCAACACAGCACAATATCTCTTTTCACTACTCTATCAAATATCAGATGTGATTTTTGAAGAAAGAAAAATCATCCCGTCAAACAGAGAGCCAACAGGAAATGTCTCCATACAAATTCATTTCATACTTGTTGCAAAATTCATTTCATACTTGTTGCAAAATTCTAGTAATTCAAAGCTAGTAAACCTTCCCAGAGACACCAGAATGTCTCTTGTACTTACATATGTATGTACATATGTATGTTCAAACGTATAAGAGACTCGCTAATTAAATGAGTTTGGAGCTGAGAAAAATTATTAATTAGTAAATACAGATCTTCGCACACATCTTAAGTTACTTAACTAAGTTCTTCCAGGCGACAAATGGCTATAAAATATTGTATTAAAATGTACATTTCTTACATTTCGATACTCCCACATTCCTCTTACCGTACATATTCTTTGCTGGAAGCTGCTTTTCTATTATTTACTATGTACATACATTATATTCGTACTCGTACTTTTGCAGAGCATTGATCTGCTAATGTACTTAGTGGTATTTACTTATAGCGATAAATATGCACATATGTATGTATGTATGTACAAGCATATGCAGGTTCACGTAAATCATTTTGGATCTCCATTGTATGGATGCAGCGTCTATTCAAATTAATTTAAATTAATAAATGCACATTTCATGCAGATGTGGGATTGTGGAGACGCCCTTTTCTCGATTGCACACTACATACATATGTACATATATAGAAGTATTGATTATATCGCGGCGTACGTAAGGTCTAGCATCGGCTAGAGCACAGGCATAGCAACCATGAATCAGTTTTTTGTATGACTGTTTTTTAATGTACAGAAGTACATTTGTTTCTTTGGCTAGGCGACGGCTCCGCTCGGCTCGGCTCTGTGCTTTGCATCTGAAACGCGACCTTGAAAGAATATGCTTCTTTGAAAGAGTTAAGACAGTAGATTAGTTTTGCTGTATTGTTCATGAGCACGTAACGTAGCATAGGTGCATACGTTTAAGGAAAATCGATATAGTTCGATATGTTCTGGACACTGCATAGATGAAAATCAATGAAATGGCAGCAGTGACAGCGTTGAACTCCAGCATGTCTCGTATGTACATATGTGTCTATTTGATGTACATACTTAGTGTATCCACATACATTTACATATGCACATGCTTATGTACTTGCAGCTAAGGGTTCGGATATACTTATCGGATGTAAATACATACATACTAATAAATATATATAGAATAGCTGAATGCATACATAAATGCATAAACATTTATGTGCATGCTACAGCGCCATGACGACGACCGGAAATGCATCCAGAGCGTACACACACACACACACACACACACACACACACACACACACACACACACAAACACACACAAACACACAACCACACACATGTATGCACATGCACAAAGTGCAACGCATAAACATAAGCCAGACAGAAAGAGTCAACAAAAGTGTGCGTCTGTGTGAGTACATGTGCGTGTGCGTGTGTGTGAGGGAGAGAGCAAGAGAGAGGCCTTGAAGTATACATTAAATCGTGCACAAATTTGCATTCCATCGACCAGGACCAGGAGCGGGACCTCACTGTGGGTGCAACATAGCAGAACAGAAGCAGGGGAGGGTGCAGGAGGGTGGGGAGCGCGGGTCTACGTGGTGGTTGTTGCATTGGTCATTCCTGTTGCCGCCATATAAGGGATGTTACTGCAGAAAGTGCAGCGGGAGAGCCGAAAGCAACCAAAAATTGCACTTGAGTCGCACTTTACCCGGGTGTGGGTGTGGGCGAGGGCGTGGGCGGGATAGGGGATGATGCAACGAAAATGCATGCGAATCGTGGTATGGGGCAGACGAATTTCATACATACATACAAGCACACACATGGGACAACATGGCATAGCAGAGCAGGAGAAGTCTGTGCCTGGACATGCCTGGACAGAGACACCGACACAGACAGCGACAGCGACTGCGACGACGACTGCAACTGCAACTGCCATTGCAACTGAAACTGCATTTTGTCGAGAGCGCCGGCGCTGGTATAGCATTCGCGATGGGTCCCAGGTCCAGTGCAAGGATCTGTATCCACATCCACATCCGCCGCCGTCGCCGCTGCCGCTGTAGCTGCTGCTGCTGCTGTCGCTTTTTGTTTATCGCACACAATTTTTATCTCATAATAAGCAAACCGCTGCTCCCCCCTTTTCTCTCCTATCCATCAATGCATCGTCGACGTTGCGTTGGGGCAGCAGGCGATGATGGCAGATTTTTATTCTCAATTATTTTGGACGCCGCATTCACAAACGCAATATTCCATGGAGTAGAACAGCCGACTGCGGATCGTCCAGACCTCGCGGAGCATTTTTATTTCTCAAATGTGCATAACATAGCTTTTTAACTTACACACATACAATATGTGAATTGTGAAAAAAACTCATTGAAAAAAAGAATCGAGCGAACATTTAAATTTAAATAAATTGAAATTGTCGGGCATCGTTTAATAACCCTGCCCTGATTTCCATATCCATCCCACGTTGACCGTTTTTTTTCCATTTGATTTCAGATCATCATAATTTTAACAAAAACAATAGACCAGATACGTTTTTAAAACTAAAACCTATAGCCACCATAGAAGTCAACGCTAACTTAACTCAAACCATCACTCAGTTTTAAAAGCAATAGAACGGATGCAGTTATAACTTCTGATTTTTTTATCAATAATTATTACAACAAAAGGGATTAACAACAACATCAACTCTAGACCTGATCAATTAAACCAACAACAGCAACCAACAAAAAACAAGCAAACTTAAACCAACACCAACTCAAATCAATCACCCCAAATAAATCAATAAACGCGAACGAAATAGCCGTTTAAAATCCATCAAAATTTCAACATTCGGCAATCGAAACCAAACAATAACGAAACCAAAATTAAGAAAAAGAATAATTAACAACAACAATTTGCAGAATCGAAATCAAAAGTACAAAACTACATAATGAAGGATAAATAGAAAATAAAATAAAAAAACAAATTTATAAACGTGAAAAGGAATCTTGAAAAATCATAAAAAATAACACTTTTCCAGCTCAACAAGGATAACAGATTAAGAGATTTTTGAACAGGGGATGGGAGAGACTATTTATCAGGCCTAGAAAAAAAAAAATAGAGAATTCGACTTGACTTGTAGATAAATCTTTAAAGTTGTATTATTACCATTTTATTGTATTGTAGAAGAATAGAATAGGCTTGAACACATACCCTGAACGAACCTATTAAACGGTACACTATCCACAGCAACAAAATACATTCGTTGATTGCTTACTCAAGACACACTGACACCGGAACAGACAGTTTGGAATATCACTTACCCTATAGCTAGCGTTTTCCACAAAAGCTACCAACAACCAACAATCAACAACCATAACCTCCACACCCACATGGACACCCACATATGTACATGTACCCTCACTGTGTGTAAATTGAATTTGAAACATAAACATAAGCATTAGTAATACTATTAAAGAAGATTTCAGAAAAGTATTCATAATATCTGGAGTGAGATTGATACATAAACTAATAGAATCATAATGTAGTAGGAATCACTACTCACTAATCGATACCGACTAAACTCACAGACTAAAAACAGACACGCCAACCAACTACTTTCTCCATATAACCGTAACATAACATTAAGTAACCCCTAGCATATGATATGTGTAGAATTTGTAAGTTTGGTAAATCGAAGAAGACATTATTTATGGTACGTACGAGCATAACCCTTAAATCGTTTAATCGGCTCAGTCAAATTGTTAGGTTAGCTCTGTTTTAGTTTATAAAATATTCAAAATGAACAAGGGCAAGCTAGAAAAGGCTTAGAGTTTTGTATTATATTTAATTATATTTTGTATACAAACATATGCCTGAGGAAAGGATGAAAGAAGAAATATATATTTAAAAAATTTTGGGTGATATTTTTGGGCATACGAACAAACAAAAGTAAACATAATAAAGTTATCGGGCAAGGAAGGCAACAAATTGTGATGTAAAATTTACGAAAAATCTTTAACTAAAACTATCCAAGTCTAAACTAAATTGGAGCGAGTAATCAACTGAGTTTGAACAAAAAACGGTCACAAGTAAACAATACCATTACGAAGTTACGATATCGCGAAACCGCAACGTGTGCCTTATTCCGGCCTTATGTTCAAATAACTTTCAATATTGCATAACATAAAATAACACAACACACATACATATAAATTAAATTTAAGAATCAAGCGAGATACTGTTCGAGTATCGTCCGAATTATAGTCATGTCTAAGTATCTCATGGCTGGAGCCATAGCCATATTCAAGGGGATCAGCGATGCAATGCATCAGGAATATGTGAGTACAGCATGTATTTTTTTCCTACCTTCTTCTATATGTAGATTCGAGAGTTGTAAATAGCAAAAAATACTCGTAATGAGTAGATTTTTGCTCTTCTTTTTGGGAATAGTTTGAGAACTAGAACTGAATAACTGTTTTTCTCAGCTCAGCCGATTTTTGTATGAGTAGAACTGAACGATCTATCCTTCGCAATGCAGAGCATGTGCTTGCCTTTAAGTAGTAGCCCTGATGGAGCTGCTGGAGCCGCTGAAGCAGAATGACAGTCAGCCAGCCAGCCATTGCTTTGCTGCTTCCCAACTAAGAGCAAGTTAAGAGAGCCTGGATGCCCAAAAACTTCTAAGCGCAGATGTTAGGTGTTGGTGTTGGTGGGCCCGAAGACGAGGCGAAGATATTTTGCCGAAGATGTTAACGTTGAGGTCAAAAACGAAGACGTTTGGCTTACTTTGCGTCGCCCAACGAACTCTACTTCAGGCCGGGCCGACAAGAACAAGTTCTATTTCTAAGCGAGATGTGTCTGAACTGAACCCCAAGCAACAGTCATATTTATACTTCGCCGAGGCGGCGACAAAATTAGTTTTTCAATGACTCGCGTGCCGCCAGGTTATCTATCGTAGTGTATTGTAGTTAACTGGTCGTGGCCGTGTCCGTATCCGAGTCCGTGTCCTTTGCGTTCCTAATGACCGTAACCGTGGCCGTGCATACAAAAGTTTACGTGTATATTAGCTTATAGATTGATAAATAGCCGGTCCGGTCAGGTCCCAGATACTGAATTATGAGTATGAGTATGGACCAGCAAAGTTTAACAGTGTATTCTATTAAATCCAAGTGAAGTGCTCTTTGGTCACAACATGATCAAATCGAAGCATAAATAGAGAGGAAATATTTGTTTTCGTTTGAAACAGTCAGCTTGAAAAATCAATTTTTAGTTGATACAGTACACTTTTGCACAGTATTATTGATACAATACAATACAGTCCGTTCTTTTATAAAGCCGATCTTCCCTCAACATTAGGACTGTGCAAGACAAGCTTTTCAGCTGAAACTACGAGTACATATGTACATGCGATTATGTATTAGTTATAACTACATCAATCATTGTTAGACAAACAGATGAGCTGGATAATAAATCACAAACATAACTAACCGGATTGATAAGTTCTATCACATATGTACATATGTATATTCAAAGATATGGGAAACCAAAATGAAACCCTAATTTTTGTATGACTTCAAAATATATGCACGTATGTATGTACATATATATGTACATATGTGTGTATATGTATGTTTGATTTTCATACTCCTTGGACCTCATAAAAGAAAAATTTGTCGTGTATACTTGCCAATGTCAATGCCAATGCCCATGACCCGCCCTCTCCGTTTGGCATCTACTATCTACCGTCGCAATACGGCTTTCTTCATTATATTTTTTTGCAACCATCGAAAATAATTATGTCCTCTTAGTGACAAAATTATCATATTTATTTATTTAAATTATAAAAACTAATGAATAATGTGATTTTTTGGATGTTTTTTGGAAATTAAAAACTGTTTTAAAAGGCTTAAAAGTTCACCTCTTGGTTACGTTAAAAGTGGTAAAAATTGTATATGACACAATTTAAGACCAATAGCATTGCCCTGCTCTGATCTTAGATTCAATCGCATGTCCTGTGTATTTCTATCCGATTTTATTTAAATACATTTGATTAAAAATAATCCATACATATTGCCTACTTTCGGATACTTTTTTTGTTCTCTTTATAGGCTGTGATTTTATATGAAATCCAGATGCTGTGGGTAAGCGGAAAACAATCGCACTGGACTGCCCAATTCTAATCTTGGGGGTCGGTCGGCAATAGGAAATTAATACAGAGAACAAGTAAACAGATCTCTCGGCCTCATTCCCCACCATCTTGGTCCTGATGTTCAAAATGGATGCCGCAGACTTCTGGCAGCAGGCCCGCGCACCATACGGCCTTCACACGGCACTTCATCAGCACACTCCACCGAATCAACAGCAGCAGCAGCAGCAGCAGCAGCAGCATCTCCAGCATACACATCACCAGCACCAGCCCCACCATCCGACAATATCGCAACAGCATGATCACCAGTTACCCCCCAATGCCAATTCAGATGGAACGGCTGCCACCAATAGCAACAGTAGCAACAACCCCCTAAACACTAAAATCGAATCCAGCGGGCATCACCATCTCCTGCAACACCAGCACCATGAGCAGCACCATGAGCAGCCCTACGGCACCGATTCCTTCAGGGGTCAACTGTCGGCGCCAGCTCCGCAGCTTAGTAATCATCACCTGCTGTTCAATGCCGCGGCTGCCGCAGCTGCCGCAGCCCACCTCAAATCTACAGCCCTACAGAATAATATTTCGCCCCCATCAGATCAGTCCAATATGCTTAGAAGCTATGGCCATAATTCTTTAAATCCCGTCATAAAGCCCAAACAAGAGCTTGACCAGCACCAACAGCAACAGCCGCAGCGTCTCGATGACAACCGCCAACAGCAGACGGAGCAGGCATACACTGGGGACTTCTACGATGCGGGTGACGCCCCAGGCGCCGGCACGGAGGCCGCTACCTGTACTAGTAGCGTCGGTGCGGATCAATTGCAAGCCAATCAACAAACTCAACAGCTGACTTCACGAGGTCTTCAGCAATCCCAGCCACAACGCCACCGGCAGACACAGAGTCCAGGGCCTGGAACGGTAATGCTCAACAAACCGTTATCTCAAGGTCAGCAGTCGCCTCAGCACTCAATAACTCCATCTGGTGGCAGCTCTACTCCCGAAATTAAATACAACAACGACAAGATGGCCAATGAAATTCAGGTAATACCTTTGATAATAATATATGCATTTAAAATAGAGAACAATTGCCTAGAGGTATATGTATGTGCATACTCTTTGCGATTAGATGTTGATTTAGATGTACATCTCATTTACGCAAGTTAGCCCTTTTCCGGATAGATCTGTCTGTCCGGAAATGTATCCTGCTTTAGAATTGATTTAGCATTTTTTCTCGAATATTTGTAAACATGTTTAAATTTGATAACAATGTTCTGTAAGGTATTCACAAATTCCTAAAAGCAAGCAGGAATTTATCATTTACTTGTCATTGTTGAATTGATCAGTACTATTGTACTAGTACTACTAGAAATATAAGGATGATGTCATTGTCAGGGTCGAGTGACGACGTTGAGTCTGTTTTTAGCCAATTCAGTTCGGATTACGCCCGCAACACTTGTACGTAAATTACCAGACGAAGGCTTTAGACTCTAAAGTTTAGAGGTATAGGCACAAATGCGTCATGTCATATGACAAGGAGGAAGATACTCAGGATGTTTAAACGCAATATATGAGCTATGTCCCGTCCTGACGAGCAGAGCAGAGCAGCCATTTACTGATACATCAGTACGTACAAATGTACCATGCACATATGTACATATGTATGTATATGTATACCTACAACGTTTACCAGTAGATTTCCTTATTGATGTCCTTGAAAGTAATTTTTTTTTCTATTCTTGCTTAAAGTTTCAAAGTGAACGGCTTTGACCACCGATATTTTGACGCTTTCGTGTGGATGGGATGTGCTTTTTTTTGGTATTGCACAAGTACGAGAGCGTACGAGTGATTTCCAGCGATTTCCAGTGAGTGTCCAAAGAGCTGTCTGATCCGAGCGGAGCATTCTCTTTTCCACGGTCTAAAGTCTCTAACCAGTTCCAAACATTAAGAGAATCTCTCAAAATATCCCAGCAGCAAATGGTTAGCTATTATATTACCTTTCCTTACCCCTTTTTAGAAGGGAAAAGCTCTCCTCTCTTTTGGTTGAACCCTGAACTGAAGGGGAACATGTTCGTGGCGTTCTTAGCGTTTAAATGATATTAACAGCCCGTTTCGTTTCTTGTGCCGCTTGAGACTTGTTCCTTCTTTGGACATCTGTACACGTAGACCAGACCCCTCTCTATGTAATATTTCGACTAGTCTGGGTAAGGGGATGGAAATTGTAAAAGGGGTTGAGCAGGGAAGGGAAGGAGTGATATAGTATAAACGAGAGCAATAGAGAGAGAGAGAGAGAGAGAGAGGGAGATATAGGCAGTAAGAGAAAAAGAGAAACAGGAAAAGGGAGAAAAGGGAACGGGAGAGAGAGCGAGAATATGTATATCTTATCGTTTGCTTAGTTTTTTGCGCTGTGCTTTTTCTTGAAGTAACCCCATTCGTGAGTGTTCGTTTGCCATCTATGAACGGACATTCGCAATTTCTCCTCCTTTATCTGTATGAGTGTGTGCGTGAATCCCTAACTGCTTTTCAGCTATAACTTATGATGAGGTGAGGGGTTGGAATGGAAATGGGAATGGGTGCGCAAGTTTAGTATTATACTACACCCACCCACACACACACACACACTCTGCTACATACACAACTACACAAGAACAAGCAAATTCAGTTCGTTGTTTCTACGCCAGACGCTTCGCGTCGTTTTTATTTTTCCTTGGCTTTTCTTGCCTTGTCTTTCCCTTTCCTTTCCCCATTCTATGCGTTCAGAAAGAGAGAGCGAAAGAGTTTTTACTCATTCTTGGGGAGCGGAGCTTTTTTTGGGTCTGGTCTGGTCTGTGTTCTGTATTTTTTTCATTATAACTTTACTCGCGCAGCGCATATTTTCTTCAAGAAAGCAATAATAGCGTAGCGCACTACGTTGTACAGGAACAGAGAAAGAGACGCAGAATTAGGAGCTGACGTCGACGACAGCGACAGCGACGGCGACGACGTCGCGATAGTATAAGAAGAAGACACTGGTATGGGCACAGTGTCCCGTTTGTGGATGATAAGCGCAGCGTCTCTGCACCGCCAAGGACTACCGGCAGAACAGAAGTTCAAAGGACATCGGACAGCAAGGTTGTGTGACTCCGCGTTTCTAACTTCAATAAATTCAATTCGTTCGGTTCGCCAAAGTTGTCGTGGTCGCGAGAAACTGTAAATTTGATTGACAACACAACGCAAGAAACTACAAAATAAAAAGCCCCGCCGAAAAGTCCCCCGAAAAATTAAATCAATTAACTGGCAACGGGTACAACAAAAATTCTGACCTGACTGTAATGGCATTGATTAAATTCAATTCACATGCATATGTATGCATGTGCATATGAGTGAAAAGGAAACCCAAAAATAAACAAGCTGCAGGGCTAAGGGGTATCCAATCTTAAACAGTCCAGTCTAGTGCAGTCTACGACCAAATCCAATTCCATTACCATGTGTATTTAATTTAATTAAAACCAAACCCAATCCGACAAATAACATAGAAAAACGTGCGCGGTTTTGAAACTCAACCAAAAACTGTGTTGTATTCGTTCCGTTTTGTTTCGTTTTCGATCGGCTGACTTGACTTGATCCGATCAGTTTGATCGTTTACACAATGACACTTGACTATGAAGAGGAGCACGATGTAATTTTTTAATTTTCAATTGAAACCTAACTTTTCAAAATTCATATTAAACATACGCGATTTAATTACATTTTTCATAGACAACAGGTTTTCTTTGTTTTAATTTCATTTAATTTTAAAAATGTAATTACAAGTTTCATTTCTTAAATGCTCAGCTTGCCAGTTCGGAATACGATATGTTCATTTAAATTATATGTATATGTACATATGTACCTATGGTTTATTCCATTATCGGCATGCAGACTTGTACAGATGTGAACATATTAATTCTTTTTCTTTCTAATAAACGTAAAATTCTTGGAGAAAATATTGAAGGATATTTTGACGGTTAGGGCAATGCTAATCGAAACTAATCGTGTTAAATAGGACCATTTAATCCAAATTGTTGTACTCATACCAAACATGTATGTACATGCATATGTATATGAATTGTACATATGCATGTATGTACATATGTACTAATATGTTCTGCACTGTACTGTTCGTCAATACTTGGAAGACAACTGCGGAGTCAATGTATTTTAATTATTTTCTACGCTTTTTTAAATCCAAACAAAAAAGAAATTATTTCCTTATATGAACATATGTATGTATGTACTTATGTACTCTGTACATTTATTTATAATTTTATAAACTTTTTGTACCGTTGCAGCTTCAGCTATCCCGGTCGAGCAGCGCAGCCGCGATCAGTGAACGCACCCTTGAAGAATGTTGGTCAACCCTGCAACGAGTGAGTTGGCATCTGTTCCGTTGTGTATAGTACTCTTCCTCGTCAAAGCCACAAACACAACACACAGCAATTGTACCATCACAACACCAATACAATACACCACACTTCTCAGATTAGAACACACATACACACATTTAAACAAATATTAAACAAATATTAGCAAAACTTAGCTCAAGCAAGAAGCGCTAATCTGGACCGCTTAGAAGAAGTACAGTACTCGTACTAGGAACTTTTTTCTGATTCTGATACGCCTCAATAATGCAAATAATGAACTGTGAACACATTTAATGTGGCGTTTATTAACGTAAGATTTCTATTCCTAAGTTTTCTTTTATTATTATTAGTTTAAATTCTAGCCTAAGTTTTACTCATCTCTATAAAAACTGGTCACAAATTAGTAGAAAGACGGTGGAACTTCAATTTGTAGCAATAAACTTTTTATTTTTTGAAAATATTGCAATGTTTTACTTTAATTTACGTCCAATCGGTTGCATTTTAATTTCTTATTGTACTTTGATGATATAGGCTCCGCTCGCAGAGACGAGACCCCTCATACCGCCAATAGGGACACATCGTTAAATCGGATGACTTATTTCTTGGATTACTAAAATTACATTACTGCAGTGATACTATAGCTGTATGAGCGGTGTAGATATGCTATGATATGTTTGTTGTAGATGCTTGTTGATAAATTTCAATTTTTGGAAAAGCCAACTTGTCATTGAAATTTAGCGTGTTAACTCACTCATATTATGGAATTACATCGAATACAAAATCAAAGACAATAATGCTTATAAAGAATTATGTTTATGAAAGAAGCAATTTTATTTGTTATGACCTTAAAAATGATGTCTTCTAGTGCGGCGATATAATTTGAATAAATGTGAATGGAAATTGTACATCACCTTTAGAGTTGACACAAAAATAGTAAGCCTATACCAACATACATACATACATACATATACATATATGTACACCCATTGAAAGAAAAGTTTTTAATGGAATATTTTTCCATTCGTAGATATGTACATCTGGCTTTAACAAAAATCTCCTGAATACAAATTTACTATATGCTATGTATATTATTTGAATGACCTTGAGTTACTGGGATATTTTAAAGCTGTGAATAGAAATTCGGTAGATTTTCAAGGGTGCCAGTCAGTTATTCATATTAATGAATGCATCGTCCACATATGTATGTACAGGCAAAAAGGCATTAATTTTGTAGCGTCCTACCCCCAGTACCGAGAATTTCTTGTCTTATAGAACTGCTACGATACAAAGAGACAGCCCTGCCCTGACACAACACCGTACGAATCACAGACACCACCCCACACATTTTTTGCAACCATTTTTATTCCATTCACCTTAGACCACACGCCTCACACAAGGGGGTACAGTGGTTACTGGTTACCGCCTCCTGCTACCCTAAGGTATAGGGAATGACGGTATAGGCTTGTAAATTCATGCATACTACCCCTGATAGTAGGTCCATCCCTCTACCATACCACTCCAATCCACAGTGTATTAGGAAGGGGATTCGAAGACTTGAGTGAAGAAAAAAAAAGGGGACATTAAAACCAAATATGAAATGCGGAAATGACATCACACATTTAAGGAATGAATGTAGATAAGTGAACCTACATACATATGTACATAGAAATATAAACCAGACGTACATATGCTATGCACATATGTATGTATAGTATGTACATCTTTACATACTCGTACACTCTACTCATTCTCTTTTTTCGGGAGAGAAAGAAACGCTCTTCCAGCAAGCTCTTATACTCGCAGTCAGTTTAGTTATTGCAAGAATTTTTTTGTTAGTTTTTTAACATTCATAGACTAAGCATGTACATATGTATGTACGTACTTGCTCCATCAACTCGAACACAGACAGCTTCGTTTTCGTGAGATTTTTTTGTGTATATGCATACATATGTACACAATCTATTCGCTATTTCCCTTTATTCTCATCTTCTGGCTCACGTCCATCTCCCACTCACACTATGCCACGCCACGCACACACAGAGGCCGAGGACCCACACAGAAACGCCCCGCCATGGACCTGTTCTTCTATCGCACTCGCCGTTTATTATCGCAATCTCATTTGCCGGCGATTCGCAAACTGCTGTTGGCTGGTTCTGGACACAGTAGAGTCCTGTAGAGTTCGTTCGCCATTTTTATGCGATTCAAAGACGAACGAGGCGAAGGGGCAAAGACGCCTGTAGTTGTGTACGCCTCTATCTGTTCCTGTGCATGTACGACTACTCACCAGAGCCAAATGAATAAAAAGTGCAGTCTGTCTCGGCCAAAAACGAGTGGTTGTGGCGAGACGACGGAGGTTGTTACCGCCGTTACCAGTGAAAACAAAACATCGGCCACTTGGCCAACCAACCAGAGAGCGCCGTACGAAAGCAGCCTCGCCCTCGCCCTTGCCCTCGCTCTCACTCTCACTGCACCTACTTACCTCTTGCGGAACAAGGGCCGATATCGGCTCAGTATCGTTCTCCGCTTGGTCTTGAGAAGAGGGGAAGAGGAATTGAAGTTAATACAATAGTCTGCTCTGTGTTCTGTCTGTACGAATTTTAGTCCCCTCCCAGCTACCGTTATACTGATCGATCACTAATGATCTTATGTACGAGTATGTAGTATAAGTACATGTATGTACATACATACATACTATGTATGTATTTAGTTTTCACAACCTTTTTTACAGTGAAACTAGTTCCGCTCCTCTCATTTTGAATCTATCCGACTAAAGTTTTACGCAAGTCATTTATTTCATAAGCTAATTAAATGAAAAATCTTTATTTTTAAATACATATGTACATATGTACATGCAAATGTTTATGTATAAAAATAATGATATACATACATATGTACATAAGTATAAAACCCAAAATTATTATTACTTCTTCAGCCCCGAAGCTAAACATTCTGTCTTGACTTATTTACTTTTGCATTCTTTTTGGCCCCAATGAAAATTTGTTAAAAATCAGCAATTATGGCGGCCTCGCAAGGTGAGCAGCGATTTCTAGATTTTTTATTTCTAGATTACCATTACCTATGACCATTAATAGCATTGTTTATTTACCTTTTATTGTTTTTGTTTCTGTTTCTTTTCTTTTTTCTTGGTTTTGAACAAAAAGGTCAACTTTTGCTGACATGTTTTTCACTTGTACAACATGCAACGATACACATTTTTATAAAAATCGTTTTTAAAAAAATATATAACACGAGCAAAAAAATGTAAAATTATACTCGTGATAATCTATAAATGGAACCAGCAGAGACAGTTGCGGAGACAGTTTGCCCATGGAGGTAGGGTAGGGACAAAATGTTGAAGTCCACCCACAAGATAACCCATCATAACCTTGCCTACTCACTGGGATATACAATACAACACACATACTCATTTACTCGTACTTATATACAATGTGCATAAAACAGGAACAAGTTTGATACAGATCTAATGAATTCAGGGGCCTACTCTGCCGATGGCTTGGAAGCGCAAGGCCTCCTGGCGTTTATTTTCAACTGACTATACTGGCACTGTTTCAACGTGTTACTTGCATTTTCAGCTTTTTATGCACAAAAGCGCCATGCAGCAAATACAACAACAAATTCCTCGTGTCGGATTGGCGACGCACGGAGTTACCGGCACGCCTAGCTTGGGTGGCAATGCTACACCCGGAACGGACACCAAGCCACACCAGTGCCAACAGTGCATGAAGAGTTTTTCCAGCAATCACCAGCTCGTGCAGCACATTCGTGTCCACACTGGAGAAAAGCCGTACAAATGCTCTTACTGTGATCGTAGATTTAAGCAGCTGTCTCATGTTCAGCAGCACACGCGCTTGCACACAGGTAAGTTTACACACGTGATTATCTAGAGTATGACCCTAACTATTATTGCATATGAAATTTATAGTACATTTAAGTGTATATATGTACATACATATGTATGTACAAATTGTAATAAAAAATATAAGTAAGGAATCAGCGTAGTGAACACACAATCCTAGATCCGTTTCGTTTTAATCCATTCCATCCCATCCCATCCGATCCAATTCTTTTTTTTATCGCAATTTATAATTTTTTCTTATTATTTTCTTGTGCCTTGTTGATCTTCTTCATTCTAATTGTAATTACGAATCCGATGAAAAATGCTTAGTGCTCGTTCTTGATTAATTAAAAACGGCCGCCAGCCTCAGTCTGAGCCCCAGACTCATAATTTCATCGGCACTCAGTGTCGTCTACTGTCACAATTGCCATGGGTCACTTCCACTGCGACTCACTGTCTCACTGTCTCGCTCTCACCAGTCGGCGCTGCCGCTGTCCCTATCCTATCTTATGGACTTGCAAGTTTGTACTCGTACTCGTATCCGTGTATCCTGCGTTCGGCAAATATTTTTTAATGCTGGAAACACCCATTTTCAAATGCAAATGCAAATGCCAATGACAAAGATAATTAAATAAACTTTGAGTGCTTTTCGAGGCAGCGTCCGCGCCCGCTTCTAAATCCAGCCCATTTGCGACAAAAGACAGCTGTGAAGAATGAATAGGATAGGTCTAGGAATATGAGTTCATTCCAGGTCGCAGCGAAACAACAACTGAAATTATTCAACGTCATTAGCTGCATTCAATGTCATTTGATAGACCCGACCCAGACCCTTAGCCATTCAAGTTCTACCGTCTTCCGTTCTGCTCAACCAAATTATATCACACCTGATTGCAACTTTACAATTGCCTGTTTTTTTAATATATTTTTTTCATTTTGAGCATCGTTTTTATATTTTGTTTTGTGTGAAAATACTGTAAAAGAAATCAAATACGCTTTAATTATAAACCAGTTTGCGCCCTGCCACGATAAAGGCAGCATAGCGACAGCAGCGAGGAACGGAACTCGGCTGGGATGATTTCGCATCTTACCTCTTTATGGACGGCGTCGGTTGCCGGTTGTCGTTGCCTGCCTGGGCTGCCGCCGTGTTGGTCCTGGGGTAATTAGACAATAGTGTCTCAGGCGGTTTCTTAAAGGTTAAGCAGGCGCAAAGGAAAAACATCATCGCTAACAACCGCGACATATAATGGATAGCAAGCCATTAAGTGGCCCAAAGCCGCCTCTGCAGAGCAAAGTTCCAAGCTAGTCAATGTTACTGCTACTTTTTTTCCATCGTATCGCATATTTAAAGGCTTTTAAAGTGACAGGTCAAATGAAGTGCCGCTAAAGGCAGCAGCTACGTGCCGCAAGGTGTGAACACTGCTGCAATTTTCAGTCTCGTTGCCGCTGGGCTGGTTTTACTCTGAGGAGTTCGGTTTGGGTCTACTATGTCTTCTGACGGTGCTTCGGCGGCGAGGTGACCGCATCTTCATCTACACGACTGCACTTTGTAACTATTTATTTGTGTTTAATACCACTGGAAAGCAAAGTGACTCTAAGTAGCTTAAACGTTTTAGACTTCAGGTCCTCTGTCGCCAGTCTCTGTCCCTGTCGCTGACGCTGACCTCCACTTTTCATTTAATTGCGCGTTCAAATGAAATTAATTTTGCTTCAAATCTAAAATGCGTAATTTCCGGAGAGCTGCAAATTTTTATAAAGGCTTCCCAGTTGCACTGACTCGGTTGGGAACGAAAGCAGGGATTTTGATCACGGTCTAGACGTCATTTTCGAGAGCTTGCTGTTTAATCTCGTTAAAATGAAGTCAATCAGTCAATTACGCGCCTTCAGCTATTTTGGCAACGTCTCCGGGTAGTATCACATTAAGGCCACACATTTTTTTTACCTAAAATATCCTGGCACTCATTTCAGATGGGATACCCAGTTTAGATAATTTTTAGTAGCGCCGATTTCTCATGAGTACAATACATGCATACAATACATACATACATACATACGTACATATATGTACATATACTGGTCTTTTTATTATCATTTAATACCTCTGTATATGAAATATTTTAGTTATCTCCTGCTATTTACTCAAGCAAATGAGCAGATTCAAAAAGGCTACATAATATTACTTTATTTCACTTATGTACTTATGTATTAAAGTCTTTATTATTCTGTATCTTTCAACAGAGAGTTACGACTGTGATTATCAGTTATTGATTATCAATTATTAATTAATTATAATTATTAACATTATTGAGATGACTTTCTAGACTGACGGTTACAATATTTAATGATTTAATGAATATTATTAAATTTCGACGATTTTTATTCCGGATTGAGGAACAGAGAGTTATTTATTATTATTTGGAAGGCTTCATTAGCGAAAGAATTTATGTGTTGTGCCATAAAACTTTGAGTACAGACGAACTATTTCCAGTCAATCCGTCCGGACATCCTATTTAATAGGATAATTTAATAACGCATTCGTTACAATTTACAATTGCAGGAGAACGACCTTATAAATGCCACCTGCCCGACTGTGGGCGAGCCTTCATTCAGCTGTCCAATCTGCAGCAACATCTCCGAAATCATGATGCCCAAGTGGAACGAGCCAAGAATCGTCCATTTCACTGTAATATTTGTGGAAAGGGATTCGCCACTGAGTCCAGTCTGCGGACGCATACATCCAAAGTGAGTTCTGATCCAATAATGCAATAGTTAAGATTGAACCAGTCACAGCTACAACAACTACATTTTTCACTCTCATTTACGGTTTCGTCCGTGTGGCATTCTATTATTTTCTATCTTTCGACATCGACATTGCTATCGACCTCTTATGTCCTTTTAATGTGCACGTGTCAAACATCATCACAACCAACAAACCAACAAATGCTGCATTTTACTGACAGGAGCTACAGCTGCATCTTGGTGTCTTGCAGCAGCATGCGGCACTCATCGGTGGTCCCAATGCAACATCCTGCCCGGTGTGCCATAAGCTATTTCTTGGTACCGAAGCGCTCATGGACCATATGAAACATGTCCATGAAGAAAAAAGCTCACCTTTAAGTGGAACAGGTGAGTGGAACAAAGAAGCCCACGAAATTCAAAGTTTGAATAGTTGCAATAAAAGTTCCAAAATACCCAATATCCGCAGCCGCATCCCATTTTAGTGAGATCCTAAATTGTGCGGGTGGCAACGGAAATGATAATGTAAGTGGGGGCGGACCAATACCAATTGGCTCACAATGTACATCCGAGTCCACCTGTGCAAGGATACCTACACATCCCCCAACTGGGAGTGGACCAAACCTCAGCGACAGCTACCTGGGAAAACGAAGAACTGCCAATCATCCATGTCCAGTCTGTGGCAAGCATTACGTCAACGAAGGCTCTCTGCGAAAGCATCTGGCTTGCCACGCAGAGACCTCCCAGCTTCCAAATAGTCTCCGAATGTGGCCCTGTAGTGTATGCCAGGCCGTTTTTACACATGAAAATGGTATTAGACAAAGTAGTTTCGCCAGCAGGCATTTTAATCATTTGTTAACCTCCCACAGGCCTTCTTACCCATATGGAGTCAATGCGGATGGATCCTAAGCACCAGTTCGCGGCTCAATACGTATTGGTATGCTACAAATAATAAATAATTTAAAACCTAAAATATGCTTTACTGCTGATACAGATCTCTGGGCCACTACTGGTCTATGCTTCTATAAAAAGTTCCGATCAATTCCGAACTGTTCTTAACCGTTGTTATCAGAACATCCGTTTCTCTTGAATTTAGCGACTGCTGTCTTGTAGTACCCCATAGCAAAGGCAGAAAAAGTGTTCGGCTCTCAAAGCTATTAGTATTCCCTTAATTAATTTTTTAAGCAAAATCTTTGCACAATTAAGTACAGTTTTTGCTAAAATAGGGTTCTCATTTCAAAAAGTGCTTCAGTATTTTCACTTGTTAATAATGACATAATATATATATATATATATTTAAATATTATACTTTAGTCCCGAGCGGCAGCAGAGCAACGAGAACGTGAGAGCATACTAGCGGCCACTATAGCTGCTGGCAGTGCTGGTGCTGCCAGCGGAATCGGAGTTGGAGAGGCGAGAAACGTGCTGCCTATAGGTGTGACAAACTCAGGGGGATCCAACTCCAAGTGCCCGTCACCATCAGCTAACTCGGAATGTTCGTCGAACGGACGACTCACATCGTCATCAACCTCCGATCAAGATCAGGAACAAGATCATGACGGCCTAAGTGAAAACGAGAACAGTAGCCACAATAATATCAGCAGCACGAATAACAACACCCTTTGCGCGAACAACAACAACTGCAATACCAGCAAATTGAATGAGCTGCGTCTTCCCAATTCCAGTCAATACATGGATACCGGGCTGCACGTTGCCAATCGAATGTCACTTATGGCAGCAGCAGCGGCAGCTGTAGCAGCAACCCGACCACCCCAGGAGGGAGTTGACTGTACGAATGTCCCCAGTGCGGCCGTCCAAGCTGCCGTGGTTAATCTTGCCGCTGCTATGCGTATGAACAATCCCAACAACGGTTCTACCGCACTCTCCACGCATCCCCATTCTATCCAGCACCAACAGCATGTAAGTGATGAGGACTGAAATTATAGATTAGCGAAGCCATTGCCGTCATTGCATACGAGTAGTCGAAATTGCGAAAACAAATCTTAAAATCTTAAAATTTTGACTTTCGCTCTTCTCTTTTTTCAATTAGTTTTGTCTGATTTGCTTCATAAATACTAATCGCATTATTTGTTTTGGCCCAATACGCAGCTCGGCGAACATCCTTTGCCCCACCACCCTCACCATCTTCAGCAACAGCAGACACCACAGCACCATCAGCAGCAGTTGTCACATTTGTTAGGGCACGGGCACTCTCAACCTGTGATGATGCGAGGCTCCCTAGAACCAGACTCAACTTTGGGAGGAATGAATCCGATAGAGGCTCTTCATCAACAGCATCATCACCAGGAGGCGTCAACTTATTCACAGCATGCAGTGGCTCCTAGTACTCAGCAAGCCCATTCACAACAGAGTCAGCACCATCCAGAAACCGCTCTCCGCATGCACCAGCAGGCCGAAGCAATTCTGCGTTCCCATGAGGCGGCATTCCGTTTGGCTGCCAGTACCGGCGTCAAAAGCGAGTCAGAACAGCAGCAGCCCAATGGAAGCAATAGTAATGTCAGTGCCAACAGTAACGAACAGCATCGATTCCCGACACATCAGCAAGAGCAACAAGTACGGTCGAGCTCATGAAGCCTGGCGGTGATTGAACCCAGTAGGATAGGTACAGATAGAAATACAGAATCAAGTACAACGATTTCGTAATTGCGTCGATTGCAGCAGTTAAAATAGGATTTAATTTAAATATATATATATGTATGTATATATATATTTATGTGCAAACTTCTATGAATATACTATACTATAAATGTATTTCCATAAGTAAATGCGATTACGTTTGCATACAACAATGCCCGTAAGTCAGTGTGCAATATTATATGGATCGTCACTTATCGGAACCAGATTAGAAATCATGTAAAAAATCCTTTGTGTTATGTTTACGTTTATAAGATTAAAGAAATAAATCACTTGTAGATGGATTTGCTTAGTCCCCGGGAGGTCAGAATCGCATCACATATATGTATGTATATGCCTGTAGAAGGACCGCTATGTTTTCATGTTATCTTTCAATAATATGCATGGGTCAGCTTAAAAGACTTGTTGCTGGACTTGTCTGGCTAACCATACCATTAAATTGTGCATATGAAGGGGAAAAGAAATAGCATTAATTAATTTACAAAATTCGTTTTATACAATTCATATTTCATCAATTCTCATTTTGTTATTTTCTTAATTGAAGTTAATCATGAACATCTTATATAGAAAGTGTTTAACATCTATACGCATCAGGAGAGGGTCATATATTCACACCGACGTTAATGCTCTAATGAAGCACTCAAATATATACATACATTTGAAATAGGTTCGATTTTAGTTTGTATTTTTTGCGGCGGTGGCAGTTGTAATTACTGTGAATCTTAATGGTGACATATCTCCTTTATTTCTACAGCTATTAATAGATTATAAACTAATTAGATGATCAATCTTGCAAGCCCCCGCTACGTCCACGTTTTTGTGGCGAACAGTATGAATTTGCCGGGCTGCCAGTGACACTGAAAGTTTTGTCCTGAGCACGCTTTAAGTTTGGCGTGTTTGCGGGTGTCTGTAGTTTAGTTGTAGCAGGATCTAAAAGAAATTAAACAATTTTAGGATACCATTTATTGGTGTTAAGATAGAAATGTGTATTTAAATATTTAATTACCCTGCAGCCACCTAACTTGCGTCGCTGGTCCGTAACCCTTTTGGTTGCGCGCCGCAATCCGAAATATAATAGCTGGCTTATTTGAGCAATCTACATGTGCGTTAGAAAGCGACGCGTTCGGCACTGTGCACTGATTGGCTGCACCTACATATACTCGAACAAAAGCAAGTTGTGGCGACGCTAATGCCTTGTCCTTTGTCGTTGGCTTAACAGCCAGGTATACCGAGTACTCGACAATCTCTTTTGTTTTCTGTGCCGGAGGTGGCTCCCATGTTAAATGAGCGCCCTCTTTAACGTCCTTTGAAATTTTTATTGCCGATGGGGCACCTGGAAAGCCCGGTAAACAGGTTTTAAAACTGGATATCTGTAAAAAGATACATTTGGCAATAGATAAAATAATAAATTCAATCAATAAAATTAAAACAAACCTCTCCCCATTCGCCACGTCCACATGAATTAATAGCAGCCAACCGAAAGCGATAAGCTGTTCCCGGATCTAAGCTGATGCGTGGATATTGATTGAAGTCCGGCAAGTTATCGGCATCCAAACTATCGAGAAGAGTATCGTTGAAATACTTTGAGTCAATATAGCTGGTAACTGTATGCGAGAGGTCTTTGAATACCCCCACTGTTTGCCATTTCTCGATTTCGTTCTGCGAGGTGTTATGCGCTGCAACGGCGACGGAGTTTTGTTGATCCTAAAAAGCAGACGAAGTAAAATAATAAACAGAGATTGCTGTAAAGAATTTGTCAAAGTACAAACTTTTTTTTGTGGATTGTCACTAATCGCATTTGCTAGCTGTATGCCACTACCCGGTCGCTCAAACAATCTTTCGACCGCTTGACTAGAGTTTACCGAAGCGGTAGCATCTGCCGTGGCTGCTTGCATCACAGCTGCTGAAGCTAATGCCTCCAAATGTGAACCATCCACTAAAACAAGAAAATAAAATGAATATCAAAGCGGTTCCATGTCATCGGCGAATAAGTACAAACCATTTTGGTGTTGGTGAGCTTTCTGACCTTGACTAAAATCGCCATCTGTATCTCGAGCCCCATCGTCACTCGCCCCACGAGTTGTAGAGGTGGCTGGATCCTTTCCGACTCCTGCGCTTCCTAAAACTGAAGCCTCTCCAGCTTTTATGTTAGTTAGTATAGTAGCGGCTTCAGTCTCAGACGTTGTCGGTCGACTGCAGGTACTGTCTGAGGATGAAGGCTTGGCCTTTAAAATAAATAAAAGTAATGAGGAAGGCAGTGATATCCAATTCAGAAAACACTACTTACCATAAACTCAATGCTATTCATCTTCTCTTCCCCAGATTCAGTGCTATTAACCCTTTCGGTATTTTCCGCCAGTGCTTCCCTGGCATCTGTAGTGCTGCTAACACCGGTAATATCTTCAACAATGCCCACTTGTTGGTCAGTTATCCTTTGATTGTGATCGCTTGAGCCACTTGTAGATGACAGGCCTTCAGACCGGCGTAAGGCTGACGCTGACGTTGATGTTGCATTGTCGTCATGCACTCCCTCTTCAGATCTTCCTTGGGCTTCATGTGTAGTATGTTTTTGTAATAGATCTCCAGCACCATCCAATTGCTCTATTATATCGTCCATAGGATCAGTATCCGCTATATTCGCACTCGGAACGCTCTTTTCGGCTACAGACTCCTTCTGTACCTGTACCTGTGCTTGTGCCGACTGCACAATCTTGGCTGGCACACTCTTGGTCGCCAAAGTCAGTGCACGGGAGCTGCCACCAGCATTAAAAATGTTAACGAAGCTTTTTCTGGCGCTAAGTGTGGTAGTGGAACCCACGTTGGTCGCACTTGTCCCTGGTAAAACCACTAGTTTGTTTGAGTTACTGCTAGATCCAGAAACGCTAGCATTCGTGCTCATTACTGTGACCGGTTTGCCCCCAATATATAGTGCTGTCTTTTGCTGTAGAGGAGAACTATTAAGTTTCTGACCTGTCCCTACTGATCCCGGTGCTGATATGTTGCGTATCATTTTGACGCCACTCTGGTTGGATATCACGGCTCGTTGCCCACCAATCGCCTGTAGCGCACTAGTGGTGGTCGAAGTAGATCCCACTATACTAACTATGCTTGCCCCCGTTCCTGTCCCAGCTGTGCTCATTACAGTGCTCGCAGGAACGGTTCGCAGACTGCCACCAGTGGTGACAATAATGATCTGCTGGTTGCCCAGCTGCGTCCCCTGCTTGTTTGTTATAACAAAAGCGGGCTTTCCACCCATTACATTTGGCGTCACCTTGCCCATCTGCAGAATGTTTGAATTCTTCATGATTAATTTTCCGCCACTTGTCATTGCGTGTGGCGAAACAAGCTTCAGTACGTTGCCAGATACAATTGGTTTATTCTGCTGGCTTCCAAGCGTCGTCGATCCCGCAACTGATGAAACTGTTGAGCCAGCCGAAGACACCGACTTTTGTTGTCCAGAAGTAATCTTTAAGGAAAAAGTTTAAGTTACAAGTTATGCGTTTTTTGTGGTTCTTGCTTACCTGAATCTGGGAGGAGCCAGCAGACAACTGCTGATTTGTAATCGAAAGACTCTGTGAAGTAGAGCCTTTGGCTATATTAAAGTTCATCTTGGGTAGTGTCTGTACCGTCATACCACCACTGCTTGTCTTAACAAACTGCAGCTGCACATTTGGGGCCAGGGTTAACGGCTTTTGGATAAAGTACTGCTTGCCACCTATTGAGGTTGTCGCTTGTCCTGTGTGTTGCGATTGAATAGCAGTGCTCGGCAGCGCAGTTTTCAATATATTAGTTGTAGTGCCTCCACCAGTGTTATGTGTAGATGCTATACGCAGTGTCTGAGATGCAGTTACGCTGGGTACTAGGCGTAGGCTGCCACTTGAAGCCGAAGAACTGAGAACAACGTTCGATGGCATTGAACCAGACACGCGTATAGCCATAGTGTCACCACCAGCTACTGCAGTTGTGGTGGTAGACCCTGTCCTTGAAGGGGCTACACTGGGACGAAACTTTTGCAACATGGCACTGCTACTACTGGTGGTGGCAGTATTAGTCCCAACTGAAACCGCAGTACTGCTGATTATGGATATCTGCGGTTGTACTCCAACCGTCGATGTTGGCAGAGTAAAAGAAGTTCCGGCCACAGCTGTGACAGGTTTCACTTGATATTGTGTGTTTGACGATGCCGATTGTACAACGTCAGTGAATCCCACGCTCGCCAGTATTGATGAGTTCTTAATCGCAGTTGTTGGTGGTTGAACGACGGCTTCGGATGAGCTAGCAGCTCCCGACGCATGTGTCAGCACTGAGCCCGAATTCTTTTCAAATCTTAATGAAGCAGCAGCAGCTTCGACTAATAATCGAGAGATGGGTTTCATTTGCAATTGTGTGTTTGGTGATTGTGATATGTCAGTAAAACTAACGCTTCCCAATACCGATGTAGGCTTAGTCGTTGTTGTTGCTGGCTGAACGGTTGCATCGGATGCACTAACGGCCCCCGCAGCATGGTGCAGCACTGAAATCTGACTCTTTTCGAATTTTAATGAAGCAGCAGCTTCGATCCCGACCGACGGTGCAATTTCGGAGCCATTAGCTGGTGGGGCTACTGTAGACGTTGTTCCATATTGCACTAGACTTTGAGCTGATTGCTTTGAGCTCGGATTTGCTGCTTGCTCTATTTTCTGAATCTGCAACACATAGGCGGCTGCGAAGGTGGTTGCAGTCCAAGAGAGCTCAAGGGCATGTGTGGACGCACGCACAAGTGCCACTTTAACTGCATAAAGAGGTTTCGTAACCTCCAAATACCAGAGGTCTTTACAGCAAACCTGTGAAAGAGCGTGTGTTGCATATTAATTAATATTATATTCGGTACGACGAGTTTCTTAAAATTTTAACAAGAGTATATCTCACCCTAACCTGGTTGTTCCATGCTTTGCGGTAGCCATCCCGACCTGACCACACATACAGCCGACTTTGGATGCCAACTGCACAGTGGCCGGCACGAGCCCTTGGCACGTTTTCCTCCACAGTATCTAAGGTGACATTGTCCCAGGTCATAGTGTCTAAACAAATGTAAAATGATTAAAGTGCGTATAGAGAAAATAAAGCGAGAGGAAACGTTGTGAGCCGAGGCAAAGGCCGCGGCTCTACTTTATACCCGGTACTCAGTCAGTATATGTATATGTACATACATGTATATGTGTATACATACATATGTATACATATGAGCTTGCGATTTATGAAATTTATTATATGTTCGAAAAAGGGACAAATTAAATTTTGGCCAAAATGGAACATTTTAAAAAATTAAGTAGAACCCTATGATGAGTTTTTATATTTTAGGAGTTATCTGTTTCCATTTTTATTTACGTATAATTTTTACATCGGCTGCTACATTTTTACATACACATGTATAACTACATACAAGAGACGTGGAAGTGTGTGCGAGAGAGAGAGAGGGAATGAGTAAACGCTGGCAGGGGTTGCGTAGCCACTGAAATTTAATTTGTTCCTTCTGGCTATAATAATGATCCGACCTGATTCAGATTCGGCAATCTGCTAGATACGGTAATTTTTCATGATTCTGCGTTTTTGGTTTTCTCTTATCTTAAAAATTGTCGATTGCACAGATTTTCGTCGTTTGTGTGGGCGGAAGGAGGCGTGTCAAAATTTTGAAATACACTTGTATTGAAGTGATATCACAAAAGCTTGGATAGAAAGTTTGGTTTCCCTAGCTCTTATAGTCTCTGAGATCTAGGCGCTCATTTGGACGAATAGACAAAACTGACAAGGTCGCGTGTGAGAGAGAACGAGAGGGAACGATGACTTTCGAAATGGATTTCTTCATAGTGGCTATATTAATAATCAGATTGAATCTGGATTCAACACTTTGATAGATATGATTATTCTCTATGATTCTTCGTCTTTAGATTTTCGTCCTTTGTGCGGGCGAAAGTGGGCGGGGCGAAATTTTGAAATACACTTGGAGTAGTGTGATAACACAGGAGACTGGATACAAAATTTGGTTGCTCTAGCTTTAATAGTCTTTGAGATATAGGCGCTAATGAAGACGGACGGACGGACGGACAGACAGACAGACATGGCTATATCGACTCGGCTATTGATTCTGATCAAGAATATATATACTTTATGGGGTCGTTATACTTCTGTGCGTTACACACAACCGTTATCACCACAAATCTAATATACCCCTATACTCTTCGAGTACCGGGTATAAAAACATAAAAGCATCTGACCAATTTTTGTATACCGCATCCAAGTGTTTACAACAAACAAAAAACACTAATAACACTACTCGACAAAATTCAACTTTTTTTTTCGCTGTCGCCAAAAATGACTTTTTCTGATAGATTTGGAAATTTAAATTTTTTTAAAAAAGTATGGTTTTTTTTTCTTAATGTAGTTTTTTTTAAAATTTTTTATTTTTTGTCTTAGGTAGTGCTTCTATTTTTCACATAACTTAAGTTTCCTACAACTGGTTGTATCGAACTTTGCAGTTAAAAAAAGCTGACAAACGCAGCTATAAATCCGACTCGGACACTTTGTAGCTGCAACTGAACGTCTCGAAGATATTAAGCTTCCAAATTTAAATTTCATAATTTTTTTCGGTTTTTTTTCCCGAAATTTTGACTTTGAAAGCTCAGGAAAAGTCGAAAAAATATATTTAAATGCCTTGATTTTTGGTTTTAGATAGACACATTAATTAGGCGTCGTTTAAGGTATCGCTTATAACAATATAAAAATAAACGGCTAAGTTAACTTCATATGTTGTTTGGCACTATCCTAAATGCCATTTTACCGTTAAAAACTGTTACAAACACAGATTTTTGGTATTTTAGTAGAAAAAAATATATGAATATATGAAGGCATATGAAGTTTTAGTCAAACGGTTATAACTTGAAACTAGTTAAAATATGTAGTTTATTGTTCATTAAAGAATATTTCAAAATGGCTGCGTTTAAGAACGAAACAACGTTTTTCAACGCGTAGTACTTTTAGAGCTTCGAAGAATCAACCGATTTCAATATCTCACCAGTCCGCTGATGAAGCGTTTTTTTTTTTTTTTAAATAACGTTAAAACGTTAAAGCAAACTTGTTTCTTTTTAATTCCCGCGGTTTTTTTAAAATTATTTTTAAAAAATCAAACAACGTCAGGACCTTTATTTTTTTGATAACGTGACGTCGTTGAATTTTTCGACCCAGGATTCGTGTTTTGAATTGAAAATCCCTTCGGAAACACTATGTCCCATTATATTCGCAAATTCACAGGGCACTGCAGAGAATTGTAATCAAATTAGACGTTCATATTTGAGTGTTTAATTTCTATTAAAAACTCATGAATATTTAGTTAAAATTTGACAATACCACAGAGGCTAAATCGGTCAATCTAGCTTATTTTAATTACATTTTCGAATTTTAAATTTGACATTTTTTGTTCTATCAGATTAACATTTATGAGCTTTTGTTTAGTTCTGATAAAATGATTTAATCAAAAATAAAATGATGCTGAAAAATTAATTTAAAAATAAAATTTAAAAAATGCCTTTCACAAAAATTCGATGTCTATCATAATATACCTAGGGAAAAAGTGTTAGATGATAACTCTTTTATGTATTATAAGCTTCCATGCCTTTTTATACTTAAAGTTACATATATTTATGGATTTAAATAGTTGTAATAATGCATGAAATGGAATTAATAATGGTATAAAACCACCAACTTTTATGTTTCATATGTACGTACCCAAATCAAGGACCGCAAGCGTGTTTGTACATTTCCATTCGCGCTCCGTTGTTGACTTGGAATCGTTTATTACCAAAGGAACCCATCCACCAAAAACATACATCTTGTTGGCAATCATCGTAGAGCTATGTAATGAGCGCGGCAGTGGCGCCTGTCCTAGTGTCCGTGGTTTGGACCATGTCATTGAATCTAACGTTATATATTTCAAACGATCCCATGAGAATCCTTAAGCAAGTGCTCATAAGTGAAGTGATATTACCAGTATCGAGCAACCATAAATCCCCCAAACGACATCCACTCATTCCACCATAAATTAATAGGTTCAATTTTCCAGTGTTTTTGCTAGAAAACGAAATTCCGGTGTGGGACTCGCGGGGTGGCGGACTGTCGCCGTATGTTTTTGGTATTATCCATTTACCATTGTGACTGTGAACTCCCCGTGTATCCAGTATGTACAAATCATTCAAATATCTGGCCAAATACAAAAAAAATTTGTTACAGAGTCCACATGCATGCGAAACCATTATTTACTTTGGAATATTGTTTTTGGGGTCGTCTGATTCGTTGGCAAGTCCACCAAAGAGAAAAATCTTTTCTCCAACCATTGTGAAACTGTGTCCCAAGCGTGGACACGGTGATAAGCCGTTGTCTGGAGATTCAGGGTACATTTTTCTCCACTCCCACTTGGTCGCTTGGAGCTCATAGAGCTCGTTCGAGTACTTTCCGTATTCAATCATTCCACCGAATACAAACATCCGAGTTCCCTCAACAACAAAACCATATGCAGCGCAACCATTAGGGACATCGCCTTTGAGCACTGGCACATACCATTGATTCGTAACTGTAATTTAATGAATTTGATATGAATGATTTAATGAGATAATGCCAGTTGTTCAGATATGCTAGCCTACAAATACCTGTGTTGTAAACATGTAATTCGTCGACGATTCCTTCATTTCCACCGCCAAAAACAACCATAAGCTCCTTTATGTTTATGGCACGATGGCCGTGTCTCGGACGCGGCTGTGGTCCTGTCGGATTGAGCACACGCTTCCACCGAAAGCCAGACAAGTTGGGAGCTACATTGCTTTCTAAACTTTCCTCTGCATCCATATCATTGGGTGTTTGCCCCTCCAAATGCAATATCTGCTCCTTGCTTATATCTTCGGATGCTGGTGATGTAGCTGAAGCTAATTCTCCTTTGGTTGGCCCCGCGAAATCTGAACTCTCCATGTCGTGGTATTATTTTACACTTTACTCTATATAATTCTAATAATTGTAGAATGAAAGGAAACAGGGATTCATTCTTTTTCATAAAAAACCGCGAATTCACCTAAAAAGAATCCAAACTAATATGCATTATATTTTATATTATCGAAAATTTAAGTTGTCTGGCAACGTAAGGTATTTTTGTCAACATTGGCCATAATTGCAGAAAAACTCGTACCTTGTACATACACATATATATGTATGCAAAATAAATGTAAAAAAACATATTTAGCTAAAAAAATGTACTTGCTTTTGTAGGTATTTTCTTAAAAACTTTAATACCAAAATATTTGATATACACTGAAAGCAACTATACGCGCACTAATTTATTTTTGCCTGGCAATGCTGCAAATGGACGCTTCACACTTGGCTATTCTTATTTTATGTGCGAACTGTTTAAATACCGCTTGCTTAATTTCTCTATCATCCAGTCTCTTACCAAGTAATTTAATAACTTGTTGTTGTTCTAATTAATTTAACTTGTTTTAATACAAATAAAAGATATACTCACTCACTTTTCGAATGTGCAAAAAAGCCGAACATGAACATACACCATACAACCATACAACGAAGCACTAGCGATGGAATATATTTGATACATCGATATTCTTGAAAAATATTTTTTAGTATTGTTTAGGCAAAAATACCAATATATTAAATGCTGCGACTTGGCTTGGATTTTATACATTTTGGGTATTCTAGCATTTGATGTTTCGCTGCATATATTTCATCACATTTTTCACTAGCGGAGAGTATACACTAGCGGTTGTATATAACATATTACATATAACATAAATTAATAAATTCTGAATTCTGAAAAAAAAACAATATATTTTATTCGACTGTGACTGCTTTTATTAGATTAAAATTGTCAAATATTAATTTTTGTGTTAGAGATGTATAATTAAATTATGTATATTTAAATGATATACAAATAATGAAACATTAAATGTACATGTACATACATTTTTAGAATTAGAATCATTAAAATAGAAGGATAAGAAAAAAAAGTCCCATATTAAATGTGATTTGATACAGAAATACGTACATAAGCTCTTTTATTGAGTTTCATTTCTTCATTCAATCCCTTCAGCTGTTTCACAGCTTTTGTGGGAAAATATTTCTACCACTCCTTTTAATTGCTCTAAAAACAATATTGGTAATTTGATAATACAAATAATGTTCTATTAATCTTTTAGTCCTACCACGAATAAAAGCATTCTCCTAATGTAGGGCTTCTGAAAGTAAATGAGTATTTATTTCGATATAGATTGTCCAACTTTTGTTCTATTTACAAATTTTCTCTTTTCC
This sequence comes from Drosophila azteca, assembly GCA_005876895.1. Lineage (NCBI taxonomy): Eukaryota > Metazoa > Arthropoda > Insecta > Diptera > Drosophilidae > Drosophila > Drosophila azteca. The sequence goes on from VCKU01000034.1 coordinate 1,293,619, forward strand.
CTTAGTTTTCTGCACTTCCTTTTCGATTTCAGAACAGGCTGTTAACTTATAGTCATTTTTTGGAAAACAATTACATATGTATATTAGCTTAGTATTTAGATCCGAAAAAACGTTTGCAAGCAAAATAAGGTGCCGTTTACACTGAGGCTGCGTCTTGATTCTTTGCGTCTTCTCAGAAACGCAGTTTTTTTTAACATAGGTTTTGCATAGGGCCTTAGTAATGGCAAAAAGTTGCGTCGATTTCCGACGCAGTTGCGTTTTGGTATTTCTGTGCGCATAAAAGCAAATTTCGTACTGTTCTGCCTTATCAGCGGAACTATCACCACTAATAACAACAAAAACCAGCAGATTCATATTTAAATATTGCCGCGTAAAATTTTTAGCTGAGTAAAAAGGGCCAAAAATATATGTAATGCTTAGAATAAATTGTTGAAACTAATTTTATTAAGTCAAGCATTTCAACAATACGGTTGATTTCATATTTTTTGTCTTTGAATCCTCTCATTGTTCCGTGATCTTCTCAGGGTAAGAAAGTATGCTGACAGATACTTGTCAGCGAGTTGAGCAACTACCTCGCGACAAAACTCCAGTAATATGCGGCAGACAATGGCCCTTGACACACCAAATAAACTCCTATCGTACGATATTCCGCAGACGATCCTAGACAATAAAGGGCTATGGGTATTCTCTTATCCACCCTAACATAATTAACGTAATTAATATTGTAATTTGCACAAATTGACATTTTTGATCCATTAATGGATTTAATTTTATTTTCTGTATATACATACATCTCTATTTATGTTTTTAGTATATAAATATAGGTATATAATGAGGGGGAACGTTGTGAGCCTCGGCAAAGGCCGCTGCTCTACTTTATACCCGGTACTCAGTCAGAATATATGTGATTTTACGATTTATGTAATTAATTATATGTTCGCAAAAGGGAAAAATCAAATTTCGGCCCAAATGGAAATTTTAAAAAAATTAGATCGAACCCTATGCTAAAATTTTTTTATATAAAAAGTTATCTTTTTCCATTTTTGTTTACATATACTTTTTACATCAGCTTCTACATTTCTACATGTATATGTAGAACTACTCATACGAGACGTGTAAGTGTGTGCGAGATAGAGAGGTAATGAGTAAGTGCTTGGCAGGCGTTGCGTAGCGACTGCAATTTCATTGGTTCCAATTGTCTATAATATTGATACGACCTGATCCAGATTTCTTAATCTGGTAGATAAGTTTATTTTCCATTATTCTGCGTTTTTGCTTTTCTTTTATCTTAAAAATTGTGGATTCTACATATTTTCGTCCTTTGTGTGGGTGGAAGGGGGCGTGTCAACATTTTGAAATACACTTGAATTGAAGTGATATCAGAGGAGTTTGGATAGAAAATTTGGTTGCTCTTGCTCTTATAGTTTCTGAGATCTAGGTGCTTATTTGGACGAATAGGCAAAATAGACAGGGTCGCGTGTGAGAGACAGCGAGAATGAAAGATGACTTTAAAAATGGTTTTCTTCATTGTGGCTATATTAATAATCAGATCTGATCCAGCTTCAACACTCTGATAGAAATGGTCATCCTCTATGATTCTGCGTATTTAGTTTTCTCGTACTATACAAATTCTGTATGCCACAGTCGGCCGGAAGGGGGCGGGGCGAATTTTTGAAATATACTTCGAGTAGTGTGATAACACAGGAGACTGGACACAAGATTTAGTTGCTCTAGCTTTAATAATCTGAGATATAGGCGCTAATGAAGACGGACGGACTTTATCGACTCGGCTATAGTTGCTGATCAAGAATATATATACTTTATTGGGTCGGAAACGCTTCTTTCTATGCGTTACACACATCCGTTATCCCCACAAATCTAATATATATTTATATTAAATATTATATTATATATATATATAAAAATGAATTGCTGTTCGTTAGTCTCGCTAAAACTCGAGAACGGCTGACCGGATTTATCTTATCTTGGTCTTGAATTATTCGTGGAGGTCTAGGGAAGGTTTAAAAGGTGAGAAAAATTTGAATTGCCGGGAAAATCCTCAAAACAGCATTTTTCTATTTCCCATACAAACGTTTTCTAAATAAAATGGAGAGTCAATTTGTAATTTATTACCGCTGCATAAAGTTCAAATTCGCGTACGCGTTGGAGGATCTAATATCGCGTTCTGAAACTCAACAAAAGTGCGCTATTGCGCACATTGACACATTGACATTACATTACAATTACAATTACATTGACATTACAATGACACATTGATCATGATAGAAGATATGTGTTTATTGATGGCAAATAAAGTATTGTCGTGTTTGGGAATGACAGCACCCAATCGTCATATGCACGATGCATTAAACCACGAGTTGCAAAGAGAACATCAGTACGACATTGATGCATTGGCCGAAACAGTTCGTACAAATGTTCCACAATTAAATCAACAACAAAGAATTGCGTACGACACTTTGATAGAAGCTGTGAACAGTGGATCTGGTGGAATTTATTTCCTTGATGCTCCCGGAGGAACCGGAAAAACGTTTTTAATTTCATTGCTTTTAGCGAGGATGAGATCGCGAAATGATGTTGCTCTAGCGTTGGCTTCATCTGGAACAGCTGCAACTCTGCTAGAAGGCGGGCGAACTGCACATTCTGCCTTGAAATTACAACTAAACTTGCAAATCACCGAAACACCAATTTGCAACATCGCCAAAAATAGCGCAATGGCCAAGATCCTACAGGTATGCAAATTGATTGTTTGGGATGAATGCACAATGGCCCATAAGAGGTCACTGGAGGCACTGGACAGAACGTTGAAAGATCTTCGTGACAACCAAAATAATTTTGGTGGGGCCATGATTCTGTTGTCAGGTGATTTTCGTCAGACTCTTCCAGTTATTCCCCGATCAACTGTTGCTGATGAACTAAATGCATGCCTAAAATCATCAAATTTGTGGCAGTACGTAAAGATACTCCACTTAACAACTAACATGCGAGTATTTTTGCAACAAGATGAAACTGAAAATGTGTTTGCGAAGCAGTTGTTAGACATTGGAAATAATAAAGTTGCAGTGGACACCTCGACCGGATTCATCACATTACCTACAGATTTCTGTCACATCACAGACTCAAAAGTGGAGCTTATTCAGCGAGTTTTCCCAGATATAGCGCAAAAGTTCAATAACCATAATTGGCTGGGTGAACGAGCAATATTAGCAGCGAAAAATAAAGATGTCGAGGATCTTAATGCGACCATTCAGAATTTTCTTCCAGGACAGTTGGTTTCCTTCAAATCAGTCGACACCGTAATGAACCAGGATGACGTAATCAACTATCCCACTGAGTTCTTAAATTCACTGGAATTGCCTGGATTACCACCTCACAATTTGCAGTTAAAAGTAGGATCAGTTGTCATCACGCTGCGTAACATTAATCAACCTCGCGTGTTCGCGCGTCGGAAAACCGTCTTCTTTGTTTATTTACGCACCACAAAACAAAACAAAATATATAGTTTATGAGAAAGCTTTAAATTAATTAACAGACTGTATTTTAACAGTGTGTGTCTGTGAATATCAAATTTAAACCTTATAAATAGCCAGTATTTCAGGAAAACTCTGTTTTCTAAGTAAGCAACATGATGTATCGAAAATAATAATAAAACTTCATGCTTTATTCAATAAATGCTTTTTTATTAAATACGGATTCGATTTGTTTGTTTTAAAATCATTTTATACAAAAGATTAGGTCTTTTATTTATCGATGAGGCAGCACGAAGTCTGCCGGGTCAGCTAGTTATATACATATATATTTATATATATATTTACATATCATTTTTACATCGGCTGCTACATTTTTACATACACTTGTATAACTACTTACAAGAGACGTGGTAGGTACTAGAGAGAGAGGGAATGAGTAATCGCTTGGCAGGCGACTAAAATTAAATTTGTTCACTCTGGCTATAATAATGATCAGACTTGATCCAGATATGGTAATTCTTGTTTCAGTTTTTTTATTTCTGGGCTCACGTCACCCTTTATTATAGCATTTTTAGAGTCGACCATTTTTAAAGACGCTTGCCTTACAATATCAGAATAACTGTTATTTTGTACATGCTTTAGATGCTAATTTTGTTTTATTTAGAATATACTAATATAATACGCGAATATACATACATAGGTACATGATTCACATGGGAATAATTTTGATTAAATATATACATACAGCTGAGATAAAAATAATAGCACCACCACCACATGCAATTTTTAAAAAGTCTCCAAACTTACATTTTTAACTTTAAGGAAGCTTAAAGCACATTTTTAGAAATGTAAGAATCTTATAAACATATGAATGTAAAAAAAATCTTCTTCCTTTTTAACGTTTTTAAGTTATTTAAGGAAATTCATGGAATCAAATTAGGCGGAAAAAATAATAGCACCACTTTTCAAAAATCGAATTAAAAACAAAAGAATGACCAAAAAGTAACGAATTCATTAGTTAACTATTTTGAACTATTATTACTAAATCTTTATTTATCATTTAATATTTGGTACAATGTACTTTTTTGGCAATAACAGCTGCGCAGCGCCTTGGCATGGAAACGATCAAGTCCTGGCATCGTTTTAGGACCAGGACTCTTCAATTTATACCGCAAGTGGTCCGAAATTGGCTAGTTAGGAAGTAGCAACCGCCTTCTTGACCACAGACTTTTGATGGGATCAGGTCAGGTGACTGGGCAGGCCACTCCAAAACGTTCACACAGTTTGCCCTAAACCATTCCTTTGCTTTCTTGCTGGTGCGTTCGGAGTCAGAGTCCTGTTAAAAGGCCCTTGCAAAGCATAACTGTTTCATGATCCATGATGGCGTTTATCCAACCTATTGACCTTAATCCATAGTAGAAGAAGCATGCCCATACCATTACACTACACCCTACATGCTTAATGGTTTTTGTGGTGTACTAAAGTTTTTATTCTACTTTCCTTGGACCTCTATCGTATGATCGATATCCTTTTCCACCAAGCATAACCACTTTGGACTCATTTGACCATAGAATATTCATCCATTGTTGGGATGTCCGATTTGCTTGAACCCTGGCAAACTTCATGAGATTATTAATATGTGTCGCGTTTAAAAGTGTTGGCTAAGATGTGTACTAACTGTTTGATCCGTCGTAATTATTATAAGCTCTTTTTTAAGCTCGGTAGCGGACTTGAAGAGACCCTTCTTACTCTGACGAATCTGTCTTTTTCCATGAAAAGGGGTCATAGATCGTTTTCGTCCGGGTGTTTCAGCCTTTTCTTCATAGTTTAAGGTGTTTTTGATCATTTTCTTAATGCTTCATACCAATCGACCAACTTCTCTGTAAGTTTTGCCGTCTAATACCCTTTTTACATTTGAGCGCATCATTGGAGTTCTCCGTTAAATGGAACATGCGACAATGATACCCAAAAGAGCCCGTAGATATACGAAGACAATGATGCGTCCGCATGATACAACATTCGGCGCATCATTCTCAATTGTTACCATATTACAACAATTATTTTCACAAAATACTGAAATTATATGGGGTTTCGACGCGGTATTGGAGTATTTTTGTCGAATCAAACAATAAACTAAATTTAAAGTTGAGCGGCCAAACCATTCCTGAACATTTCAATTAAAATAAGTCTGATTTTGGGACGCGCTGATTCCATCTTTAAAAGTGACACTTGAAAATTAAAGTCAGCAGCACGTTTTTTTTGTTCGGTAGAGCCTATAATAGCTGACAAAATGATGCGGCCTACAGTATACTGTATGGTTAGTGATATTAGCCAGTGACACCGCGCCCGAAAATAAATACTATTAAATAATATAAAGTTGTTAAGAAATACCAGTATATACCATGACAAAATAAAATACTTTTTGAAAAATTTTGGGATCGAAAATACCTTAAAGATTTTAAAATACCATAAACGGTCACTCTGGAACTCATACCTTTTTTTTTGGATTTTGGACCGATGATTAAATGGAATTGATCAAGCTATTTAAAACCAAAATCTTATTATATATATACAAATTTTTTATATTTACAATCGCTGCTTAAAGTTGGAGCATTTTTCTGTTATTGTAAAAATAAAGAAGAACGTGCTTAAAAGTCAAATTTAAATGCATTTTTCTAAAAAATAACTTATTTTTAGAGATATTTTTTTCCTTATTTAAGAGAACAAATTTAAAAGAAAATGGGAATATTTATTACTACTCTTTTTTTTATATTAAAAAAAAATTCTTTTTTTTCCCAACTTTAATTTTTTAGCGCATTGAACTATCCGAAAAGTAGTAGCGATATTAAACAAAAAAATATAAGACTATTGCTATGTTTGCGCTCTTTAGGAGATATCAAACAAGAATTTCCGTTTGGGTGACAAGGAAGTATCTAAACTTTCTCCGCAACAGAGTACACTGAGTTTAACTGGAACCTTCTTAATGATTTTTTCACTATCTATTTCAACATTTTCGAAAAACCTCCTGGAGGTATTTCCAAAAACTATTTTGGGTTGGTCAACCAAAAACCTTAATTTCTTTCGAAAATCTCTTGGTATTCTCATTTTGGCATCCGATTCCTTAATTTGGTTTTCAGGCAAAGCATAGGCAAGCTTTAAATCTAATTATGTTATATAAAGGAGAAGTACCATATACATCCCGTAGCTTCCATAACTTTTCGTTTCTTTCTGATGTGGGAGGACTCATCTACGGATGAGACGTAGTTTGCTTCTCAATCTATGACCAAAAATATATATTTTCTTTGAATCCACGATTCGTACATGTCTCTCAAACATCCCCTGCAGCTTCCCCCGAATCGAGCGATTGATTTCATTTCCTCTGGGTTTTTGCAATTTCGTCTCAAGGAAAGACAAGCTAACCACAAAAAAACAAATATAATTTTGAGTTTAATCGTTGGCACTCTGCATTCATTCAAATATGTTGAGTGTGTATCAAACGAAGGCGAAGCCATATTATATATCTACAAATTAAGATGTCTAATCTTACGTGGATTGAAATAGAAAGTTTGAGAATGAAAGTTTCATGATATGAAAATAATAATAATATAATAGATTTGATCTGGTAAGAATATTTATTTACATGTGTAAAATAAACTATCAGGAAGTGTATGAATATGTTTGTCCCTACGCTACTTTATCGCAACGCCGCAGTGCAGTGAAGAATAACTGAGATAAGATAAGATAATGTAAACAAACAGCTGTCAGAGTCTGTTCAAAATTTCAACAAATAGCGGTGTACCGCTACAAAGTACCGCATTCTTTCATATTCGAATGGAAGAGCATATTCGTTTTCGGTTTTTTCTCAGCCTGTACTGGATATTTTATATTTACTTAATAATTGCTGCTCCCTTCTGGTCTAAAAAGTGTATGTACATATTTTGGCAAGCTGAATAGGATTCTTAGCCTATAAAATATAAAGGACTTTATTTTGTTGGATTGTATCTAATAAGGTTTAAAGAATAAATAATTCAACCGAATCGCTCATGATGAAATTTTAACAGAAGGTCGTCTTGTAAATAACAGTCCAATACAATGATGATTTTGTAACCATTTAGTATCGCATTACGAAAAAAAATTCTTTTAAACGATTTAGTACCGCGTCACAAACAATATTTTCGATTAAAAATTGTGTTCAGTGCTGAGTGCCTTATCGCTATAATATTAAACCGAGCTGAAAAATAATTCGTAGGTATATTTACGGTATATTTAGTTATTTTTCTGAAGTATTGGGAGAGATTTTTCAGTGCAGCAATAAATCTATTGAGAAACATTTTGCATACCGTACCGAGGAAATGTTTTTCACCAACTAGTCAGTCTCCGTGATATATGTATGTATGTATGTATATGTAGAAAACAAATTTTAATATTACTAAAAATGAAAATAAGGGTATGCAAATATCTCATAGGTAATACCTGTTTACCAGTAACAATGACGTAACATAAAATTTCAAACGTTTAATTTCATGTCCACTTAAGGTTAATTCTTTGCCTTTATTTTATTCGTTTATCCCCTATTTTATAAACTGAAATTATTCCGATCATGCACAAAGCAAGATTAACCCATTGTCGACCAATGGGCATTGAAATATACTCTCAAATGTTATGAAATTTGAACAATCTTAGCGCAGTTCATGAGTTGTTTGTAATGTAAGTAAAGAGAAAGGATAGGATAGGATGGGCCTACTAGAAGAATTAACAAACCGTATTAATTTTAACCTGTTTAATTAGAGGCGGGTTAAGTGGGTTAAGCTAGTTATTTTTACAGTATATTTACAGTATATTTTAAAAGCGAGAACATTTTTTATAGACGGTATATTTTATCGTAAAATCGGGCCTGCTCAATCTGAAAATAGCTGCTAAAACAACAACTCCGTAAAATTAATTAGTTACTCCGTTTCGCGGCGTTTTTACTTAGTCGTCTAACATAAAAAAAAACCATCTTATTGTGTATGTATGTTATAAGATAACATTAGAAAAAATAAAAAGTTACATACGTGATGTGTCAAGGAATTTAGATAGTTAATGCGGTCAGGAGCGGAACTCGATGTGATGTGATATGATATCATCTATTCTATGCATTCGCATAAACAAGTGGCATCCCGTTGTCCACGCCCACGCATACACTATAGCAAACCAACTAATCCATTTATAAGATTGGATCTAATTTTTAGTATCAGAATCAATATATTTGAGTGTATAAGGGTAATGTGTTTGAAGGCTCGTCATATATAGGTTCATGCACACATATATCTAATTCCAATGCCAATGTGGCCAATACCACTGCAAATCCGCTGGTACGCTTACATGTACATACGTCATGACGTATGACGTAAGTTTCTTGCTGAGACGTCGATGACATATCGCGCTGGGTTGTGTTGTCCTTTGCTTTGCCGTTGCCGCCACATTTCATTGCAAAAATTTGTACAAAATTGCAAACTTATTCAGTGTGTTAAGTATGTGCATGTGTCTAGAAATAACAAGGCAAACGCATTCAATATTACGGGACTCTACATCATTTGTATATTTTAGTTACAAGGCGTGGTACTGTTTTCTATGTACATTGTAATGTGTGTGTATGCGTTTAAGTATTCCTATGTACATATGTATATAATATATAAGACGTACACATGGAAAACGGTGGTGGACTTTGCTATGTACATATGTATGTATGTACATACATTCCACAAATATGTACATAAAAAATGTATATATCTTTATTCCTTTGCAACCTTGCAACGCTGAAAAGAAAATATACATAAATAATACATTTTCATTTAAGAAAAGATCGGAATGAATGGCCATCTGGTATCCATATGAATAGCACACCTGAGAGGCTATGTATCTACATAAATCATCGGTCCGAGCCGAGGTTGACCTTTCTTACTGCTTTAGAGTTCTTTTCTTCGATATATTTGTTATGTATGTACATACAAGAATTTCATTCCACCTTAGCTTGAACAAACCATGACATATGTATGTATATATTTACCTTTAGTGTATATATGTACATGCTTACACAAACTATTATACACATATGTATAAGGGAGTAATTCTATTTTTGGATACATATACCTCATCACTGATTCGTCTAGTCTGGTATTTACCGTTAGGAATTAGTTAGTACCGGTATTGTTTGACGTCATCAGATTGTGGAAGACAGCTGATTGTGAGACACTCTTCATTATCTTAAAAGAAAACCATATCTCTACTATCGCACAACAGACGTAGCCGGATCGTTCCAACTCGCTCTAGATAGTTGTCATTTCGTCATTCACTCACTATCTTTACAAAAAATAATATATGAGGATGAGACTGTTCGTGATAGAACTTAAGCTACTTCGTTACCTTAAAAACATCTATCTTAAAATTATTTTAAGATTTGAAAGTTTTATATTTATTAAACCGGTACTTAGTTTATTTTCGCTTAATATCGACGTATTAAGTGAAAATATTCGAAATACGCATGAAGTTTTCATTCAAGGTGTGAGATTGAGACCAAGTACGATAACCACCGGGAGCGAGGGACTGGTGGGTGGAGAGAGGAGGTCGAGTTCTATAATGAAGTGAACGTCTGGTAGCTTGTTTTCCTCATTGTCGGATTAATTATAAAGATCTGATGGTAAAAATTATTTTTTTATTTTTTTTCCAATTCCGATAATAGCGATTTTAAAGAGCGATATTTTCGTAAGTTCAAAACCCCAAACAAAGTGGTTCTAATGTGATAAATACTGGTATAAGAAGTGAATCATTTATATTCGGTTGGGGTGCTGTAGTCGATTTTTATACCCGGTACTCGAAGAGTATAGGGGTGTGTGTAACGCCCAGAAGGAAGCTTTTTCGACCCCATATAGTATATATATTCTTGATCAGCATCAGTAGCCGAGTCGATGTAGCCATGTACATATGTATGTCTGTCTGTCCGTTCGTCCGTCTGCCCGTCTTCATTAGCGCCTATATCTCAGAGACTATAAACGCTGGAACAACCAAGTTTTGTATCCAGTCTCCTTTGTTATCACACTACTACAAGTGTATTTCAAAATTTCGCCCCGCCCGTTTCCGCCCACATAAAGGACGAAAATCTATGGCATGCACAATTTTGTAGATACGAAAAAACTGTAAACTCAGAATCACACATCCATTCCCTCTATGTATATAGAGCACATTGATCAATCACATAAATGAGTCGCAGCTCACATTGTTTTTATTTTTTATTCGTAATTTCTTAGTAATCTAAAAAGTTCAGAAAATAATTTTTAAATTAGATCCCTTTACGCAAAAAGTGATCAGGGAATAAATTTGGTACACGACTTTATATAATATTAATATATCGAGTTTTATTTATAGTTTTTACAATAACAAATGGCCACCATAGATGGAAGACCGGCGCAATATGGAATATCACTTAAACAATTACGCGAGCTCATGGAGCATCGCGGACGGGAAGGTGTAGCGATGATTGGTGAATTTGGTGGTATTCACGAGCTCTGCAAAAAGTTATACACATCTCCGAATGAAGGAAAGTACTTTCATAGCATACTTCTGCTTAGGTTTACGTTATATTCATTTTAGGTTTAAGTGGCTCGAAGGCTGACGAAGAGCACAGACGAGAGACATTCGGCTCGAATATAATACCACCGAAGCCACCAAAAACCTTTCTAACACTGGTCTGGGAGGCTCTTCAGGATGTAACACTTATTATTTTAGAGGTAGCTGCATTAGTATCGCTTGGTCTATCTTTTTATAAACCCGCCGACGAAGATGCACGTAAGTGTAGAAATTCCTGATCCCAGTTAAGACAGTTGGCACCCGAATTAACGCGGCAATATATGTATTTTAACACAGCTGTACTACAAGAGGAGGAGGAACACCATGGCTGGATCGAAGGCTTGGCCATTCTCATATCTGTTATTGTAGTTGTGATAGTGACAGCCTTTAACGATTATTCAAAGGAACGACAGTTCAGGGGCTTGCAGAACCGCATTGAGGGCGAGCACAAGTTTTCGGTTATCAGAGGGGGTGAAGTGTGCCAAATTTCGGTTGGTGATATTCTCGTAGGCGACATTGCGCAGATTAAATATGGCGATCTGTTGCCGGCCGACGGCTGCCTTATACAAAGTAATGATTTAAAGGTAAAGCTATTCCCTATTGGATTTCCATTTATGTATTTTAATGTGCACTCGTGCACTTTTCCCATAAAGGTTGATGAGTCTTCGCTAACTGGTGAATCGGATCATGTCAAAAAAGGCCCAGATGTTGATCCCATGGTTCTATCCGGTACACACGTTATGGAAGGCAGTGGAAAAATGATTGTCACCGCTGTCGGTGTCAACTCTCAGGCGGGTATTATTTTTACACTCCTTGGAGCCGCTGTCGATGAGCAGGAAGCTGAAATCAAAAAGATGAAGAAGGGTATGTATCAGAATACATATGTCACAATAGTATGTCAATTAAGATTGACATTGATTAAGAAGAGTAAATGTGATCAATTCGGCTATAACTTCAATTCCAATACAATCCAATCCTATCATTTGATGTATGTATGTACTCGTATGTTTGTGTAAAACAAGTCATAAATCTTGTAAAAAATTGCTAGACATGTGAATTAGCTATAGTAGAACCTATCTCACTAAACTGCTACAAATATTTATATTATACATATATTTATTATTTATTTATTTTTCGTTGCTATTTTTTCATATTCCAATTGTCATACGATATGCGAATTGCATAATGTGAATTGATTGATCCATCATTGAACTCCTCCATCTACCCCAATCAACCAACCAATAAACCAATCTACCAACCAATGTACCTGTACCAAATAAAAACCTCGAACTCGACTCGACCACTACAATAAACAAAAATCCAACAAAAATCTACAAAAATACAAATCTAATAAACCCCAAATAAAATTAATCGAATTGACCCAAATGGAATAAAAACTGAACAACATGCAAATCACTATTGATATTCAGAAGCTAAAAAGGCCAGCAAACAAGCAAACAAGAGTCTGACAGGTGAATCACTTCGTAATTATCTTCGTGTTATGATTTTGTTTGTAATCTTACCTCATACGTATATACAGTGATAAGGTTATATTGCATAGGATACATATGTAGGTATCCTACGTGAAATCTTTACTCCCAAGGAAAAAATCGGCTTAATCTGTTAATTTACGAGGCATGATTAAAGTAGTCGGTCAAATGATAAAATATCACTTTTTGCCTCAGAGAAGAGCTATAGCAAAATGATTTTCGACCAAGCCACTTCTTAGCTTTGAGAAAATATACAACATACCCACAAGATCGTATATTCGTATATTTGCTATGGGATCTAGGATCTCGGCTCCGTCTAATATTTAAAAGTTGTTATTGACAGGAAGAATATTAACAGTTTTGTCTCGTCAGTTTTCTTCTGTCTTAAAGACAAAATTAAAAAAAAAAAAAAAAAAGAAATTCTCGATTTTTTTTAGAGCAAATTAAAACTACTAGTGAAAACGTATTTAACAGAATCGAAAAATGATAACGATACCGTTCAGCGTTTCAGCCGACCGTCGTACATATGTATGTCCCTTGACATCTTTCCAGGGGTACACAGACCCTTCGCCTGCCAAAAAATATATATGTAAATGTGTATTAGCCCTAGAAAGCTTGCCCTGTATATCCATATGGACGTACGTTCCTCCACCCCGATGCTCCAGTCTGATACTTTGCCAAAGCTTTTGCTACCTTGCAACAATACTTATTAGACAATTTGAAAGCAGATGATTATACTGTACAGTGGGCCTGTTTATCAGTCATTATCCGTAAAGTTGTATATAACAGAAGCTATGTAATAAATAATTGAATGTAATATCATACTTATTTGCGGACCACGCAGGTGAGAGCGATGGTCGAACCCCAATGAAGGGGACGCAAGCGTCGACGCAGCGACAGCCTGTTAGCGAAGGAACCAAGTCCGAGTCAGATGGAAACCATGTGCCACAATCATCCTCGACATCCGCACCCGCTGAAACAGGACATAAAAAGGAAAAGTCTGTGCTGCAGGCCAAGCTGACGAAACTAGCTATACAGATCGGCTACGCTGGCTCAACCATTGCCGTGCTGACGGTTATAATTTTGATAATTCAGTTCTGCATTAAAACGTTTGTGATTGACGAGAAGCCCTGGAAGAACACCTATGCCAACAACCTGGTGAAGCATTTGATAATTGGTGTCACAGTATTAGTAGTGGCGGTGCCGGAGGGACTCCCGCTGGCCGTAACTCTGTCTCTGGCCTACTCGGTCAAGGTTAGTTGGATGTCACATTGAACACGGTTTGGATTGACTCGTCTCATAGCAGTGTTCTGTTCTTTTCTCCTGTTAATAGAAAATGATGAAGGACAACAACCTGGTCCGTCACTTGGATGCTTGCGAAACTATGGGCAATGCCACTGCCATTTGTTCAGATAAGACTGGCACACTTACAACCAATCGCATGACCGTGGTGCAATCCTATATCTGTGAAAAACTATGCAAGGTCTTGCCCACGCTCAGCGATATACCACAGCATGTGGGAAATTTGATTACAATGGGGATATCGGTGAACTCGGCGTACACTTCAAATATCATGGTAATTATCTTATATTCTTTGCGCATGATTTTCTGTAAACGATCCACTGTAAATTGGGCATGTTCTTCTATTGTAAAAAGGGCGGAAAAAACCCTGGAGATCTGCCAATTCAGGTTGGCAACAAAACCGAGTGCTCTCTCTTGGGCTTTGTCCAGGCACTGGGAGTCAAGTATCAGTCTATTCGGGACGAAATCCCAGAGGATAAATTTACGCGCGTCTATACATTTAACTCAGTTCGCAAGAGCATGGGAACTGTGATACCTAGACCTAATGGCGGCTATCGATTGTACACGAAAGGAGCCTCAGAAATTATCATGAAAAAGTTTGTATACTCCGGCTAATTGGTCCTTGTCAGTTTTTTATAATTTGCTGTATCTACAGATGTGCTTTCATTTACGGCCACGAGGGCACCTTGGAAAAGTTTACAAGGGACATGCAGGAGAGATTGATACGTGAAGTCATTGAGCCGATGGCATGCGATGGTCTGCGCACCATATCTGTTGCCTACCGAGACTTTGTGCCTGGGAAAGCAGCTTTGAATGAAGTCCACATTGATGGCGAACCAAACTGGGACGATGAGGAAAACATTATGTCAAATCTTACTTGCCTTTGCGTCGTTGGCATTGAGGATCCAGTGCGTCCCGAAGTCCCGGACGCCATCCGCAAGTGCCAGCGTGCTGGCATTACTGTCCGTATGGTTACTGGAGACAATATCAATACAGCACGCTCAATTGCCAGCAAATGCGGTATCTTGCGTCCCAACGATGACTTCCTTATTCTAGAAGGCAAAGAGTTCAATCGACGAATTCGGGATACCAATGGCGATGTAAGTGTTGCTGCTTTGCGCCTCTGCTTACGATCCTCGGAATTAAAGAACTAATTTCTTTATTCGCACAGATTCAACAACATCTTATTGATAAAGTGTGGCCTAAATTGCGTGTTTTAGCCCGCTCATCTCCCACTGACAAGTATACATTAGTTAAAGGTATGTACTACAGTCGGATCAAAGTCCAATGTCGAATGAAATTCCGAGTAGTTTGCAGCTGATACGAGTATTTTATTGCTATCACAAAAATAACTTCAATTCTTTTTTAGGTATCATTGACAGCGCAGTGAGTGAGAATCGGGAAGTGGTTGCTGTGACAGGCGATGGAACCAATGACGGTCCAGCTTTAAAAAAGGCCGATGTGGGCTTTGCCATGGGCATCGCTGGCACAGACGTTGCCAAGGAAGCTTCTGATATCATACTAACCGACGACAATTTCAGCAGTATTGTCAAGGCTGTGATGTGGGGCCGGAATGTCTATGACTCCATAGCGAAGTTCCTGCAGTTTCAGTTGACAGTCAATGTTGTCGCTGTAATTGTTGCATTTATTGGTGCCTGCGCTGTGCAGGATTCCCCGCTCAAAGTATGTCTTTTTAAATCACTGCCTTGGCAATGAACTCTTAGATAAACTAAACTCTATCCAATCATTCATTCTAGGCAGTGCAAATGTTGTGGGTTAATCTCATAATGGATACGCTAGCATCGCTTGCCTTAGCCACTGAGCTTCCGACGCCAGATCTATTACTCCGTAAACCATATGGTCGCACAAAACCCTTAATTTCCCGCACAATGATGAAAAACATTTTGGGTCAGGCACTTTATCAGTTGTTTATAATATTTTCGCTGCTCTTCGTTGGTGAGTTATATTCGATGTACATATTTACATATGTAATTGCCAACTAATTTCTTGGACTTATTGTGTTTAAGGCGATTTGATACTCGATATTGAATCTGGTCGCGGACAAGAGCTTAACGCTGGCCCAACACAGCACTTTACCATTATTTTCAATACATTTGTCATGATGACCCTGTTTAATGAAATAAATGCCAGGAAAATCCATGGTCAGCGCAATGTCATTGAGGGACTTTTGACGAATCCCATATTCTACACTATTTGGATATTTACTATGATATCGCAGGTATGTCGTCGTCTAATTGTTGGATATATAAATAATCGTTAACCGTCTAATCTATTCTATGTAAGGTTCTAATTATTCAATATGGAAAAATGGCATTCTCAACAAAAGCTCTATCGCTAGACCAATGGCTCTGGTGTGTATTTTTTGGAATCGGTACACTTGTGTGGGGACAACTGATTACCTCTGTGCCTACGAGAAAATTGCCCAAAATACTATCGTGAGTAAATGTTCCTTGTTATAACGCTTATTAGACCAACACACGCTTTTAAATGGACATCGGCTTAAAAAGTTAGATTATTGCATAGTTAGATTATGCATATGTGCACAACCACTCGCACCTAAATAAGAATTAGGAAACCGAAGGGATCAAGTAAACGACTTGAGTACAAATACCTAACCTCAGAATCTGTCAACATCAATAACTATGTACGAGTTTGCATGTAGAATAATTGGAAAAAAATATGGCTGTATGGCTAGGCTTTGACAGTTATTTAGCTATCGCTCGCAGTAGAAATTTTTGTAAGTTGGACTGCTTTTTTTCCTTTGGCTCAGCCTCAGCTATATCGGAATATGTATTCGATATTGTATTTATTTTTTTAGCTTCTGTTCGCGTTGGAATCGTTAAGAAATTAGATTTTTAAGGTATATCATGTATATTTATGTATTATGCTTCAGTATTTTAGATTGTACACAATAAAAGTATTTAATAACCGCCGCAATTCAAATCCCACTTTTACATTAAATATTTTATTAAAATAAGTATTTTATGGCATATGTTCCTATTAGCTCGATTAATATTAGCTTAATATTAAGCTGATCAAAAATGTATGTATGTATAGATAATATTCCAAAATATACAGGCGGTATCCGATGAACGGTACTCTTAGTCTGCTCACTTTAATACCTTTAACCAATTTCCCAATATGTAAGTATGTTTAAGTATTTGAAATTTTGATAGTTTTTAAGTCAAAAGATATATGACGATTTTTCTTACTTATCCTGTATCACATCCTGTATGCACATGTATGTACTTGTATTAGGATCCCCACCATATTTTTGTGTTCCTATGTAAAATTGTATTTGCGTATTTTATAAGGTTCTCGTACCTATTTTCTTACATATGTATGTATGTACATATTAATATCTAGACAGTACTGCCACCACACTCAAGTTTAAATTGACTAGTAAATATGGATAAATTCTCGAGTGCTACGTGGTAGATGGTTTTGCGTCAATCGAAAAGATTTTGATTTATATTTTTTCACTGGGAGAATTTTGAGTTTTAGCGACTTTTAGCAAAGAGCCCGAAACGGTGGTCTCTGGTATCTCAAACACGTTGCATATGGCTAAAACATGAATATTTTCTTAGATAACGACTCATTTGGACGATCGGACATTTTACATAAAATCAAATCATTCTTTGCTATAAGAATTACAAAATGTTGTACTTTCTATGAAAAATGATTTAATTGGGTACAAGTTATACTTAGGAGTTAGTCCGGAGATTTATTAAACTATTTGACAGTTTTCAAATTCAGCGAAAAGTACTTTTGTAATTTGATTTTGAGCTTAATAGACATATTTACATATATATGTATGTATGTACCAACATGTACGTACATACATATGGGCATTTCTTTCAGAAGGTCCACCGAGGCCAAAAAATTAAAAATCAATAAAACGCGTTTGAATAAAGTTTTGTCGGGATGTTATTTTTAAAAAATATTGAAAATCTGCCAATTTAAATAAAATGACCTTAACTTTGATCTGAAATCTTATTAAAATTAGCAAATGTTCTATTTTTGTTATTTTTTTGTCATTTTTTCCATTATTTTTTTCGCTTATAAGAAAGATGATTCTTGAAAGCTTTTCCTCACAGTCTCCCTAAAAAAAATCCCAGAAATTTTTCTCAATATCGGTTAACGGAATTTTTGTAACATTTATAAAGCCAAGAAATTTTTGTCCCCTACGACAGAAGCTTAAATTAAATTTTAAAAAAACTGCCTAAAATTACGACCATTTTAAAGAGTCATCAATGCAGAACATTAATCTGAAATTCGCATCAATATATCGCCTCAACTTTCGCTGAGTTTTTTCTATATTGGTCCCGTGCGAATATTATGGCTTTTTGCAAATATTTCGAAAACGAACAGTAGCCCAAAATCGCCTTTAGCACCACCTATAGGGCTAGTCAAGTGGTGAATCATAGCGGTAAAACAATTTTGAAAATCGGTTTTATTTTGAAATTTTTACAACTTTAAATGCGAACGAACGTACAGTTCGACATCAGAGAAATGCCCATATATACACAGAAAAACTAATGTAATATATTTTTCGGAATTTTAGTCATTATTAATTTGTATCTTTTTGAAATAGCAATTGCAAGCGTTATACATAATAGGGAATTTTGTCCCAAATTTTCTCCAATATACTGTATTTAACATTTTATGCACCAATTGGTTTTTGTGCTTTTGAAGCAGAATGGCAATGGATTTAGATCCGGAGGATAGAATAGAGTCCGGTTCATTCAGTGGGAAAAGATGTCAGCAAGACATGAAAGAATGTGTATTTCATACAGCGGGTACAGCTTTAAAAATTGTAACAGATCATATTTTGTTACCTTTCAATTGCTAATAAAGCTGGAATGTTCTTTTCGCTGAGTTATCATGTTCTGATCTGTGGTTTCTCTATGGCAGTAACGACTTCTTCGTGTCACTCTTCCTGCGAATTTTTTTTGTTGTACCCTCTCTGTGGTTACTTTTTTTATAGTAAGCTTTCATTTTAAGCTAATTTTGAATTTTCTTGCGGCTTACATTTAGCTTCTTTGGAAATTTGTCCTCCCAAAATATCATACTTTCTACTTCATTACTCATTGACCGCCCTAAATGTGATATTTCAACGCTTCCAGTTGCCTAAACATTAAGCTACTTTTTTTTTGCACATGGCAATTTCAGGCAACCTGATCCCATAAAGTAAATATTTTACTATATATAGTAAAAGTATTATTGATAAGCATTAACAACCGAGTCACGTATCATGTGAATGCATATGTATGAACATATGATTCTTTTATTGTCTATCAAGATCGTATTTATTTATAATTGATTTAATTTAATTACGTAGACATGTAAAAATTTGTATGTATGCGTACGAATGCGATCAAAAGCGGATCAATGATTATATTGTGGTTAAGAAACTAGGGTTTTATCAACTGTACGTACATATGCACAAATGGGAATATTCATAGTAGACTTGTTGGCCCATACATCATGGCTGTTTGCATAATTTAGGACATGTAACAGACACCTCTTGAATACACTCAGTAAAATGGATGCTCATTTTCAGGTGGGGCCGCGGCCATCCCGAGGAGTACACAGATGCTATGAATTTAGGTGAGGAACGCTTCGACTCAATTGATTCGGATAAGAAGCCAAGAGCTGGACAGATTCTATGGATTCGCGGGCTAACTCGCTTGCAGACTCAAGTAAGTATCACTTTCTGGTTGTCCATTTATGTTCGTGTCGAGAAGTTAAAGTTTACTCTTCGATTAATTAATGAGTATAAAAACTTGTGTAGTCATATTTTAATTTTAAATTTTATTTTCGTTTTTATAATTCATTCACGGCTTTTTCGTTCAATTTACATATATTTACATTGATTTACATTACATGGGCATTTTATGTGCCCTTATTCATATAACCTTTCATATGTTACACAGAGACCTAGGTATAATTTATTTATTTTGATTTTTTTAGACGCTGACATATCAAATACGTACATCATATATCCTTGACTTTAGTTTTAAGGCTGGTTTTCCAAAATACATTCATTTTGGTCGCATAGCACATACCAATGTGTCTGTTTTCTGGTATATCCGATATTGATTATTCAATGGATATTATGGATAATAAGTCAAATAGTCGACTTGTATTTCGCATGCACCAGGGCAAATATGCGACGTGTCCTTGTGTTGTGTCAAACTTTGGATTAATTGGCTTTGATTGAGTTATTTATGTTAAACATTGGTACACAAGATATGTATGTATGTTCTATATTTTGCCATTTTCGTTATGTACGTTATTATTTCGTGCTCATTTGTATGTACATACATACATGTGTTCTGACAGTATGTACATTTTTTACTGGGCAGCATAGACACATGTGGTGGGTTTTGGGTCAAAGCAGAGGGGATAGGATAGGATAGGATATATATCTGTATATGTATATACATACATATATGTATATGTATATAAATACATATACACATACATACATATACACAGAAAAGAAGTGATATCTAGGCATGGAAGAGAAAAATAACGCATACAAACGTATGTATGTATTTCCAGCTGAGTAAGTTTAAAGGAGATCTTACGATTCGGCATGCCGAAGATTTGATTGGCTTTGATTCACTTCTTTAAGCTTTAAGAATATAGATACAAATGCATCCGTATCAGTCAGGCATCTGTCTATGTACATATGTATGCATGTATGTATCTATGCTTCGAATAAAGTTTCAAATTGTATCCGTACGAATGATTTGAGGTAAATTTATCGATTAGGGTAGTTCTGGAAATTGTGTTGTGCAATTTTGTTGCTTTTGACTACTATAATCATTCCACAACTTTGTAGTTCGATTTATGTATAGCTTATTGTTGCAGTAGACAAATTTGTTCACCAGCCACTGCATCTACTCGTACAGCCCTTTCTCTTGTTCTCTCTCCCTCTTGTTCTTCCTCCCCTTTTATTCTTTCTTTCTATCTGCTATTCTCTCTGAATCCACGTCTGACTAGTTACTGTCTGTTTCTTGTACATTTAAATGGATCACGTCTGGATCTACATACAAATTTCTTGTTGTAGTTTCTAAGCCGCCATTCATTAAGCATTTTTTACATCTACATACATAACTGATACCTGATAAACAATACCATTCCTGATTATTGCGACAATTTTCAAGATGAATTATAAAATCAAGCCAAAACCAATTGCTTACTGTGCATGAAGGTGAAATAAACTATTAATGTATGGCGGTTCATACATAACTCTTCAAATTTATTCACCACTTTGCTCAAGTCGACCAGCAAACAAATGCATCCTCCTATAGGAATCGTTTTTTATTTACTAGGTGATTAGATTATGTAATTGGAGAATTAATACACGTACACACGTATTCAACTAGAGTGGCAGATCCTTTCTGACACTACTGAGCACACTCTTACACAATTCCATTAGGAAGGCTTAGCATTAACTGAGACTTCAGTAATGTATCAGTTAAAGATTATATCTGCTCGGCAATACGTACTTCTCTTTGTTTTTTGATAACTTTCATGTCTTCCTACACAACTTGTAAACTTTCGGTTTTGTATTATTTTATTTATGTATTTAAATTTTATTTCTGAACCATTCTCAGTTTATAGTTTAGTCCTTTAAAAATGCTTTGTTTCCCCGCTAAATCTATTTTCATTTTCATTTAAATTCTTTCTTTGATAGATGCATGTTAGTATATCAGTCTTTGAAAACAAACATTTCTCTGTATACTTTTGCATATGCTACTATTTACACAATGTCCAGCTCCACAATCTTACCAAATATAAAAAAATAAATGCCCTTGTTTTCGGTACTACCGAAACTAAATATACTCTTTTCTATATACCTCCATATTGAATATTAAAATAAGATGTTTAAAGCAGCGTTCCTAAGTTTGAATGTACGAGATGTTTTTTAAGAATCATATTTTTCTGAATGTTTGGTTGTATGTACAAATAAACAAACGTATGTATGTACATACACAGGAGTCTTCCGACTCAAGTTCTTACTCTTGAACTCCGGTCCTCGACACCCCTTTGACTATCCACTATATCTAAATATACGTTTAAATTAATTTCAACATTTGAAACTATTTTGTGGAAGTATAAAAGAGTATACTAAAAATAAATAAATACTGACAGAGGCAACCAAAATAACAATTAGCTATTCTCCTCAAACCTATGCAAAAAAAAAAATTTTAAATATACAAATTGATAATATTCATTTCATATTTTTCGTCCTTTTAAAATGCTAAAATCCAACCCTGAATGTTTGATTGAACAAATAACCAAATTGCAATATATACAAAATATTGTATATCTACCACAAAAAATATATAAAATATATTATATTTATAATATATCGACAAATAATACAAATGAACACTAAAAAAAATAAATAATCAAACAATAACCTGACGTCTGAATTGTGTAATACTTACATCATAAACATAACTGATAACTCAAACCGTCAAAATCGTGCATCATAATTGAAAACTCGCGCAAAACTCAACTAACGACCAGATTTCAGTACCGGTAAGAATTGTCTATATGATTTAATGTATTGGCAGCTAGACAGTGTTTCTTTTTTGTATAACAAAAGTCCATCCTGCTCCCTATTATATTTATTTTCGATTCCCATTCAATTACACACATGCACATCCAGACATCGACATTTCGTTGAATGTTTTCGAGTTTATTTAGTATACTACATATGTATGTATTTTCTCTGCCACTTTCACTGTATCAAGTAGAGTCGCGCTACAAACAACATACATTTTTTTATAAAGAACATACGTACGTACAAAATTAATTTGTTTGTGAGTTTTTTGACTTGTTCTGTTTGCTTTGGCTTCTGTAAATACAAAATTAGTGAAATTAGTAGTAACTGCTGGAATACGGCATACTTAATGGTTTTACATGTCTACAAAACATTCTTCAATCGTACCAACTTTTATCGTTTTGCGTGAGTGTAGATGCTTGTTTTGAAGGGGTGAAGGGGTGTAAACCTGTAGATATCATATGCAGCCATGCTCCGAATATCGCAAAAAATGGCGAAGCTCACAGATTTAAATTCTTACGAATTTTTCCGAAATCGCAATCGGACAAATTTGCAAAAAACTGAGCATGGCTGATATACTCGTTATTGAAAAAAAGTGTACAAAGGACCAGTAGACATTTTTTGTACAGCCTCGGCCACACACAACAAAAACCACACCATTTCTTTTTTTGTTTTGTGAGTATATATGTATACATTGTAGGGTATACGAGGTATATATACATATGTATGTATAATCAGCATTCCCAGCTAAGCGAAAAAATTTGGTTATGCCAATTGGAGCAAATGTACATATTCAACTGTGTTTTATCCATATATGGTCGATCGGTCGGTCTGCAAGGGTGTCGAAATCTTCGGATTCCGAAGTTAGTCTACTCTTGTGGTATTTTATAATTACTTCATATAGTTAGTATAGGATTTTCTTGAAACTGTTACTGCAGACGATATTGTGTTATCTGTAAATACATATACAGGCTTCGAAAACTAAATTTAAATAACCATTAAAAAATTACAAATAACACAATATGATATGCCTTACATTGTTCTTAAACCTAGCGAAGCTATTAAAGCCAAGGAAAATTTGTATACGCTCATGTACATTCCAATTGCGGCGGTTGGCAGTATTTTTGGATTTGGGAGCAGTCGAACAACAGCATTAAAAAAACAATTCTTATCAACAAAACTTCAATCGATCGCGTCATGCAAACGCAACGTTTGCACATACATATGTACATATCTGGTTTTTGCAATTCTCGGGAATCCTCTTTCGTTACTTTTCTGTATAGAAAACCAACTAGATCGATTTTCCAAATGTCTAGTTGGAACAACTACTAGTTGTGTAAATCTAAAATTGGTTTCTAGCGTTCAAAAGTCAGGTGCACGGTAATACCGAATAATAAAAAAATTTGATCCAGTAAAAACAAAGCAAAACGCGTTTCTTACTTTACACTGAAGAAATGCTTCAGATAAAGCAAGATATTTTCCGTCAAACAAAAGAGAAAACATACGAAGTAAACATTAAAATATTATTAGGAAAAATGTTCTTTTGATTCTAAGAACTTCGAAGAGGGCTTAACCTATTAAAATATAATAAAAAGATCTTTCCACAGTCTGTTGAGCATTTGTGCAAAATCAAATTTCACGCAAAAAAAAAATCATGAAACTAAGTGCCGAGCAGAAAAATAAAGCCGTTTATGCACTGTTCGTGTGCCGACTGTGCTGTCCCGAAAAATTTTCCAAAACGTTAAGCATAGGATACTGCGGTTTATACACTTGCACTGGCTATGAGCTCAGCATGTTTTTGCAGTGCAGGAAAGGAAGTAAGTTTGGCTACATAGTAGGGTATACGAGTTTATGTACAAATGTACATATATATGTATGTATGTATGATCAGCATTTCCAGGTACATTGGTCGATCGGTCGGTCTGCAAGGGTGTCGAAATCTTCGGATCCCGAAGTTAACATCCTATTTTGGTATTTTATAAGTACTTCATATAATTGGTATAGAACTTTCTTGAAACTGTGACTGCAGACGATTTAGTATTATCTGTTTTTATCCTGATGAAATAGAGACACACATACATATACTCGTACACATATATCGAAACATACTTGCATCATTTGAACTTAATTTACAAATTGTACTTTAACTTTTTTATTTGTATTATAACTATTGATTGAGTGTTTTCGATTTGAAATGATTTGTTTCTAAAGTAATTATGAGATATTTGTTGTTAATTTTTGTAATTTTAAAGCCGGCGGAACCAATTCGAGAGACTGAAGTGTAATTGACAATTGCAATAAAATCAGCAACCGTTCTACATAAATACTAAACTAACCTGCAGTTATACTCGCACTCGACACACTCGTACACTCGAATTTACAAAGGGACTCAAAAATGTACGAAATTAAGAAAATTGTGTGTATCATTTCATTCAAACATCCATAAGTATGTTGATAATAAATTAAAACTTTCTAAAGGACTTAATTAAAAAAGAACAGAACACATATAAAATAAACCCAATAATATCAATGTTAAAAACTTAGCTAAATAGAATAGGCGTCGATAGTACTTAGTGAGGACATGGAGGTAGAGGTAAAGATGCAAATAAATATTTATGATGAATGATAATGAAGCATTAGCCAGTACCCCGTTACTATTGAACAGAATCAAATCAAAAACTGATGTACTCGTAGATTTATACGTACTTAGCTAGGATTTGCACCGACTATAAACCTTTTTTCTGGACTGTAGAGCAAAAATTAATTTTCAAACATACTAAAAAAGAGAGAAAAAATGTATATGTATGCTTATGCATATACATACTATGTATACCTTTGTATGTATGCATAAAATTAAAAACTGAACAAAATTTCATCAATAACCATATAAAGCACCATACCTATGGTATTTTAACATACACGAAAATGTTTCCTTCACAATTATGTCATGGGATAACGCGCGGTAGAAATTTCTTCAGTGTATAGATTCAAAATCTTAATAAATTGGATCTAAATAGATCTGCAAAATAACAAAAACATACAATTGGCAGCACAGTGAAACTACTTTCTACTACAACAAACAACAACAACAGCAACCACCACAACAACGTACAAGGGTCTTCTGCTACGCTCCACATTATGTATGTTACGTACTCTTTCTCTTACTCTGATATCTACTGTACTGTCATCTACTACTACCTACAACACAAAAACGCTAGTCCAGCTCTCTATTTCCTGTAAGCATTCAAACGTACGTAACTATATTTTTATTTCTCTGTATAAGAACGAACCATTGTGCACGTCGATGAAAATACATAGTAAATAAATCGTGTCCCTAAATAGTTGACTATTTTTGCAGCATAGTGAGTAGCCCCGTTCCGTACTGTCCCTCCCTATCTTGCAGCACACACACAGACCCCACCCACCCGTTCGACTGCACAGACTCCGATACCAGAAAGAATGTATCTTAATTGGACCTTAACTGGGCCTACTCACCACTGTTTCCGAGGAGGTAATTTCACTCCAGTGAAATTTATTTATAAGCAACAAATCAATAAATTATTCAATCAACCTGGGGGTGTAAGAGTTGTGTACATGAATTAAATGTATCTAAATATCTCTTCGGTACCTATCTGTGCATTAGGTGTAGTTAAATAACAGTTCAATTTATGGACTGCTTAGCCTCTTCTCTAAGACAGTTTATAAAGAAATGAAAAAAAGTTTTGTATGTATGTTGGAATGACTGAATGATTCTGCAAACAACTGATGATTAGGCTTCATTTGATTAGAATGTAGGAGATACTATCTATCTACCGACACAGCTATCCACTTAGTAGTTTTCTCAATGTCTGTGAATATAGTGTTTCTTCCTTTATTTATTGTATGTATACATCTTATACATATACATATATGTACATATGGGCGTTTCATACATTTCTTTAGATCACTTGTTATTTTTCGAAAGCAATCTTTTAGGTAAGTAGAGACACAGACATAGTTCAAGGAACCGTATTCGTAACTGCAGGTTGGTGAGTTTCCTTCATTCGATCTAATTTCGATATTTGATTCGGCTGTATTTACTAGCATTGAAAATTAACATTTTTTAGCATAACACAATTTATCCTTTTTAAAGTCGGTGTTTTATAATCATATCCTTGTAAAAATAAATTTGATAAACACAACAAGAAATATTTTGAAAATATCAATATGAGAAATACTGTGATTCCTATGATTATCTTTAAAGTATAAATATGTATTTCCGATTAAGCACGAAATATCCCCACTAAGCTGTACGAGTAAAATTCAAACGTTGTGCAAAGATACGAAATATTCGACAGTTAGAAGCTAGAGTTTTTGTTGCTTTTATTTTCCTAACATATGCACATATATTTTGGTGTTACCCAGCTACTCCTACTAAACCTTACTAAGCCTAAAACGGCTTTCTTTTTCAGTAGCATGTAGTTCATACATTGTTGGGGAAGAAAGCTATGATACTTATAATTCACAGATTAAATTAATACTGTTTAAAACCCGTATCTAGTCAAAAATGTCCAATAGTGATTTACAAATATTCATAGTATGATGGGGAAAGCTATAAGCAAATTTCTAACACTCGTTCGTCCGCATCGTTTAAAGTTTCCTAATGTCCGAGTCCAATGAACGTACAGAAAAAGCCTGCACCCGCATGACGCTTCAGCTCTGCACGTACGAGTATGCGCATTTAATTTTAACTCTGTGGTACAGCTTTTTCTGGCGATGCAACACTTTGCAGTATTTTAATAAGCATACAATTTTTCGAGTTTGATCTGATTTTATTTAGGAGCTTAAGTCTGCATTTTATTTCTATTTTGATTTTTGATTTAAACTATTCTGTTTACTGTACGTAATTGATGTTTTATGTATGTATGTACTAAAGTTAAAAAGTACGTATGTATTGATTGCATTGCTATTTTGTTGGTAGTTTTCTTTACGTTTCTGTTTCTGTTCGTTTGTTGTCTAATTTCATTTGTTTCAGTTGCGCGTGATTCGTGCTTTCCGATCGACCTTGGAAGACCTAAACGAACGCCGATCGATGCACAGCTTGCATAGCTTACGCAGTCCTCGGACAGGCATTCCAGTGGGCGGTGGCCATCCGTTGTACAATTTCAATCTGCTGAGCCCAAATTACAACAAGCACCAGCATCAGCAGCAGCAACAACCACCGCCGCAGCCTCAACAGAATCTATCAAGCGCCCCGCTGCCGTTGGACATATCTTATATTGACGAAGATCCGCAGCAGCAGCGCACTTTGCACAATGGACGCACTACATCCACAAACATATCCGTCCCGGTCTCCAGCACACAATCTACGCGTGTCCCTGCCCTATCTCCAGGTTTCTCCGAAATAGCTCACACTTTGCAGCAGCAAGCCCGCAGTAATCACAATGAAAAGCACCATTCGAATGGACAGAATGAGACACGAATTTAATTATCTACTTGTTTCAGCGACTGTCAGTCATACAAGGGGCGAAGCTCGCATTTGAATTTGAATTGGTATCGGCAAACCTATTCTCGAACCGAATCCCAAATCAGACTGACCATGACACTCTGAACCTGAACCCCAACAGTGTTGCAATAGTCTAAAAATGCTCGTTCTTATTATCTGTATTAGATTATTTCTTAAATACTTAGTTTTTCATGCATTTTTCGATCCCAATAACCTATTTATTTACTTACTTGGGGCTTACATATGCATATTCAAAATTCGATTCGTTTTTTATTTTTGGTGATCCAGTCCACTCAAATGCAAAGATTGGAAGTAAACGAAACAAGCTATTAATGCGTTAGAGCGACCGTAAAAGATTAAAAAAAAAAAAATATGTAATTAGCTGACAGGTGCATGAAGAATGCGTATGAATATACACGTTTTGACTCGCTTGCTATACCCAGCCACACATGCGCTTTGCTCATCAAATTCAGAGAGTCCCAGAGTCTGCAGTATCCAGATAATTATGTAATCTAACAGTAAAATACTTTATACGTTCTAGAATATTTAAGCATGCTTTTTATATTACCTTGTTTATTTGTAAAAAAAAATAATAATAATTTATTATTCGTTTTACTAACTACTGTACATCTACCTGGATTTTCCATATTCTTTGTTTCTGTCTGGTTTGAGTGTTCGTATGAATGATCCATAACCTTCAAGGGCCCTCAATTGTCCTTTTGTGGTAGGTATACATTCTGAACAACCTGTTTCCGAATTTAAAACTGGCTAGGACCACACTGAAATCATCGTAAATCTTTCTTTTTTGCTGGAGAATGGTATCAAAGGATTTGACATGGAAGGATTTTTTATCGTTCATTTAAACTTCTTTTCATTCCGCTTAGATTCATTCATAGAAAAAATGATAAGTTGGCCCATACATGTGTGAAGAGCATAGTATAGCATTTGTAGCAGATAAGGAATACGAGTGTTTTTATAAAACCAAACTTACACAAACTGTGAGGGCGGCAAAGTAAATTATTTCCCCTATGCCAAGACGAAGGCCTACATTTACATCAATATACAATATACTACACCTGTACAGACATGGACATTCCTAAACATGATACGCATTTGTGTCTTTATTTCGTATAAACTGACTAAGTGCTATTTTTAAATTTTCACCATAAGCTTATTTAGTACCATCCATTTAAAGACACATAAGATGTATGTATGTACATTATTCTAGTATAATTCATGTTAAATTCTATGTAGCAAACACTTTCTATGGCAGCAACACTTAACTGAAATTCATCCTGTCTGTATTTTTCTTCCCCATTTATTGTTTCTATTTCACTTTCTATCTCTCTCTCTCTCTCTCTCTTTCTCTCTTCAATATTAAAGGTGATAGGCGGAGAATTGCAAGAACGCTTAATTCCGGTCCCATATAGCAAGAGCAACACTGATCAAGCTGTAAGCCCCTTCTTAATTTTATTGAACATTTTGTATGCACTTGTCTGCTTGTCTGATCCTAAATACTCGTTTACTGTAAGCTATAACACTACTATAAACCAAGCAAGAGAAGCCTGAAGGTCGGGTATCTATGAATCTTTATAGTATTTTCTTAAAGATTCAGTCCAGCATAAATCAATTATTTCAAGAGCTTAAGAAAAATTTACATATGTATACATATATAGCTTTACCTATATCTATACATACACGTAATATTACCAAACAGATAATGCAAATTTTGGTACGCCGAAGAATATGATTTATCTGTGTTTAACCAATTGCTTGCTTTATAATTTTTTATTTTTTAAATACTGCAATATTAGTATTTATTTCAAGCTCCTAAGCCATAGTTTTTTATTTCGCCTCGCCTTTTTTAAAAGTGTTCCTTTTCAGCATTCTTGTATACTTTTGGAATTTAACTGAATATAAATACACACATATGTATGTATTTGTTTGTAGTTTTGCATGCATTTTAAATAGATTAGTTGTGAATGAAATAGCAAACCTTGCTTCTGGGGGAGGTCGATAAAATATATTAACTGTACACTACCTATACTCTCCTGCAAAATAAAAATCAAATATATTCTAATGGGTCATCTATGGCACACACGCGCTGTGATAGAATGCCTTCGCTTTTGCTTCGTCCGTCTGATTGCTTGGGTTTTACTTATGTACGTGTGCTTCCACTATTAGCTCGCCATTGCATAATGTATGTATTGTATGTCAATACTATGTACACATTTGAAAGAAAATGCTCTTTATTTATTTTTTATTATGTACATATGTATGTATACTCGTATGTTAGTATGTGCATACCTATGTACGCAAACAAAATGTACGCATTTGCATTCGATTCTTTTCATTTTTAGTCTGACTGATTAAAACTGTTCTTCTTATACTGTTGTTTCTGTCTCTCTTGTCACTGTTATTGGTGTTGTTCTTTTCTTTTTATTAATTTGTACTTAGATTCGTGTGGTGAACGCATTCCGGCAAGGTCTTGACGCCCGTTACGGTGAACACACCAACACGTCGCTGGCAGAGGTGCTGCGAAAGCAGACTTCACTGAGCAAACGACTTTCGGAAACATCTTCCATTGAGTATGCCGACAATATACCCGATGAGCTGACTATACCTGAAATCGATGTCGAGCGTTTATCATCCCACAGTCACACCGAAACCGCAGTTTAAATCCCTTTAAAAATACCTATGAATATATACACATACATACATTACCGTATCAGTCAAATCAGTTTAAAAACAGTCAGATATAAGTGTGCAAATTACCGCAACTGTACATGTATGTATTATGTATATTACTGTCCAAAGAAACGGAAGTATACTTATAAAAAAATCGGTTTACAAGACAACGCATATGAATATGTACGATAAATGTGCATACGTACATATGTACACGTGTTAGGAGAAGATGAATTGCATACACTATAATATAAATCGGGGTGCCCTAAAGTTATTTAAGGCTTACCACAAATTATACAAATATATACATCACTCGAATTCGTTTCACACTAAAAGGGAAACTACGCACATATGCGTGTACATATGTACATACATAGGTATAAACCATGCATATGTTGTCTATTCATACACTAATTTCATACACATGAATGTTCCGATCAAGCCCCATATACTCAAGCCATTAATGCTATTACTATTATTATAACAAATTAAATAAATGAGTCAATGATTAAAATGGTGTATTTTTTACTTATTTAATGAATAAGTGTGTAAGTATTATTACGTTTTGCGTTTGCTATGCGTAACTTCGGATTTAGGATTAGATTGAATTTGCTGGAGGCTTTTTGGCGGATTAGGAGATACTAGAAAGACAGCGCGTCATTCGACACTCCACGTAAAACAATAGCAAAATATTGCATTGTTTTGCAGTGGACAGCAATCAGCCGGACTAACACACAATTGAAAATTTTTGGGAAATATTTTCCAGCCATGTACAATATACTGTTGGACGCCTCCGAATAAAATACATAGAGCGACCAACCGGTCGAACGAAAGAGTCGGCAACTGGAAACTCTATATTTTCGCAAAAAAGGCAAATTAAATTTTGGCTAAAAAAAAAAATGTAACAAAATAGGTCGAAACCTATCCTAGATTTTTATATATTAAATGTTTTCTGTTTTCATTTGTGTTAACATATAAAATTAGAAATTAATTTTGTTGCTTCTGGCTATAATAGTGATCCCTGATCCAGTTTCATCAATCTGGTAGATACGGTAATTTCCCATGATTCTGCGTTTTTGGCTTTCTCGTATCTTAAAAATGTTGGATTGCACAAATTTTCGTCCTTTGTGGAGGCGGAAAAATTTTGAAATACACTCGGATAGAAAGTTTCGTTGCTCTAGCAATTTTAGAGGCTATATGATCCGATCTGATCCAGATAAAACACTCTGATAGAAATGGAAGGGGGCGGTGCAAAATTTTAAAATATACTTGTAGTGTGATAACAGAGGAGACTGAATCCAAATTTGGGTTTTATAGTCTCTGAGATCTAGGCGCTCATGAAGACGGATGAACGGACAGACATATCGACTCGGCTATTGGTGCTGATCAAGGATATATACATATACTTTATGGGATCGGTAACGCTACTTTCTGGGCGTTACACATATGCACTACCACCACAAATCTAGTATATTAGATATAATCTAGTATATACCTTCGAGTGCCGGGTATAAAATCATTTTAATTATAAAGATTAATTGAAATAATATTTTTAAGAATTAGATTTTAGAGTTAATCTTTTTCAAATTTGAAGGCTTTCAAGGAAACTTATAGACGGATGTTGTTTACACTGATTTCAGTAAAGCATTCGATCTGTAAACTACTCCCTTCTAGAACAAAAACTTAACCTTTAGGGTTTCCGCCCAATCTACTGAGATAAATTGAAAGCAACCTTTGTTTAGCGGGCGTAACTGGGATGCAAGCGTGAGATTGGCATCCTACCATAATAGATTGCTTCCCTGAGTTGTTGAACGGCATAAACTTCACGATTTCTCAGATCGCCAATTTTCCACTCTGATTTGAAGATCGAAATATTCCTAGCATGAGAATGGTATTTGGTGGAGAGCCAGCTTACAGTTCGTTTTTTCAGGAGCCAGAGAAAAACGTCGTTCCAACACCAAAATGTGAGGACGCCGAGCGGTATTAAAGTAAGGTTAAAACAATCAACTACCAAGACACTCGATCGAGGCCTTCGACATGTATAAAAAAATCTCCTCTATCTATTGTCAAATCTAAATATTAGGTTATGTACGTAATATAATAGAATCATAAGAATTTGAAGACGCATCATAACGCATTTTTTGGTATTTTATCTTATTACGCTTCCGAGAGCGTTATTACATTAAAAACATTGAAAAAAGCTCATATCAATTTTTCTGATTTTCATCGACGACCCTCCTAAAATACTCCTCTAAAGTTCTGTTGGTAGTCTCGTACATGCTTTTCGAAATCCTAATGTGAACTCTAAAAACTGGTCTACATACATGTATGTGCCATAGCAAACGTAAACAAACGCGGATCTAATGGGCTATAAAATCTAATAAAATCGTTTTTTAATTTTCTCGATTGTTCTGTCGATGCCCAAATGTCCACTGATATATCCGTTAAGGTACTTTTTAATGACATCTCTGATTCGTTTCTTTGGTAATACCAATAAGTCATTTATGATCGTCCCACCTCACTCCCCCATAATCGGTATAGACATCCGTTTTTGAGGTGAACTACTAATATTGCAAGGTCCTCATCATTTTTCTTGATCTCTTCATCCAGACGCTGAACTCCTTCTGAGTTCTCCCAGGTTTTCCTGTCATCTTTGGACCAATTCTCTTCCATCCATTTTGCTTCCAATTTCTGTGACCCTTCAACGTCAACATATCTCTGGAATAAATTATAGCAATTTTAGATTCCCAGAAAATGAACTGAGTGCGAAAAGGCGCAACCAGATGTTAGTTATTCCATTTTATATACTTTATAATTGCTTTTATTTTTGGTCATTTACACGCCAAGACACTCAATCTCCACGAAAATCAAAGTACTATATTAGTCATTTCAATTCTTTTTGTACAAGACACACTTCAGTTTTTCTTTAACGCACGACATGTAGAAGCAATTACGAGTAAATTTTGGGTGCAAAACACCTACCAACCTAAATTACGGAACGAATTGTACAGATCCGTTATACACATTTATATTTTATAATAGTCTTATACTAGCTTTGTTAACAATAATTTATTCTATGTGTTTAATGGTATTGTTTGAATATTAACACGTAAGTTATACAGAAATATATATTACTATTAATTTTATAAATTTTGATCTCACAATTTTTACATTTGTAACTTATTTATGTATATACTTATATAAAATGAGTCCATAGTATTAAAAAAATATGATAATATATACCTACACGGTGTAACAATGTAGATAAATAATTTTTTTAAGTCAATGATTACTATGACGAGTTTAACAATAAAAATTTTCATGGTGTTTTGCACAATTTACAATGCCTACTGTATTGACTAACAGACAGTGGCATATTGCAGTTGAGCTATGTTGTTTCATAACTTGTTAACAAAGCAGCGTCGACCGGCTCTAAGCAACTGGGACAGGTGAGACTTCTCATTAACCAGTCGTCTATGCAATTCACGTGATAAATATGCATACATGGAAGATAACGAACTGCTTCATCAACGCAAAACTCGGCCATACAAATAACACACTCTCGCGATTTTTTCGAGCTCCCATCATAGGTTCCAATAGGCAAATGTTGCATTAAACCAATCCGTTTTGCTATTTTAACTTGGTCCTCCTCGGAAAGTTGTGAATGGCCCGCTACTGAAGCATGGCCGATGGAAGTGGAGGGCGTCGGATAAAAGATTTGTTGGTAATGCTCATTCTGTAAGAATAAACGAAACTAAAGGTATTTACACACAAATTTGCAACTATTCCCCTTTTATTCACTTACCTGAAACAATGGCAGAGGTCCGCTGTTTTGCCCGTGAACACTTTCACTGCCTCGCAAAAGTGAAATGTCATCAGAACTATTAATTTTCAAGCAATTTCCCATTCTATCCTTTGATGTGTTTTTATCGTAATTATTTAAAGAAATTTTAAGTTTGTGATTATTAGTTTTTGTACAGCTCGGGCAGAAAAAATAACACCAAGATGGTTTTTACGAACATTGTTACAACTAACTATTTTAAAAGAAAAAGATTTATGGAGAAATTAAAAAGCACTGTTTTAAAAACATACAAGGCAGTTTTCCACTTTTCAGCTTTTATTCTGGTATGCTTTAGGTCATTGTCCAGCTGGAAGGCCCAAAACAACGGCATATCATATTCCGTCAACATCACTCTTATACATATATCACGTTTTTCCTCATAAGTATGTTGATCCATACGATGATGCGTGATTCGTGCAATGGATTTGACCACCCCCATAATGATTTTTGGTGCATGTTTAATGGTTTTAAGCATGGATTAGGGGGCTGTATTCTGCATTAGGTAGTCGTAATACAGAAGATCAAGATCACTTTGATGGTACAAGAATCTTTCTTACTCTTACGAACGAACCCAGAGAAGCAAAGATTTCGGACAATTTTTGCCACCTTAGCATAGTTGTCTTTTGAAATGAAAGTTTTGATCCTCTGGCTTTTCTCTTCACTAAAGTGATTTTCACGACCCTCAGCTACATATATTTTGTAACTTTCTGTAGCAATAGAATCAGCCACCGATTAATCATTCAGTCAAGAACTTGAAATAATACAAATCTTAGAGAAGTAAAATTGTTAACAGAAAAGCTTCTTTAGTGATATTTTTGTTGCCGTTAAATTTCGTATCTTTTTCGGAAAATTGCATAAACTAATAAGATCTGTAAGAATTGTGAGATTAAAAACACTTCTCTCAGAGGAGAGATTTGCAAAGTAAACATACTTACAGCAAGCAAAGTGCAAACATATTTGTACAAAACAGTGCTATTTTTTTCGCCACCACTGTATCTGAACATACGTAAAGTAGGTATGTTCAAAATACTTTTGTATGCACATTTTTATATTTACACTAACTTCGTACAATTGCTCTTCATTTAAAAACATAAAAACTTAAAAACAAAAAAAAATTCTGTTTATATTATTCTTCTTTGTGCAGATGTGTGTATTCAAATGTGTGCAAATGCGTTTCTGTGCACATAAAGATGTGAAGTAAGATGTAAGTAAAGTGACAGTGAAAACTCATTATAATTACAAATTTATAATTATTCTATAATATATATAATATTTCTTTTCAATTTTACCTATTGTTAATTATACGATTGTGTTGGATCCAGTCCAGTGTGACCGCGAACGATAAAATATACGGTTTGTCATTCAGAAATATACCAAAATATAGCTGTTGATTTTACTACACTCAATTCAAATCTAGTCTGAAAAAATTCAGATGATTCAGAATATGAATTTCTGAGGTTGTATTCTACACACTTCAACTTATATTTGTCGATCTACTGGCAATCATTTGTTTGTTCTTCAGATTAGACCAGGGGTCGGCCACCAATTGAGACAGGTAGGCTCTGGCTTTTACTTACATGTTCAACTAAAACGTTTCGTTCTCATTTTAAGTACAGCCCGTTTTCACAAATTCTTGTCACCGATACATATGTTTAATTTTAACATCGTTTCTGACAAACAGAATCACGGCAGAAAATGAAAAAAACCTGTGTACTTAAAATGTCTGACTAACTTTGAGAAACAGCATGAAAATTGAATTGCTAATGGTCAAAAACATTTGTCAAATGT
This sequence comes from Drosophila azteca, assembly GCA_005876895.1. Taxonomy (NCBI): domain Eukaryota; kingdom Metazoa; phylum Arthropoda; class Insecta; order Diptera; family Drosophilidae; genus Drosophila; species Drosophila azteca. The sequence goes on from VCKU01000034.1 coordinate 1,329,911, forward strand.
TTTAAGATTTCCGATATTTTCTCTAGGTCCTGAGTGACGGAGTTCCCGGCTGTGTACTCATGTACGGTGCCAAGTCTCTGTACGGGCCGTTGCTTAAACTATTCAACCTGTCCAACATGAAGAATTCTTCATGTTCCCCCTTATATGGAAGGAGTCCTTTATAATTCCTCTCCATAAGAAATGCAGCAATTCTGACTCAAGGAACTGTATAGGTATATCTAAGTTATCCCCTATTCCTAAAGTATTTGAGAACAGATCACTTATATCTACAGCTCAACATGGATCGGAGATCAACTACCAAAAATTTTTTTGGGTTTACCTCCTTCATCATTAAAGGCATTTCGAGGTAATCTTTCGACTTGCTTAAATCTGTTTACTTTTTATTTCGATTTCGAACAACAATTTTCGTTTTCGTTTTCGTTTTTTTTTTTCAAAAGTAAATTAGAAAAATTAGAAAAAAATTAGAACAAATTTGATTGGAAAGTGAAAACGGAGCCTATCCGACAATTATGTTTTCCAAAAAACAGTCGACCAGCAGCACACACAGCCTTTGCAGCTAGTCAGTTAGCCAAGTCTAATGTCATACAGCTACAAGGAAAAATGGCTTGCTGTAGTTTGAGGTGCCGTTTACACTGAGGCCTCGTCTTGATTCTTTGCGTCTTCTCAGAAACGCAGTTTTTTTTACATAGGTTTAGCATAGGGCCCTAGTGATGGCAAAAAGTTGCGTCGTTTTCCGAGGCAGTTGCGTTTTAGTATTTCTGTGGTATTTCTGTGCGCATAACAGCATTTTTCGTACTGTTCTGCCTAATCAGCGGAACTATCACCACTAATAACAACAAAAAACAGCAGATTCAAATTTAAATATAGCCGCGTAAAATTTTTAGCTAAGTAAAAAGGGGCAAAAATAAATGTAATGCTTAGAACAAATTGTTAAAACTAATTTTATTATAAATCAAGCACTTCAACAATACGGTTCATTTCATATTTTTTGTCTTTGAATCGTTTCACTGTTCCCGTGATCTTCTCAGGGTAAGAAAGTATGCTGGCAGATACTTGTCAGCGAGTTGAGCAACTACCTCTCGACAAAACTCCAGTAATACGCGGCAGACAATGGCTCTTGGCACACCAAATAGACTCCCTACCGTACGGGCTATGCTGTAGCAATTCTCAGAACGGCAGTTCTGCTTCTCTGCGTCTTCTCCGATATCGATAGGTAACGCACCAAGTGTAAATAGCCTATAATAAAACGCGTTCTTTTTAACAATATGTATTCAGGTATCCGATACATATCTAATACGTTGCAAGGTGTGTAACATAGAGAGGTCGAAAAACTCCATTCAAAATGCAACAAAAAAAGTAAAAATTTGGGGATCAAATCGAAAAACTAATAGAACGACTTAGTTCACTGAATAATAATGAAATTAATTAAAAATAAATTAATGTATTTTTTGTGGGATGGGAACTTTTCGTTCCCCAACACTAGTTTCCGTAGTTGAGTTGGCAAAAATATATCCATACAAAATGTACATACATAGTATGTTGTAGCGTTTTATTTCTGTTTTGTACCAAATAAAAAACAAACCAAGCCAGGTAATCATGGCGGAAGAGACTGTAGTTCTAATTTTATTGGTGATAGTGATGCTTGTTGGCTCTTATCTGGCTGGAAGCATACCTATGCTGATGAAATTAAGCGAGGTAGGTATTCATACATCAAATTCTACGTAGGCATAGGTACATCTGTATGTACATACATACATATGTATATTAATTCGACAATATTCTCTGAATTTAGGAGAAGTTGAAGTGTGTCACTGTGCTTGGCGCTGGTTTATTGGTGGGTACTGCTTTAGCTGTAATTATACCAGAAGGTATTCGTTCATTGTATATGGATAGTGAACGAACGACAGATTTGACGACAGGTCCCAAACCTCAAGACTACTCGCAAACTATAGGGCTTTCCCTCGTACTTGGTTTTGTCTTCATGATGCTGGTTGACGTTTCTCAACGAAGGAGCAACATCGGAAATGACGAGAAAAATACTGCCACACTCACTCTTGGTTTAGTGGTACATGCTGCAGGTACGATACTTACTGTTTTCAATAGGTTTTTTTTTTTTTTCGATCTTACCTCTTATACGTCTTACATTCTTCGCTATGTAGCTGATGGAATTGCGTTAGGTGCTGCCGCAACGACGAGTCATCAGGACGTTGAAATAATAGTTTTTCTGGCTATTATGTTACACAAGGCACCTGCGGCCTTTGGATTGGTTAGCTTTTTGCTGCATGAGAAAGTCGAGCGACAGCAAATTCGTAGACATTTGGCACTTTTTTCCTTATCAGCCCCACTACTGACGATTTTAACGTATTTCGGGATTGGTCAGGAGCAGAAGGAGACCTTGAATTCAGTGAATGCTACTGGGATAGCTATGCTATTTTCAGCTGGAACTTTTTTGTATGTTGCCACTGTGCATGTTCTTCCGGAGCTTACACAAGGTGGCCATCATCATCATAAAGGTACCGCTTCCCCTCAGTATGAGTATCGGGTACTTGAGGAATCTCGAGATGTCGGCACTATTGACATTAACGGTATTGGTGCTGCGAGTAACTCTCAGGGTCATAGTATACAGGCCTTACGATATAGTGAGCTAGTAATTATGATATGTGGTGCGCTGCTACCGCTTATCATAACATTTGGACATAAGCATTAGAATAAGCACACGCAAACTAACATTCCTGTCGTTTGGGCGTTAGTATATAGAATCTATGGGCTTACATGCAATTCATATACTATTTCGTGTTTAAAATTCAATAAATTTCAGTTGTAGCCCATAGTTTGTTTGGGATAATACAGATGAAATGATAAGATGAAATGTTCTATGTTTTAAAAGTTTATTAAATATTAATCTTTAGTACATGTATACCTTTTCAAGCAATTCAAAAGTGGCATTTCATATATATTTTAATTCGGTTTTCATTTATTTTATTTGGCCATTACATTTAAACCATTCAACTTTACAGTTTTAATTGGATCTTTAACTACAGTAGGACTGTGTCGAGGATCTGGATCAGACGATCAAGTTTCACTTCGACAAAATGGTAGTTTCATCGTCATCGGTATTTAAAGTAGTTCAATAGCAATTTAAAGACTGTTACCTTACCTGATATCAAATCAATAAATCTTGGTTTGTCTTTTTTTCCATTTTTGGCAGCGTCGATTAATAAATAGTTTTTATAGAAGCAGAAAATGGAATGACTATTAGCATTATTTAGTTAAATCGGGTTATACTTATTTTATCTCAATTTAGGTATTTTATTGTAAGATTAAAACATTCGAATTCACTATTATCGGTAATTTACTAGTACCTTACTAGTACGCTCACACTTAACTCCTAAGGCACACATAAAGAGAGACTCGGAGCTTGAAGTGATTCATTCTGGATATAATATCTAAACCATATTTATATACACTTTATTATGTATGACATCAAAATCCAGTTACTTGTGATCTAGAGCTCAACGACAAATAAAAAAAGTTCTAAAAAATGGGATCGGAAAATGGATTTTGGCATTTGTACGGGGCTCAGCTCTTCTCGTTGTTTTTATTAACCTCTAAATTTATTAGTAACGATTTCAGGTTATAGATATACATATAACTTTTACATTTGGCCGACTCAGTCATCGCTGGATGAAAGTAAGAAATTTGCTGCTAGTTCTTCATTTTTTTCGCAGGCAAAGTAAGCTTGCAGTACAAGTGCTTCCGGAAATCCGAGAGCTTTTAGCTATGGAAATATTTAATTTAAATTATATAAAATATATATATATACATGTAATATATTATATACCCGTTCTATAGCGTCTTGATCATGGGCATTTAGACGAATGGCCGCAATTCCAGCGGATTGGTCCGTGACTTCGCGTTCGGCGATATCTCGCCTTTGTAACTCGTCTGCAGCATTGCCACCAGCAGATGACCGTTGGTTGGACACTGCCCCTTCCTCTGTTGCTGATGGGGCCAAACTTTCTGCCCGCGTTGGAAAAGACTGTATTCGAGGAGTAGACCGATGGGTGCTATCGCCAGATGCGGATTCTCCCTCAATTGGCTGATTTAGCATATTAAGGAACGCATCCTGGTTCTCCGAAATAAGTTGTAAAAGTGCTGGGTTCGTTTGGCCAATCTATGTGCGAACAGTAACTTAAAATTCATATTATTTTTGTTCATGAACTTACCTGTTGCAAAACAGCATGTAAAAGGTGGGGGTTTTGATATATTAACGAGCGCATCTGAAGAAATTGTGGCTGGCTACGCAAAAACTCAAACGGGTCTAAAAATAATACAAAACAAAAATTGGAATTTTTACGTAGTTAGCTTGTATTTAAACATCAAGTTACCAGTGGACTGGGCTGGAAGATCGACAGTTGGTTCGGATACAGATTGGGATCCAGGAGGTCTTGGATTTGGATCATTTGTTTCGTGGCCGGCATTAAATGGGTTCTCATCCTCGGCGGGTATGCCATTAATAAGGTATTCCACAGCCCGCTCAGGGTTGTTAAAGCTAGCGCCCATGGCACGTTCTACTTGGTCACGTGGGTAGCCCATTTCTACCATCGATAAAACCGTTTTATTGTATTCTTCTCCCATTAGTAAATTTGACTCGGCGCGCGTCTGCAATGTAGCATTAGCCAGCTCTCCAACTAAATCGCTACTGGAATATGGTCTTTGAATTGCTGTTCCAGTTGACGAGATGGAAACAGAAGGCCCGGCCTCTAAAGCCCCAGTAATGGCAGTAGATCCACTTGTGCTGCTGATAGTTTTTTCAATATTTTTTCCTTTACTTTCCACAACTTTTCCCTCAGTTTCGTTTGTCCGTTTTTGCTGAGTATCAGAAGTTGAAGATGCAACCGTCGAAGCAGCTGTATCGCGTGTTAACATGACTACTAAAAATTTTTTTTCATCAATTTTGTATGAGGCAATTGTACGGTCATCCATAAGAATGACTCCTGCATAGATCAATTTTTGCTTTTCGGCAATGTACTCTACTCCGCGCTCGTCAAATATTTTCTTCTTGAGTTCCAGAACCTATAAAAAAAAAATAATATCAGAAAGTGCTTATAGCTTTAAATTACATTTTATTCATAAATGCACATGCATATGCACATACTATGTATATATATATATATACATATTTACGTTTCACAAATGTATAAGGAGAAAACTACCACGCACCGTTTTTTCCGGGTCAAACTCAATTGTAAAAGTTTGCTGCTGCAGATTTTTTACGGTGATAATCATTTTTTATCTTGGATAAAACAGGTTAGATATAAAAGTGCAGTTTAATGTACATATGCATATGTAGCTGTATTATTCTTTTCTTAGTCGCCCAAATGTGACTTGTCATCATTTAGCATTAGGGTTGCTTAAATATATTATCGATATTTGATGTGGCTAGGGTATTTTTGAAAGCGGTTTAAATTTGTTTTTGAAGAACAACTGCAAAAAAAGTGTACATGTTTTAAAAAATATGAAAAATTAATAGTTTTAAACTATGTTCTCCATCTAAAAATCACTAAATATAACCAAACAGAAATAGCGATTATATTGTTTATAACGGTTTACTGAAGCAAATGGATTTGTGTGTGGTACTAACCCTAGGGCCCTATGCTAAACCTATGTAAAAAAAACTGCGTTTCTGGGAAGACGCAAAGAATCAAGATGCAGTCTCAGTGTAAACTGCACATTAAGCTTAGTACTAGGATTATTAAAATTTTCCATGGCCAGTGTGGAGTGCATACCCTACGCTTAGGCTGATGTCAGAGTGCGCGCGAGAAGCGAAGCAATACGAGATGCGATGCGATGAGCAAAGCGAGAAGATGGTAGAGTGAGAGCTGTGCGAGAAGCGAGCTTCATTGCTCTCTGTTAGTTATTAATGTGAATGTGATAGTTTTTGCTCTTTTGTTACCATAGTAAAAAGTTACCATAGTAAAAAGTTGTACTTCAATATTTACATTTTCTATGTTGAACTCCACGAGTGTTTTGATAACAAGCAGTAATTAAAGCACAGAATGCAAGAAAATCGTACGCCCTCTGAGAGTAAAAGCGATGAAGCAGGTTGCAAACTGCTTTCTCGCTTTGCTCTCGCTTTATCGCTTGAACTCGTAATAAATCTGACATCTTTCGAGCGATTGCACTTAAAAAAGCTTTCAGTGGCTTATCTCGCCCAATATCTCGCACTCTGACATCAGCCTTACACTGTATACAAATAAAAGCAGTTACAAATTAAACATTTTTTATGCCTCTGGAATACGGAAATGCATATAGAAGCTCCGAAATATAGCTAAAATTTGTTCTTTCAGGACAGAAATGCAATCAATATGTTTTTGTCAAATAATTTAACATTTTCATATATCAATAAAATAAGTATCGGGTATAAAATTTACAAATTATAATAACCTTATAACACTAGTCAACCAAACTGAATTTTTTTTTCCCGTTGTCTGGATGTATTTTTTTAAAGCCATTATTTTTTCATGTTGTTTTCAGAGGCAGTTTTCTGCATATTTAGATTTTTCCGTTAAATGGAACATGCGACAATGATGCCCATAAGATCAGCCTGTGGATAGAAGAAAACAATGATGCGCCCGCATGATGCGCATCACAAAACCATCAAAATTTTAAAACAAAGACATCAATGGTCCACAAAAATCTTTTGGGATGCACTGATTCCAACTTTAAATGTGCCACTTGAAAATTAAAGTGAGCAGTGAACTCCATAAGCAACTGGGTGCTCGTACTGAAACTCCCAAATGCACCGTTTTTCACATTTAAAAATAAACCGCTTTTTATTTTCTAATTCCTTTAAATTTCAGTAAAAATGTTTACATGAGCAGGCCAAACAGCTGACAAAATGATGCGAGAAAACGATAATCAAACGGCTGCAACTATTATCCATCGGATTTTAAAACTGATACCTTAAACCTACTTAAACTTACCTTAAATTAATATACATATCTTTTAACAACAATAGAGACCAATAATTTTTTTTACTGCTTTTCCTGAGTTTTTTGAGTCCGAATTTCAGCAAAAGATACAGCAAAAAATGATCAAAATTGAATTTGAAAGTTTAATAATTTCAAGACGGTAAGCTGAAGCTGAAAAGCAATTATGTACCTTATCGGGAAAATAACCTTAAACACTCTGCGGCCTAGTAACCGCAAGGCTTACGATACTTTCAAAAGGGACAGAATCCTGCGGATTGGAGTTAATCCCTCAAAAACGGAACTCGTTTTATTCACAAATAAATGCAAGGTTCCGACCCTTAACCTCCCAATACTAAATGGAAGCAGGCTCTCCTTCGGCGACAGTGCCAGTTACTTAGGGTTGGTAATTGACAACAAGCTTAACTGGATCCTGAAAGATAGAATTAGGGAAGCCACGATAGCCTCTACATATTCAAAAAAACTATTGGCTTAAAGTACATGAACCAACAGTGGCAAGATTCAGCGAACTGCAGCCCTATGCATTAGTGGAGCACTCCGCACCACTCCAAATGATGACCACTAAGTCCCAGGCATCCAGAGGTAGAAATGGCAGCGATACGTCTTAGAGACTCCGACCAATGGACAACACAGCACATAGGTCACTCATCGATACTAAAAAGCAGTACCGTCTCCACGAAAACGGACTACTGCGTCCCAAGGGAATACACAGACACCCCCTTCAATATAATCATCCCTAGCAGAGACTAATGCCTGGAAGGACCTCCTGGCCCAGATAGGGCCATAAGCATCTTCACGGATGTATCAAAGCTGGAGAACAAGGTCTGAGGAGGCAAACGAGCTGGCCACCTTTGGCACCAAAATACACCTCCAAGACAAGGAGGATATTTCTATGCCAATGGCTTCTTGTAGGCTTATCATAAAACAGCAATAACATAACATCATCATAAAAGAGAGACTAACAGACGACGCGTGGCAATTTTTACCACGATTCGAATAACTCGGCAAACATGGAGCGGAAATGCACTTCAGAGCTATGCAAGTTCAGCAGAAGAAGGTGCAGCGCAGTCATCCGCTCCCTCAAGGGACATTGGCTTATAGGCGCCCACGTAAACAGGCTGGGCGCCCAAGATAATGAATTTTGCCGAAGTTGTACAGACGAGGTGGTTCTGTTCTGCTCATATCCAGCTCTTAGCAGAAGAGGGGGGCTCATAGCTCATAGAGAGTTTGGCAACCGCCTTTACCAAACCTAAATTAATTTAGTAAGCAACGAAGCGCGCGGAACTGATAGTATATGTATGTACATATATAAATATTACATATTAACATGTATTCGTATTATTCCTGACATTAATAAAAATGATAGAACGATTTTGTATTTTATTTATTCTTGTTAAGGCAATTACTTTGCCTGTCGAGAATAGAATTGTTATGTTGAAAGTTTATACATACTGTCTCTTATACAAACGAAGCTCATGCTGGCAGTGGCCGCTCATGAAGAGGGCGACGCTGCCAGAATAAAACACTTATAACTTGAAGTCGAAAGAGCGCACAAGGTTTTTCTGTCAACTGTGCTTAACGGCACAAAATGTGTTAAGTGCAGCATTTGGATTTATACCAAACAATTCTTGTCAGCCGTTACTGCCTTTAATACTGTGTTTATGCTAGGCCTGTTCTGGAATAATTCACTCGATTCGATTTTAGAAATGGACTGTATATTTTTGTTTTCGTTCGGTTCACTGTTTTTTTGGTACTAAAAAATGCCCGGCGCAGCGGCAACGAACGAACGAACGATGTATAACGAGTTCTTTTCTCTTTTCTTCCCTTTTTCGCACTCGCTTTTTCGCTTAGCGATAGTCTTAACTATAACTAATTTATATCGTCTGGTTCCTTAACAAGGCCCATTTGATGCAAAAATTTCATGAAATGAGGAAAAAAGTAAGTGAATAAGGCTAGATGGAATTTACTTCAAAATTGTTGCCAAATTATATGTTTAACAACTCTGCTGATATGATGCATGCATGTATTCGACTTCGTCGGATAAGCAGGGGTTATTTTAATTCAACGAATTCTATTTATTTTTTGTATAAATATAAATAAATACCTATTAATCTCTTTTCTCCCACTGCCATTTTAACATGAAGCTAAAATTACAGTAAACATTTAAATATTTGATTTAAACATTTTCTCTAACTAGAAAAACCGTCTTTACAAATAATGCGCCATAGTAGGCAAGAAGAACAGTCGAACGAATCGAAGAAGATAACGAAAATGTGCTCGAGGGTATGTCGCAAATGCGTGAATCTCAATCACCAGAGGTACGAAATTAAGGAAATGAACAAAGGCAATTGGAACGGAGACGTACATAATTGACAATATCAGAGAAAATCACCAAAAACGTCATAGATTATTTAAATCCGCTTCATTCCGTCGTATCACATTCGAATATGAGTCAGAAATGGATTATTTCGCACATTAGAAAGTGTTGTTTGGTTCTATGGAAAAGGAATATCTCGATTGTTACGCGCTCAAATATAAACATAAAACAAATGGTATGTATGCAACTATCTGAAATTAAAACACTGGGAGAGGACACAAATCGCGCACTCTCCAATTACGTAGATGCACGATTCAGTTACCATAATCTCAATTCGGCAATTAAAATCGCGAATTGAAAAGTGAAAATCAATTTATCAATCCTGATAAAAAACCAGATGGTGTGCACGTATGTAGATTCAATACCCCTGTTGATGATGACGTTGCTGGAATCGTTGGGGCGTTCGCATAGCGACTCGAGAAATTTTTATTCAAAGAAGAAAATATAATTATGAGTTAATCGACGACACATACCGATTATATAATCGATCTCCAATATCCAATAATTTACTGGAAGGGACAAGGTGCATTATATAATACATTGAATTAATATTAAACAACGAGATCCCGCAACAGAAGTCGAAACATACAAGAAAGTCAGTTCGATGGATTTTTATGCGTAGCGTATGATGATTCGACGCGGTCAGGATAACATATTTTGCAATTTATTGTCGATTTTACGCGAAGGTAAGGAATGAACGACTGCAATTCAAATAAGATAATCCAGAGGGGATGAGTAAGCGCTTGAAAGGCGTTGCGTAGCCGACCTGATCCAGATTCGCAAATCCGATAGATTCAGAAATTTTCCATGGTTGATGGAATCCCGAATACCCAGTTAAGAAATAGCTTGTACCCATAATCGTAAACCCTAGCACTAAGCCTAGCCTAAGATACCAATAAAGCGCATATACAGAAAGAAACCTGTCTTATTACTTGTCGTTGGGGCAACACATATTATTTTGTTGAACTGACCCCATTGACTGCTGAGCGAGCCCAGCTACAGCAAGTGAACAAGAAAACGGCTCGTTAGAGCATTTTCGGCAAACCGTTTTAGAATTCAGCGTAGCTTATAATTTTGACAACCCTTTGGTGCATTTTTTTTACTCCACACAAATTGATCCACTCTATTATATATAGCCTGATCTGATCAATAATATATACACTATGGGGCCTGAAGTGATTACTTCTGTACGTTGTAGTCGTACGTTGTACGACTTTAGTAGTAGTTACTCATATCCCTATCCCTTTAAATAGTTTTAACTGTATCCTTTCCCCCTTCATCGACTATAATAGACCTTAACAAATTTAAAATCGTGCAAGTTTTCGTTCAGCACTGGGCCAGACTCGGTTCTGAGCGCGGTTCTTAAACTTTGTGCAGAATCTCTTTGTGTGCCTCTCCTAAAACTATTCAACTTGTCTCTCAAGACTGGTGTCTTTCCTACCGTCTGGAAAGAATCCTATATAGTTCCCTTTCATAAAAAGGGATCTAAATCTGATGTCTCTAACTACCGCTGTATTTCCAACTTATCTGCCATTCCTAAACTCTTCGAAAAAATCATCACTTCTCAGCTGCAACATTTTTGTAGGTCTGTATTCTCTGAATCACAGCATGGATTCATTAAACGTCGCTCAGTCTCTACTAATCTACTTCAATTTTCCACCTTTGTTACTTCGGGATTTGCTAAACAGTGTCAAACTGATGTCGTCAATCATAATCTACTTATTCATAAACTGTCTCTTCTAGGGTTTCCGACTAAGCTTCTATACTGGACTAATTCTTACCTTAGTAGCCGTTCTCAACGTGTCAGCTTTAACTCTTCTCTAAACCTGTTATTGTCTCATCGGGGGTCCCTTGCTATTTAACCTATTTATTAACGATCTTTCTCAAATGTTATCTCATTCCCGTGTCCTAATGTATGCTGATGACGTTAAGCTATGTTTTTCCTACAGTGACCCCTTGTCCCCACTATCTTTGCAATCAGATCTTGATGCTCTTAACAACTGGTGCTTAATCCTCATTCTACCTCTTAACATTTCTAAATGCAATATTATAACTTTTCACCGTAACAAGCCATACCTTTTCGATTACTCTATCAATAACATTATCCTACAACGCCTCTTCAAAGTTAACGACTTGTACCCAATCTATGTTTTAGCTCTCATATCTCTATTACCTCTAACAAAGCCAAAGGAGTCCTTGGATTTGTCAAAAGATGGTCTAAGGAATTTACAGATCCGTACACTACAAAACTCCTGTATGTTTCCCGGGTTCGACCTATTTTGGAATATGGTTCTTGTGTTTGGTCTCCTCAATACCAAAAATTTCAGGATATGCTCGAATCAGTAAAAAAACAGTTCCTCATCTTTGCTCTCCGCGGACTCAATTGGGACCCTTCGATCCATCTCCCTTCTTATGAAAGTAGGTTGCGCTTAGTTAACCTCCACTCTCTTAAATCCCGTAGAATCTGCCAAGGAGTTCTCTTCCTCCATAAGCTTCTCTCTGGTGAGGTTGAATCGACTGCCCTCATCAGCCTTATTAGTATTGCTGCTCCTTTCCGCCCGACTAGGCATTACTTTCCTCTTCATCTCCAACTCTGTCTATCTAACTACTCGGATTATGAATCTTTCCGTAGCCTTTACCGTAACTATAACCAATTTTTCCATCTGTTTTCCTTTGATACTATTTCTAATATGGTCAAAATTATCTTAATCAATAACTTAATTTAATTTAAATAGCTATAATTGGGAATTGTTCGGCTACCGGCTTTTCTCTAACCTAAATTTAGCTGTTGGTGGGACCTTATCGGCTACTGAGCCGATAATCAGCTCCACCGGCTCTGAGTATTTGCATTAGCCCTTTTCTTTTAATTATTGATATGTATTTTCACCCTTACAGTTTAACTTTACATTGTTAAACCTTAAACAAAATAAACAATATACACATCAACACATACACAGCCTCCACTTTTCAATTTTACAAAAAGTTCCGATTTACCTTTTAAAACGAAGAAATTGGTTCTCCCGTTTTTACAAAACAAAAAATTCTTCCGTTTTCAAAAAAATATATTCCTCGCCGAAAAAAAAAAAAAGTTTTTATACACAAAAAAAAAAAACGAATTGCAAAAGGAAAAAATAGTGGATTATGGATGCATTATTATAAATTTTCCACAACTCCCAAGGCAATTTGCTTCAAAACAAGTAATTGAAAAAATTTCACCCTGTTTTTACATCAGAAACGATACTGCAAATTCAGCAAAACCATTATTTTTGTATGTACTATGGATGTAAGTATGTACATATGTATGTACATATATTAGTATTTCCCGCAGCTCCAGCAGCATTAAATACTCAAAATATAAGTTTAAAATGCTTTATTTGCAGCTATGTAATATTCATAATTTAGTTTAATAATATTATAACAGGTATATAACAAATATGTAATTTCAAGGTGGGTTGTATTTTCGATTTTTCGTTTTTCAAACTCAGTTTCAATGCATCAATTATAAATCTCTTTATTGTTTAATTCTTAATTTAAATGTCATATTATTTCGCACTTCTTCGCAGTAGACGCTTATTCCGGCAATGGTTGGCTAATTTTGTATAGTTACTATTAAAAATGTTCAATTTTGTATTCTGTTAATGCATTCAATTTTCTAATCAAATAATGTCTATAACCTATAGCCCTATCATAGTTTATACTTTGTGATAAAACTATATTTAAAATTAATATGATCTTTCTCGTACTTTTATATTCTTTTATTGTAAAAGAAACAACAATTCGCTTTATGTAACTTGTAACAATGTCGTTTTACGAGTTTATTAGATTATTTTAATCTAATATATTTAACAATTCAATTGTATTATATACATTTTAATATATTTCTTTTAGTTTTTGTGGGTTGTCTATTCCGGCATTAAAAATTGGTTACATTACATTAAACACGCTTCGCCGAACAAATAAATCTGATACAATATTATTATTGCTACCAATAATTTATTTAGCTAATCAAGCTAAGACAAATTACTACTATACCCCTTTATTCAACAAAAAATTCAGTTCGAATGGATTTTAACCGCGCTTTCTTTTTCATGAAATTGAAAATGTATAGAAATTTAAAGACAATTCAACGAACACTGATATCTATAAACAATAATCAGAGCCCAAACGGCTATACATATGTAAGTACAAATACTCGTACATACATCTAGCTACGTACATAGATAAGTAATTATAAAACTAAGTATTGCTCAGAGTTGTTTGTGAGGCTTTGGAACCTCAGAGCAATAAGTGAATTTAGATTTATTTGCTGTATCCTTATTTCGTTCGCTCCGAATGGTATTAAATTTAAAATATCCAACCAATGTGCTTGTGTATGTTTTGTGCAGACTGTATTAAATACTGCTAATTGTGTGCTTTTGCATATGGCATGATAATGGTGATGGTATGTCTAAATCCATGTACATATGTATGTGCATGCATTCGCTGTTGTTATATGCTGAAATTGATAGTTTAATCTTAAATTTACTCAGGTTTTAAGCGATGCCATTGTACTACAGTTTGTCTGGGCTTTGAGATCATGTCCTGCCAATGTTTAGTTTCCGATGCACCAGAACCATTTTTTCCTATGAATATACACAAAAACAATATTAATGGGAAAAACATAATTTATTAATATTTCACGCCGTTCTATATTATTTTATTTGTCTTACCAGCTAATAGTATTCGTCCTATTAATTCATTCCGACCAATATTATCAAAATCCATCACCATAACATCCAAAGAGCATTCTCTTATTTTTTCCCATGGAACGTTGAAGCTAAATGATTCATTAAACACTGGATTTAATGTACAGGTAAATATAGGCGTTTTTCTTTTCTCTACTCGCTTGTCTCCAAACTGAAGCCACACCTTCACATATGGATCTGGAGTTAATTCAAAATACAATGGTTAATGAGCACGTCAAAGAAGGGAATATATAATTATAATGCAAACTTTAAATCTACGAACTAATTTGTATTTTATATTATTTTTAAACTAGAAGAATTCTTACCAGATTTTCCGTTTATATCCTTAGCTTTTAGGTTCCTCGCTTTGATTAATGTTAATGTCAAAATAGAGTTCGAGGGGTGATAGCAAAGCGAAGACAGTAGTTCTCCACATTTATCCTTTGCTGGTGGTTTTAATGCCTTCCAAAATGATTGCTTACCGGCAAAATCAACCTAAGAAGACAAATGTACGCGAATTTACAAGAGTACCTTATATATTTATAATATTTCATACATATTATAATATAGAAATATTAATATTAAACAGGCTGCTCTGGAAATATGAATTATTATTATAAAATATGTTTACCTGACATAAAGGAAGAAATACTTCTCCTATAGAGTCATCCCGTGAGAACCGGTCGTAATCAAAAACATGTAAGTGTAATACCTGCACCAATTGTATTTATATTTAGATATATTATTTAAAGTATTTGTTTAAAGATGATGTAGAGAAAGATAATAGAAAGTATTCTCACACGTGACTGAAGCTTTTGTATCGGAAATCCTTCAAAATAAAATGTTTCGTTCCATCGCGGATTTAAAGTTCGTCGTTTTATTTTAGTTTCCAATCTGTGTTTCTTGTCTGGTAGCAAGGTTACACGAACATATGGGTCCGAAGTCCCACTTAAATCTTTAGCTGGTAGTTCTTTTCCTTGAAGAACTTTTAAAATAAGTGTTGTATTTTGAAAATCATATTCCAAAGAGAAATGTATTTGCCCAACATTTTCACTTGAATCCGTGCTGTCCAGATACATGTCTGTCATGGAGATACTTTTATTCTAAGATGGAGAGATATTCATAATATTTAATAACTGCGACACCTATGTCTGTAATTTTTCTGTTTTCTGTTCGAAAATTAATGTTAATATATAATTATTAAGAAATAATAGAGTATTTAAATTTACATAGAGAATATGGGACTCACGCCTATATCTCATGCTTACCGCGGAATCTTTGGAGGTACCATCATTTGTATTTCCCCCTGTCGACGCTTGTGCTTTGGCTTGCGTAGGTGCCGAGCCACTGAAAAGTATGCATTTTAAATACATTTGTGATGATTATAATATATAGGTCAATAACCATTTTGGTTCTTTGAAATCGATAGAAATTATGAAGATACAGCAAAATACATACCCAATTAGGGGAGTTCTAAGGCTTAAAAATCCATTCAATTTCCGATTAATGTTATTTTGAAGAGGAGTTGTTATCGCTTGCGGCACCGGAACTTGTGGTTTACTAGGCGGATTTCCGGAATCAATGTCCTGAGCAGCTCTGTAAATTTAATATTAAATATAGTATTATTAATGAAATATTCCTTCCATTTTTTTCAACCACTTAATCCCTTTGCTGTCAGGCTTTCTAAACTATAACAAAAAAACAAATAATACTATGCACGAAGTTTAGAATATTCCATATTCTGCAACTCTGCAGAAATAAAGTAAACATAAAGATGTGGGGTAATTCGACTCACCTTAGACTGTAACTACTAGACTCTTCGTCTTCGTTGGGCTCAATAAACTGCAATTGTGATCTTTTGTGTCTCCACCACAAATAGCCACCCGCCAAAAACAAAGCTATTGCAATGATTAGTCCTAATATAGCAAGGCATGCTATTAATATTATGCTCGCCATATCTGCAATCAGAAAATAATCATAAATCTGATTCCTAATGTCCTTATTAATAATGAAAACAAATGTATGTATGTTCTCACTTGATGAGTAGCTGTAGGTGTATACATACATATGTACCTACACACATCAGTAGCAAAACAAAATGCATGATCCGAAATTTGATTATGCAAGCTTCAAGAATGCGACATGTACTAAAATATATGTAACTACTTATCACAATACATCGTGTATGTGTGTACATACATATGTATATATCGAGGATTCATTCAATTCATTCTTAATTTGCTGAAAATATGTATAGGCTACTGCAGACATGCATATGCATGTGCATACCACGTATAGGCTGGATGAGAAAATGAGTGAAAAGTGTATAAACATGTTTTTTAAGGTTGAAGTAATATTTAAAGTTGTGGCTTAATATTATTTTTCTTTAGGAACTCGGCTGGAGTAAAGGCATTGTTTTTTTACAATAGGTTTTTAATATTTCTGCTAGTTTTTTCTTTGAATGTTAAGCACTTTGGTCTTTTCACATTTAGGTTGACAACACCCGAAAGGCTCGGAAGACAAGCCACGTCCCTGAAAATCAAGAGAGCCACAAGGATATACAGTACATAAATACTTGTATATATATACATATATATGAATATACTCCATATATATACAGGAAATATATACATTCATACATAAATATGTACATATGTATATGTATTATATGTATATAAATATGTACGCATGTACTTATGGCCGTGGTGTTTCCGTTAGTGTATTTAACCGTTCACAGAATTGGAACTTTCCTTTCACGTATACAGTATGTGAAGTAAAACCAAAGTTAATAACAATTGAATAAGTCTAGTTTACATATTTTTGATTCAAGACAATGTTATTTTTAATACAATATGTTAGTAAATGTTGATAGCCAGCTACTTATGCCAATGGAAACAAATTGAATACATATTTTTTTTTATAAGAGTCGAATAAAAGCTTGTATACGAACTTCGTGCGCATGGTCATTTTGAAGAACGACATTCTGATGAGACCCCCGTGTATAGATTCTTGGAAAATGTGGATGTTCGCACACATACATATGAAACGCGTTATCTTTCGTTATTTCGAGTCATATAAGAGTTTAAGGTATGTGCAAGTTATAAAAAGCTTTTTAGCTAAGCAGTGATAAAAAGCTTTTTAGAGTGGAATGGATGCTTCTCAGACCAGACTGGTTAACTTGCAAATATACCTATGTACATAGATATAAATAATTTAATAAATAATAATAACTTAATTATTAGATAAGAGAGTTAACATAAAATCTGTCACTCAGTTACGTTACTAAATAGCTGATATAACTCAATTCGCACTGATAGATAGCACTAGAGTACAAATTTTAGAAAAACTTTTTCATTCGATTCTTTCCGTATCTTTAGCTTTAAATTATCTAGCCATTCCCGATTCTCAAATCGCAATTTCGGAATCTCTAAGTAGAGAGGCTCTGGTAGAGCCCTTACGGTACCTTAGCAGAGAGTAGCAATAAGAGAGATAAAAGCATTTTAACCCCCAACTTCTAAAAAATAATACATATGTATTAAATTGAAATTTGATCATTTCTTTCGGAATATTTTCTTGAAATTTTGATTTTGAAAACTCAGGAAAAGTAAAAAAAAGTATAATCTTGTGCTTATTTTTATTAATAGTATGTACATATGTATTAGTTAGTTATCGTTTAAGGTATCTTTTGTAAAAATCGATGGATTAACGACTTAGTTTCTGTCGTTTAACCATTTATCAGCTTTTAAGAATTGCGAAATTCAATATTACCAGATGTAAGATAAAAAAGTTATGTGAAAAAAATCACAATCTCTGAAAAAAGCTTAAAAAAATATCATCTTTTTTTAAGTCTCAAACCTATTAGAAAAAGTCAGTTTGTTGGATTTTTAAATGAGGAAAGTGCTGCATTCGTTGAAAGCTTCTCAAATTAAGATCGGAGACTGTTGCTTGGTTACAATTGTTAAATTTTGTTGTGTGAACTGAAAACCGGCAAGAGCCGAATAAAAGCTTGTATACAGCAATTCGTAGCTTAATTAATTGGAATTTGCCATGGAAACTGCACACGTGTGCACCCTTGCAATGTGGTCGATTGTGAAGCAAACGCGGCTTCCATTTTGCGGAAAGCTTTCTCATACCCAACCCAAGTGATCATTCAAAATTGTGATCCCTGAGCCATGTGACTGCCTAATCTCTGATCGGCCAACACCGTGTCTTGATTTTTTTTTAATTTTTTGGGTGCAGAGACCTTTCTTGGGAATCCAGGATGATCGGAATCGATTGTGCTTGTAAGATTACAACGAAATCCGCGACTTCTTTTTTAAAACTGAAATTGAGGTGCACAGTCCCCATAGCATTTAGCAAGCTTAGTCATAATTTCATTAATTACGATTAATTCTGAATGACGCTGCTTCTTCCAATTTTGACAAGAGTCTATTAATGGATTTAGATTTTTCTTTATTTTACCCTTGCTTTTGTCACTCTTTAAACAGCCAACATAGGAGAAATAGGGAAAGATAATAATATGATTTATTAGCGATTTATATAAGTTAATTATTTTTACTTTAATATATCGTCTTTTTCGTTTGGTACGTTGCTGATCCAATTGCCTACATTTGCAGAAAGCATACGAATAGGAATTGTCATCTTTTTTAGAGATATACATATATATGTATATAGTTTCTTGTTTATTATTTCTGGTTTAATATTGAAAAAGAGAATTTTTGAAATCAGCTAATCAACCTAATACCAAAATTACCAATGTGATACCCGAAGAAATTGGTTCTGTTGTGGTTCCAAAAGTGTAAATGTTAATGTAAATCATTATAAAAATCATTATCGATCCCATAATAAAATTGCAGCTGAAATCTTTATTAAAAGATATGCTCTCATGACATCTCGAAACACATATATTTTTGGCCAAAAGCCGATTTTTAAATATTTGTAATTTAATGCAAAACCGAATGGTATAGAGTCACGGTTCATATTTAATCGTATGCATGAAACAGAGGATGGTATGGCCATTTCTTGCAATTCACATTTCTTTTGTGGCATTTTTTGTGGCACAGGCGCACTACGAATTACAATGAGCTCTCTCTCGTGGGCCGGGCCTCTCTCTTGCGCTCCAAGTTCAGTTTGCTCAGGCATTGGAGAATCCATTTTTAGAACGATTCCGTTTGTTTTCTAAGTAAGAGGCACTAGGCCCTCCCAAAACCTATGTATTTGTTTGTTAGTTGCATACGAGAACGAACAGAGTCCACGCAGTCACCCACTGGATTGCCAATTTTAAATTTAGTCTGAAGGTACTTGCTTTGCATAACGAAACTGCTCTGCTCTGTCATCTTTCGGTTTCGGTTGTGTTGAAGAATTCGGAACACTTTCATACATATGTATATATGTATTTCTGTATAGTAGATATGTGCATGTTGTATACACATATGTATTTATCATATGTCATGTGTATGCTACGACTGGTGCATTCGGTGAATACCAAACATATGTAAATATATTATAGCTTTCCGCAATGTTATAATAATAAAAATAAAGAATAATATCCCTGTTAGCCATACACATAAAATTGCATATGTATGTATATACAAATATGCATATACATATGTATATCGATATTGATATATGTATGTATATGTATGTATGCGATTTGTGATTGTGTAATGTAGAATGTAGCCTCACAGGATTGTGTAATCTTTTGCAGGAAACATTAACGGAAAATCGCTTTGATCCAGACAATGATGATATGTTGTGTTTAAAATCATATACATATATACATACATACAAATGTAACTACAAATAACCCAAATTTTTTACCTGAGTGTCGGCTCTTTTAGTTTTGTGTATACAGAACGTAATATTTGTAAAATGAGTTTTATTTATGTATGTACATATGGTATAGTATATATATCTGGCAGCATCTGAACACTGCATATTAGTAAACACATACATATGTACATACTTGGTTAGTTCAATCGAACTAGCGAACCGCAATGCTGTTGTAATCGGCTGTAAGACAAGAAACTGTGAAAAATCCTATTTTGTTTTTAAAGGCAATTAAACCTGACTTTACGGGCTGTAACTGTATGATCAAATCGGATACCACCACCATTGGAATAGTTTAGAATATTGGATTTGATCTTCAAGGGTATCTAAAGCTTGGGGCCCTCATATTCATTTTTTTTGATTTATGTAAAATTTTCAATTGAGAATTTCTTATACTTTTTATTATAGGTACATATGGTCAATGGATTCCAAACAATAGGAAATTCGATGAACAAAAGACTGCTTAAGGTATGTTCATACCAGATACTTTAAGAAGCTGTATGATCGAGACGGACGTTTCTTCTTATTTGCAAACATCGTCGACAGGACAGGTAAAATTTTTGATATGTTAAACTTTTCATAAATATTAGTCTGCGATAGATATTATTTTTGTGTAAGTGGCGAGGGTGAAGAAAAGTGTATCTAATTGTAAGGATGAGCATATAATAAATTGGAAAATAATAGCATTAACCAAATACATACATACATATACGTACATAACTACCCTACCCTGCCTTTTTGATAAAATATTGGTTTCAATAATCAAACTTTACTAATTTTATCGTCAGGTATGAAAATTACTCTGGATGCTTAGGAAAAGAAATGCGCAAACCATATTCTCATCAAATATTAAACAAATTTAAATGTAATTAAAGTCTAATAATACTTGGTATTCCAATTTATATCTTGATGTCTCTGTGTTAAATATCTGTATGTATACCATTATTTAAATTTAAATAAACACTGCACACAACAATTGCATCTTGTCATCTATCCGTTACCATTCGGTTTACGTACATTCATATAAAAGTTATATTTACACAGAAATATGTATGTACACATGTAAATACATGCATACATGCACATGAATATTAATATATGTACATGTATGTATTTATGTATGTATGTACATATATGTATATTAAAACTAAATTTTTGTATTAATGATTCACTTTTAACTCATTCCACTATTTTGGTGACAGATAGTTTTCACACGTTTTCAGACAATTAATGTTTCTTAATTAGTTTTGTATACCCTTGCAGGGGTATTAGGATTATACCTAGATGTTAGCAACGAATAAAATGAAACAATGCCGATATGGTATGGTTAGAAACGAGTAGACTTACATATGTACATATGTATTGTTGTGCCAATCTGTCTGTTTCTATACATATTAAGTGCTTAAACTTAAGCCTTTGCCTTCTTTTTCTGCGTGCAGATATTGTACATACATACATATGTATGTAAATGTGTAAATTTCAATCGTTCGTACCAGCTCATTATACACATGATGTACATATGTAAGCAGCTGCCATGCTACCAAAGGGTGGGGCCTTGTGGAAAAAAAAATGTTTCGTCTTTTTCAATAATCTTAGAAAACGTCAGAACCTACTGTTTTACTTAATAATAACCAAATCGGATCAATTACACTACTCGACAAAATTCAACTTTTTTTTTCCGTTGTGGCCAAAAATGACTTTTTCTGATAGATTTGGATGTTTACATTTTTTTAAAGAATTATTGTTTTTTTTTCTTGGTGAGTTTTCTTTAAAGAATTTTAAAAAAATTTGGTTTTTTTGGTCATAGGTAGTGATTCCATTTTTCACATAACTTAAGTTTCCTACAACTGGTTGTATTGAACTTTGCAAGTAAAAAAAGCTGACAAATGCAGCTATAAATCCGACCCATACACTTTGTAGCTGCAACTTAACTTCTGGAAGATATTAAGCTTTCAAATTCAAATTTCATAATTTTTTTTAGGAATTTTTTCTCGAAATTTTGAGTTTGAAAACTCAGGAAAAGTCGAAAAAAAAATATTTAAGTGCCTTGACGTACCTTAAGTGACGGTTATAAAATAGCCGTTTAAAAAAAATAGCCGTTTTTAAAGCGATACTTTAAACGACGCCTAGTTAATGTGTCTATCTAAAACCAAAAATCAAGGCATTCAAATATTTTTTTTCGACTATTCCTGAGCATTCAAAGTCAAAATTTCGGAAAAAATACCGAAACAAATTATGAAATTTCAATTTGTCAGCTTTTTTTACTTGCAAAGTTCAATACAACCAGTTGTAGGAAACTTAAGTTATGTGAAAAATAGAATCACTTCCTATGACAAAAAAAACAAATTTTTTGAAAATTCTTTAAATAAAACTACACCAAGAAAAAAAAACAATAATTCTTTAAAAAAATTTAAACATCCAAATCTGTCAGAAAAAGTCATTTTTGGCGACAGTGGATAAGTCGTGTCGACTAGTGTTATCATTGCTGACAAGCCTTTGAGAAGATATTACAAACATTTTGTTGCTACCATTACACGATCGATCTGCAAGAGTATCAAAACCTTCGGTTTCCGAAGCTTTTGTTTATCATTTAAAGAGGAATTAGTTTTTGTGCGCTTCAAAGGTAATTTATATAATTACATTTTTGTCGAGTCATTTCTGGTTAGTTATGTCATCTGCATCCTTCCCCCCCTGAGTGAAATAATTACTTTAATTTTTTTCGGGAATGCTTGACGAAATAACGTTTGCTGTTAACTATGTACATACATACATGTCTATATTATCCTTTAATACTATGAACATTCTATATGTACTATTGTATGTATACTCGTAAAATATTATAAATGCTCTTTGATTGCGCTCCTAGTAAATTTGAATCATTACTAATGCAATCTGTTTTCTGTTTCATAAAAATATTAAAAAAAATTAACATAAACTTTGAGTTTTTATAATTTTTCAGTTATATTTACCATTTACCTGTCTAACTACGCCTCTCTATGTCTCAGTGTGTTTTCCTTAAGTCTAGTTTAGTTTCTGTTTTACAACTGAAACGAATTTCTTAGATGCACTTGTGAAGCCTTTAATTAGAAACAATATTCGTAATACATAACCATACTGAAGTCGTACATTTTTGTTTTAAATTTAGGATGAATTTCACCCCTTTATTGAGGCTCTTTTACCGTACGTCAAATCATTTTCATACTCTTGGTTTAACTTACAAGCCGCCAAACGAAAATATTATAAAAAGCACGAAAAACGAATGACTTTAGAAGAAGAAAGACATTGTAAGGAAGAACTACAGGTATGGTAATACGAACTGTGTTAAATGTGTGTGTTAAAGCTATCCGAAATTTTCTTACGTTTTATTTCTAGAATGAGAAGACGGAGGTCAAACAAAAATGGGCATCCCGTCTTCTTGGGAAACTTAGAAAAGATATAACGCAAGAAAGTCGGGAGGATTTTGTGCAATCAATAATCGGCAAACGTAAATCAATTTGTGTTCTATCAAATCCTGACCAAAAGGGCAAAATGCGACGCATAGACTGTTTAAGACAAGCTGATAAAGTATGGCGACTTGACTTGGTCATGGTCATTCTTTTTAAAGCAATTCCCCTAGAAAGCACTGACGGAGAGCGCTTAGAAAAAAACCCAGAATGCTTGCATCCAGGACTTTGTGTCAATCCGTATCACATCAATGTCTCTGTGAGGGAGTTGGACTTGTATTTGGCTAACTTTATAAATACTCATAATTCAGCAGTGGATTCAAGGTCCTCAAATTTGACATTATACACTCGCAATAATAACAATCCTTTGGAGAGAAAGGAAGATGGCGTTGACATGAAAAATGAAGGCGTGAGACACAATCCTTATAATGGAGTTGTTTGTAATGATATTATTTTAGCGACTGGAGTATTCTCATCGCAGGAGCTCTGGACATTGTCGAAAGGTATTTTTATAAAATAAACATAAAATAAATTCCTGAGGCCATTCTAAAATGTATATTCCAGATTCAATATTGGATGAAGGTAGTGACAATAACATACACTCAAACCTTATCAAGAGGGAGAGCGTGGGAGCTGCCTATGATTGCAACACATATCAAATGAACTCCGAATCTTCAATGCCTGGCTCACAAAGTTTAGTTCAAACTGCGGCAATTGTTGCGAATCCAATTCCTGGGGGCTATAGTAGTTAGTAAACTCTTAAAAACTGTTTAAAATACATAAAATCTTACCACTTACTTCATTTAGTTGACTTCGTAGATCAGAGAAGCATGCATTTATCACAAAGTCCGTTACTACATACAGAAGCGACCAATGGAGGGACTACTGATTCCAGTAAAGTCGATCAAAGTAGCTCGCCTCCGATTGTGTCTCGGCCAAGTACTTCAGCTGAAAACTGCACCAGTAGCTTTTCGGTAATCCTTCGAGCAACAGAAGGTAATAACTCAAATGGAGAGCCAACCTCCAATTCGGACTCAGCCATCTCTTTACACCGCTACACGTCGCTCAACAGTAGGCCAACACCTCAATTCCGGTCTCCAGAAGGTATACCATGCTTAGTGCGCAATAACTAAATCTTTGTTATTCATTCAATGTGTATGATACAATTTTTAAATTTATATAGGTATTTCTCACCCGAATTGCTCCTCACTGCATCCGACTTCTATTAGCCCGGTAAATGCACTGTATTATCCTCCGCAAAGCAGCAATATAAGGCCTTCTACAATAGTTGACGAAGACCAATGTCACCGTGCTGTTGCTGACAAATATTCCACGGAATGCCATGACATTTCTGACTTTGTCACATACGTTTGCCAAGATGCCGGTCACTCAACAACAATATCAACAGGAACTGTCGATCATGCGTTTCAACATGCACATCCACATCCACATACGCACGTTTCGCATAGTCATCCTTCTCATTTTCAAATTCATCAACAACTGAGGAATTCGAAATTGGCTACTTCGCCATCGGCTCATTATCACAGCACAATGTTACCGCCGATGTTGCCACCGATGGCACGACCAGTAGCAATTATAAGGACTAGTGGAGACTTGGCAATGGTTCACTCACCTCCCTCACCCCCGGGTTCGACAAACCATTCTCCGAATATTACAAATAATACCCTTTGCGTTGCAAAAAGCGGTTTGGAGCCAGAAAATGCCAGTAGAAATACAAATAATATAGAGGGCAACAACAGTCCAAATAATACAGATACAAGTTCACATAGCGTTAACTGCACTACTCTTGTGACATCTACTTCACCCCAACCCCAGACACCGGTATCAACAAGCCCACACGCCTATCTTGAAAATGGACGATGTAAACTTTCACCATCAACTTCCAACTCCTTGAGTCGTATTACCACACAAATGTATCCATCCTCCAATGGCAGAGAATATTTTAACCACTTTCATTCGCAATCTACATCGGTAAGTATTTATTTATTTATTTTACAAATTACCCATTATATTTTATTCAATTTTTTGAATTCATTTTAATGAATGTACATGCTTGCGTGTGTACGTGCGCATTATAATTTCTAGCTGCTGGGATACGCCGGTTCCATTTCCACAATGTCTGGTGTAATAAGTCCTACAAACTTGAGCCTATACTCAGCTCCAACTATGGCTGTAACTCGTTCTAGTGCCAGGACTCGATGGAACGACGACGAGCTAAACTTAATTCCACACTCTGTATCTAGTACAAATATAGAAAATACACAAGTTATATTAATGGAAGATTGTAAGTAAACTTCTTTATCATAAGCCCACTCTAACCAAAGATTTTATTTAATTGTATTGTTCATTTAATTTATATTTTACATATATATTTACAGCCTCAAATCGTTATATCGACGAATACTCAGCTAACTCAAATCGTGACTATGTGTCATGATCTAACGCTAAAATTTCGTAAATTCGACGCACACTCGTTAGGCTTGGGCATGCCAAAATATTGATTATATATATAATATATATACATATATATATATATATATATATATATATAAGTGTGTACCTTAACATACATAAAGACACTGAATACACACATAAAAACCAAACAGAAATATTTAATATTGATACGTCGATTTATCAATGAGGGAGTGATAATTTATTGCTGGCAACATAATTAACAAAGTAAAATTTTATTATTCACGGTGCTTCGATAATGATTGACTGAATGCTGAAATTTAATCTTTTTACTGAGAGGTGTGGGTATGTTATTTGATTTTAAAGCTATTCTATACCTTACGATCAGATATGACCCTATTTTCTGTATAAAATGTGTATTGATTATCGCTTTCGTTTCTTATTTTTGTATTCTAAGCAAAGATAACAGTCGATATACATATTACACTAGTCGACACGACTTTTCCGCTGTCGCACAAAATTACTGTTTCTGATAGATTTGGATGTTTAAAAATTTTTTAAGAATGTTTTTTTTTTCCTCGTTTTGATTTTTTTTTAAAGATTTTTTTTAAAATGTGGTGTTTTTTTCAGAGGGATTGTTTCTATTTTTCGTCTCGAAGATATTGAAATTTTAAATTCAAATTTCATACTTTTTTTTCGGTATTTTTTCCCGAAATTTTGACTTTAGAAACTCAGAAAAAGTCGTAAAAACAAATTTTTTTTTTCTAAAATTTTTTAGTTAGACACATTGATTATGCATTGTTTAAGGTACGGCTTATAAAAATCGATGGATAAACGGCTAAGTCGTTTGAACAAACTTTCATATCAGAAAATGTCCGTTTGGGCGACAGCGGAAAAGAAAGTTGAATTTTGTCGAGTAGTGTTATAAATTAATCATATTTGGAGTATGTTATCTCAGTCCTTTATAAAAAAAAAATCGTATGACAATATAAGGTCTAGTGACAGCAACAATAACACATTAATTTACAAATATTTAATGTCGTCAAATTATATGACTAGTCAAGATGTACAATAATAATGTAAATGAATTACCTATGATAAGAATGTATTTACATATACATATGTATGTACTTATGAACCTTCGTATTTTACATGAGGTATATGGATAAAATTATAATTTCATGAGATGGTAGTGCATGTGCCCACTTTTGTTCTTGTTAATGCTGAAAATCCACTGGCCCAAGAAAGCTTACAAGCTATGGTTCAAATGTATGTACAATATGTATGTATGTATGGAATATTCAATATCTTTTCACTCATTATGGTCTATTTGGGGGAAAGTCAATTGACAAAAGAAAGCCTACTTAGTGTTGAACAATAAAATTCATGGTGGCTTTTCTAAGTGTTTATGTGCATATGTGCATACATACACACATACATATGTATGTATGTACATTTACTATAGCCAGTCATAGAGACTAGACAATATTTTAAATGTAATAAATGAGAATTTGTACAATCCGATATGTACATAGTGGCGTGTGTTACGTATAAATCGGACATAGGCGAGGTGTAACAAAGATAAAGGATAACACTTTTTATATGCGTTGTTATCGTGTACATTGTAATACCTCTTTTAAGAAAGTAATGTTCATTTTGTATGATGCTCACATACATACACATTTATTTAACATACTAAGATATATGCAACTGGAAAGACGTACGTACACAAACTAATTGAGTAAATTTTTTAAACTTTAGTACAATAATAGTTTTAAGTCGAAGGCAAAGGGCATGTGAAAAAAACGAAACAATATTTATAGTACGTTTAATAATTGGCTGTGAATACTATCTTATGCTAAAGCTGTTTGTAATTTAGAATAAGAAGCAAGTGCTAATTATTACCACGTATTCGATATTATTATAATATATACATATATGTACACATGTTTAATTAAAATAGACTGTACGTAAGAGAGACTTTTGCTAAGAGTTTAAGAGTATATTTTGTTAAAATAAAAAAACATTCTTATATTTAGGGTTATTACAATATATAAAGGAAAAACTTAAAGGCTATTATTTTTTTGAGTAATTTGTTCTTTCTTCATAGTCCAGGGCAACCCGTTTCGCTTCTACACATAAAAATATGTGTTTTTGACAATGCTCCCATATCCACTTATCCAGCTCCCTATTACATTTAGTTTTTTTTCCTGAAACTAGATATCAACTGCTGCCGCTTGTATAGAGGTTTCTTTCTTAATTCTGTATTTTCAACTCCATGAGATGGAAGATTGTTACTCTTTGCATTTTTTTCGAATTCTGCAGCCTTTGCACTCAATGTTGCGCAACCTATATTCGATATGCTTGCTGGCAATCTGGGCTCTGATGGCCTATTCCCTGCTATTTCATTATCTAAAAATAAATAATAAAAGATCATCGAATTTTATGTTTTAAATTTTTTCTTACCTCTAACGGTCTCTTTACATTGTAACAATGATTGCTCTGGTAGCGATATTTGAAGACTTGCAGTAAATACTTTTATAGTTTCGTCTTGCCGCTCGTCCTTTTGAGCATCGCTATAAGAAAGCTTGGGATAATTACGCATCCCTTCTTCATTCACAGGATTATCCGATTTTCGTTTTTCAGAATCGTTCTCCTGATCAATAGATCCATACCTGTAAACCATACCGTTGATTATTTTATTGAAAGATACATTTAAATTATTTTTACCGTTTAGTTTGTCTCGGAGACTCGAAAACCTCATCTGCAGAACTTGTTGCGTCGCTGTTTTGAACTACTGATGTCTCATCTGAATGATTAAGTTGCCTTTTGAAAAAAGTATGAAAAAAAATGTTTTATTTTAATCATCCTTTAATTACACTATGCAAACAGAAAAGCTCATAAAACTTTGGCATTCGACTTTGGTAGACTCGGGGCTCCAAAAATGTGTACTGAGGTTTTTTTAATTTGTATGGCTTAGGTTTTTTTTAAAGTTTTTTAAGTTTAAGGTTTTGTTTTAGATGTAAGGTTTTTTACACATAGCCTCAGTATGTTACACCTGGTTCTGAAAACTAATGTAGGCAGCTATAGGCTGTCGATTTAGCTTGCCGTTTAAAAAATATTAGGAATTCAAATTTAAATTAATACTTTTTATACCCGGTACTCGAAAAGTATAGGGGTATATTAAATTTGTGGTGATAACGGTTGTGTGTAACGCCCAGAAGGAAGCGATTCCGACCCCATAAAGTATATATATTCTTGATCAGCATCAATAGCCGAGGCGATATAGCTATGTCTGTCTGTCCGTCCGTCCGTCTTTATGAGAGCCTATATATCAGAGACTCTTAAGGCTAGAGCAACCAAATTTTGCATCCAGTCTTCTGTGCTACCACACCACTCCAAGTGTATTTCAAAATTTCGCCCCGCCCCTTTCCGCTCACACAAAGGACGAAAATCTGTGGCATGCACAATTTTAAAGATACGAGAAAACTAAAAACTCAGAATCCTAGAGAATAACCATTTCTATCAGAGTGTTGAATCTGGATATGATCGGACGATTAATATAGCGACAATGAAGAAAACCATTTCGAAAGTCATCGTTCCCTCTCGCTCTCTCTCACACGCGACCCTATCTGCTTTGCCTAGTTCGCCTAGTTCTCAGAGACTATAAAAGCTAGAGCAACCAAACTTCCTATCCAAGCTCCTGTGATATCAAACCAGCATGAGTTTATTTCAAAATTTTGCCACGCACCTTTCCGCCCCAGAAAGAACGAAAATCTGTGGAATCCACAATTTTTAAGGTATGAGAAAACGAAAAACGCAAATTCATGGGAAATGACCGTATCTACTAGACTGCCGAATCTGGATCAGGTCGGATCATTATAATGGGCATAAGGAACAAATTAAATTTCAGTGGCTACGCAACTCCTGCCAAGCGCTTATCATTCCCTCTCTCTCTCTCTCGTACACATCCACGTCTCTTGTATGTAGTTATACATGTATATGTAAAAATGTAGTAGCTGATGTAAAAATTATATGTAAATAAAAATGGAAACAAATAACTTCCAAAATATAAAAATACACAATAGGGTTCGACCACTAACCATACAGTATATACTGTATATATATATATATATATATACAGTATATACTGTATGGTTAGTGGTTCGACTTAATTTTTGAAATTTTCCATTTTGGCCAAAATTTAATTCGTCCCTTTTGCGAACATATAATAAATTTTATAAATCGTAGGCTCATAAATGTATGTATATACTGACTGAGTACGGGTATAAGGTAGAGCCGTGGCAAAGGCCGCGTTCCCTCTCGTTTGATATCATTCTTATTCTTACCATTGTGATCCATTTATTTTGGTTGAAATTAATCTGTACAATCTGTCTGGACATGCATCTAACATATGTGAATATATAACGTCAAGGAAGTCTGCTGATATTTTAAATATTTCTTCATAATGGTCAATCATAGTTCTAAAATATTTATATTTTGGTTAGTTTTAAATACTAATAAGTGAAATGTTATGGCTTACCTAACTACATTTATTGCGTCGTTCATATGGTCCTGCTCCCTATTCCTTGCTGATGCATGATCTTCTGATCCACGCAATATATTTGGAGCAAAAACTGTAGATAGATTACTGCTATCCATTTTGTTGCCATTAATCTCAATATTTCCATCGCTGTCGCATATATCATCACTATGTGCCGCTACTTTAGCTAGAAACCGCAGTAGGATATACAGCGTATCTCTATGTGGAACAGGAAGGAGTTTTATTAAATGTGAAAGTCCTTCCAACTGTAAGCGGCGATTTCGAATCCCTATAAAGTAGTTTTGTTATAAAACAAAAAAATATATATAATATATATTTTATATATATACTACGTACTTTGGGTTTCTAAAAATGTCGTGTAGAGTCTACTGCATAGCAGTGGTTCTGGAAGATCACGAAGGAATTCTTTAAGCAGGGTAGCAACATCATGCGGACATGTTTCATCAGGAATTCTCATATTAGAGTTTTTGTCAAATTCCTCTCGCAACTAGGATGAAAATATCAAGGTAGTAAATCATAGTCAAATTGCAAAAGGTTTTTTGTCAACATACTTGGTTAACACGTTTTCTAGACGTACTGACACGAAAGATTCCAATTTTGTTTAACCCACTATCTTCCAAATAGTTAATGCAATTTATGATAAATATCGGTACGTTTAAATGCGGTGGAGTGTGTAAAGTTTTATCGAAATCTAATTCATTATGTTCCATATCGTAATGAGATAAGGAGGATGGATTTGTTAAATTAGTCAAAGAATCACGAAAGCGTTCCGACGTCTCGATATATCCACACTGCATAGACTTAGTCGGTAAACTTTCACATGACCGAACCTGGAAAATATATAAATACATAAGATGAGCGCTAAATCGGGGGCCAAGGATTCATATTGATTACACTTGAAATATGCACGATATTATTTTTAAGCACTTGAATGGGGTATAAGTTGAGTATAAGTTGTAACACATACTTATGTACATACATATCGTATGTTGAACGAAACATCTCCGACCCTAAAAAATGAATATTCTCGATCAGCAAGAATAGACGAGTTAATATAGACGGGTATTTTAAAGCTATCTAGCTAAAAACATATCGGTCTGATTTACTTAAGAAAATAGAACAGAACAAACATTGATGGCTTTTGGGGTCGGAGTTTCCTTCTTTAGTGCGTTATGTGTGTAACGTAAACTCATTTTAGATTGCACTGCAAGTGTAAAAAAGGAAATCGCTTGAGCGATAATTATAACTATAACACTTACACTTTCATTTAGCTTGATAATACTTCCAGTGCCATTGCCACTTCCTTGAAACACAGACATCAATGAATGCTTTGATCGACTTCGAGTCCCAACTACACCGCTCCGTTTACCGTATGCCGCGTCCGTGTCCCTTGATAAGCAGCATTCTAAAGAGGTCCCAAACAATACTTCCTGGCCGTCTGGATATTAAAAATGTTAAAATTTAAATGATTATACATGAATTTATGAAATTTATTCTATACTTAATTTGTACATACTAAAACCATATTAAAAAATCTACGAGTAGTTCAAAATAAAAATCTTACTGTGTTCATATTTTCTTGCAATATCAAAAAAACTTGTTGTCAGCGACTTCTTCTTTGGTATAATTCGTCGCTTCTGTGATTTTCTTTCCAAATCTAAATCTGTTTTAATTTGAAAGATAAATAGTTATAATTATTGCTTTCGCTTTTATAACAAAATCCATATTTATTAACTCAAGTAACTTTCAATGATTTATTCTTTGAAGATAGGAAAATTTGGAAAATTAAAGTTTTTTAAAAACTTTTTTCCTCCGAAATAATTTCTATTTACCTAGATTACTCCCAATATTCAGTTCCTTTATTTTTTCCAAAGCAAAATGTTTCAGAAAGTCTGATTCCGTTTTCGATAGATTCATAAGGACAGTTTCCACAATTTGAAACTTTTCATTATTTTCTGAGATCCATAAACAATTCTCCTGCGAAAAGTTTTTTAAAATACAATTAATGAAGTTATTATTTTACACCATACAACTGCCAATAAAACTCTGGCCAAACGCACATATTTTGATAGCCTTGACGCTTCAAAAATGTGTAATGCCTTATGGGTTTTCTTCGCGATACATTTAGAATTTTGTACATTTACATTTTATACATTAAATTTAGAATTTTGTATTAATTTTGTTGTAGGTCGTCGCTTTTTGATGGCATAGTGTTTTTAATATCTTTACAATTTTTAAATCTAATGACAGGATAAATTGCCAAGTTGCAGCCGTTTGATCAAAACTTCAGATTTTTATAAGCGATACCTTTAACGACGCCTAATTAATTTGTCTGTCTAAAACTAAAAATGTTAGCCCAAAATATTTTTTTTTCGACTTATTCTGAGTTTTTAAAGTCAAAATTTTGGGTGAAAATACCGGATAAAATGATGAAATTTGAATTTGAAAGCTTAATATCTTCCAGACCTTAAGCTGCAGCTACAAGCTGTCTGGTCAGATGTATAGCTGCATTCGTCAGCTTATCAAAATTATTATATGGAATGAAAATGTTCCCATTGATAGTGGATTAGGCCTTAGGCCAAATTTCAGATATAAGCATTGAATTGTCCTGAATAGCTTCAAAATTCTATGCTAATGATATTCTTTGATTATTCTTTCAATTTTATAAACTAAATATAAATTAAAGCCTGTTAATAAAAATTAATAAAACAACAAAATAAAACTGTATTTGATATATATACTGTTTCTTTAAATTCAAACTTCTTCATATTTAATATTTTTATATTTAATGTATTTATTTCGCTGAATTAAACGTATTTAATAACCGTTTCATTAACGCTCATATAGAAATAATATAAAACAAAACAAAATTTATATTTCTACTTTATCTGTTTTAAAAATGACAAGTTTTTAGAAAAGTACCGCAAACAATAACTTTATGTACTGATTCTATATTTCTCAATCGTTGCTTTGTCCTAATCTATAAGGTTTGGGAGGCGTTTAACAACTGTATTCAAAAGGGGTTCAAAGTTATTGAAAACACTATTTAAAACATTCAAACTATGCCAATAAAAAATGAGGAAGAACGTTGTATGTCTACTTTATACCCGGTACTCAGTCAGTATACACGTACATATATGTATGAGCTTACGATTTATGCAGTTTATTATATAAATATATATAATTAAATTTTAAAATAAACTCGTGCTGAATTAATATCACAGGAGTTTAGATAGAATAGAATAGATAGAGTTTGGTTGCTCTAGCTCTTATAGTCTCTAAGTCTCTTCTGGGCGTTACACACATCCGTTATCACCACAAATCTAATATACCCCTATACTCTTCGTGTACCGGGTATAAAAAGCCCCCTTGCATAAAAAAAGTGAAGATTTTGATATTAAAAACCTTTTTGAAGTTATAAGTCGTTCATAAAAATCATATTTCGTTGTAGATACAAATAGTTTCATTTTTGTTGCATCGTGTTATTATATTAAATTTCTTACCGCAGGAAACCATTTTTGATAAGCTGTAGAAAGTTCTTGATGTAAATGAGGCCTATTTTGGCTTTTGGAACGACTTCTTAAAATTTTTTTCGTTACAAATTGCCCAACGTTAGACAACGATTTGGATTTTTGCATATTGCTTGTTACATTTCTTAGATCTGAAATGTAAGATTATTTTAAGATTATTTAAATGAAATGGTCGTTCGCAAATTAAAAAAAAAAAAACAGTTAACTTAAAATACCTAATAGCTTAATTTTTTGTACCTATACCTTTGCAACATGGAAGGTACACTTGCAGCCAATTTTAGAAGAATTAGAATTTCGAATTTTTTTGAAGGCTACCAATTTAGAATCACGCGGATGGTAATTCGTTGGTGGAGAACGAGAGAGATAGGGACAATTCAACGATGTCATGGACCAAGTCAATTTGTCCCTTTTGGGAAAAGCGATACCAAAAAGAGATAAAGAGAGCTCGCTCTCGCCACACATGAAGGAGTTATTTTGGAGCTTACGTTTATAAAATTTCGTACCGTATGTATGTATTGTATACTCCTAAAGAGAATATTATATAGTTTGCCCGAAGTTTCTAACGAACAGATGGAAGTATTGGTGAACCCTTTTTTTGTTTTTTTTTCGCAATTAAATCATTGAATTTATAAAAATACTTACTTCGATTTGTATCATTCATATTTCCATGTTTGTCGTTTAGGGTGTTTAAATTAGTTGTGCTACCAGGATTGCTGTGACCGTGCCAAATATTTGATAAAAATTGAGAGCTCGATGACAGCAAGCCGGTAGAAGATTTAATCGTTTTTTCCAGTCTTTTATGACTATTTGGAGATGTTGGTTCTGAAATGCATGTTGAACATGTTGTACCTGCTTTATTTGGTTTGCTAGCAGTCTGTGAATTTTCTTCAATATATTGCTTCTGAGTTTTTTCCCACTCGAATTTTTTTCTAAGCCGTTCATCCTCCGCCTTCTTCCATTCCATGTGGGCGTTTTGCAAGGTTCTGAAACACTCATTTCCACGAACATAATCCAACGCTATAAGAGGCCAAGCATCTAGTGTTTGAACAGCTTTGTTTAATCCTTCATCTATTCCTGGAGGATTTATTTCACCTTTTGCTTTGATGTTTCTTAAATTTCGATCGTAGTTAATTGACTTAAATCGACTTGCGTCTGAACCGTTTACGGTTTTTTTTCTTGCCATCCTTAAATACCGCTTGATTGTATCACTTACAGATTGTGAAATATCTTCGTTGTCTATAGAGCTCTTTCTCCGATCTGAAAGCGTACCAGGCTTCTCCAAGTCTTCACCCAGGGAATATGGCGCAGAACTATCTTTGCACTGCTGCAAAGTCTGCTCATATTCTTCTGCCAGGCGTTTTAGTTCGCTAAGCTGTATAAAACTAGTTTGTGTTCCGCATGTATTGAAGCTTCTGTCAATCTTCCTTTCACATTTTGTTTTGCTTTTCAGGGACCATGGATCTGTGGTTGCCTGCGGAGAGATGCGCGGATCCAAGCCACGATGAACTTCATCTGTCGCCAAACGCAGATTTTTACTGATATCACAATTTGCTAAGCTTGTCGGGTTCTTATATAGCATTTTATCGATTCTATGATAGTCATTTATATTATTCACTCCGCTTGAAAATGTTTTGTTCCAGTTTTTTTGGTAGCTATTCAATTTTAATAAACTTGAGAGTGAAGAAGCACGACCAATATTATGTTTTGGTGGTTCTGTGGAATGTAGCATTCGATGAAGTTGCTGTTTTTTTAGTGAGTTGTATATTTTCCTCAAAAGTACTTTATCTTCAAGGATATCTTGTCGTATATTATCTAATTGTAATTTTAGTCCCCCTAATTCGAATAAGGGGGTTTCGGACAATAATTTTAAACGAGATAAGAGCTCCATTTGTAGTGACTGTTCACAATAATTGCTTTTTAAAATATTCTCATTTGTATTACCGATTACTGTATTAACAACAGGCCGCTGTGAACTTGGTGAGGAAGTTTGATCGGGTCTAATCGTTTTGGTTCCCAGCAAGGTTGTTGTTTTGTACGCATCCCGTATTTTCAAATATGACTGCAATAGTTCAATAGTCTGATCGGCATTAACATGCTGATCAGTTAACTCCGCTCCACAGCGACTACTACTTGTATGCCGAGAAATTAGTTTGAGCCGTCTCTTAGAATTGTTTATTGCTCCTGGATATGAGGTCTTTCGACGCCATAAAATAAAGCGGGGCTCAGAGGCGCACACTCGTTGAAATTGTGCCTCAATTAAAGAAATATTATCTGATCCAGATCCACTCTGTGTACCATCCGGAATAAGCTTGCGTCCAGCATCAGTCATATATCTCCATGTCTTTCGAGTTAATAGCCAGCGTTCTCGTTTTTTTTCTTTGTCTTTAGTGCTGCAACGACGTCGTCTAGATCCAGGAGAAGCTCTTCCCAAATTCTTACTAGCCAAATTAGTTGGCCCACCATATAAATGTACATCTGAAGGTATTGTATTGCTTGTATTTGATGTGGACAAGTCTTTTTCCGCTGTTAGACTAAGCTTGTCAATTGCATCATCCAAAGGGCCAGATCTTTTTTTGATTACCGCTACAGGACGTCGCAATGTGGACAAGCGTTGGCCGAATTTCGCTTTTTCTTCCATATTAAAATTTATAAGCGATTCTGATTCTGATACTGGCATCGGTACGGTACCTATGAATGTATGTACATACGTACACATATGTATGTATTTCACCGCGATTTCTCTATGATGCTCTAAGGTGTATACTCTTAATTAGTATACATGTCACGAACCAGTGTGATTGTGGTGGCGGCCCTTCTATGTATGGTAGCACAAATGTCGTCCATACACATTCATCCTTATAAGAATTTACACATTTTATGAGCCATTTAACAAACTGTATTTTATAACTTCGCTATACTCACAATCAGATGTAATCTGTTGCAGGTGTGGTTGAATATCGTCATATAATTATCGTCAGTTTATCCCCATGTGTGTGTGTGTGTAGAATTTATGCGCATGGTTATTTTTTCAATATTCAAATTTACATATGTATGTACTAATATATATTTAGGGAGAAGAGAATCATTTTTATAAACGCGTATTTAAAAAATTAAATGATGCCATTCGAAAGCTACGCGTACTCGTTCGTAATTACATTTGTAAAAGCATACGGTTATTTATAAACTTGGATATTCATATTTCATGGAATTATAAACACTTAAAATTTACATTACATGGATACATATGTACTTGTACACAAATGATTATGAATACATATTTAACGTGTATGAACAGAAAAACAATAATATGCATATCGTATCAATTTATGTCAAATGTAATATGCAAACATAATTCGCGACATCAATAGATGTTTCCTATTAGATTTTAGGGCTTTTTGTTCGCGTTTCCATTACAAGTTATTTTACACAAAAGGCTCTGTTCTTTCAAATGCTTTTGTTGATTACAATAAATGGAATTACCAACTAGTACAACTTTTCAATATTAGAACTGGCCAGCGAGAATAATGTTGAATGCCTGAGAGCAAGTATAAAAAGAAAGAATACGGTTTCAAACCAAAAAAAAAAATATAATAAAAAAAATCTGAATTTTCTTGAGAAATTTTTGTTGAATGTATTTATATACACACTGTATACATTTAAAGTTCTCTCTTTCGAAAACATACACATTGGTAGGCATATACATACGCATGGAACACTTTTTATAAATATTTCTATACCAATCATACATACATATACCTACATACATCAGTATGTGCATGTGCATGTACATTTTTATATATGTATGTATATTTATTAAGTATATACTAGTACTAGTCTAGTCCAAGTACATACATATGTATGAAAATGGCATACCTGTTGTGGAGGGTTTGTGAGTGTCTGCGAGTATTTTTCCTTATGTTCCAACTATTCCTGCAATGCTCAAATTCTTTCAGCGATGTACGATGTACTAAGAACATTGTCTGATAAGTAATAAAGATGTCGATCAGACACTATAGAAACTAGCGATCTGAAACTTGCGTAGAGAGGATACACGTGTAAATACACTACTTACCTAATGAGTTAGTTGAGGTGAGTGATACGATAGAATTATCACTTCAAATCTGCATAAATTACCATTAAAATTGTTTTGAAATATATCGTGTTACTATGGGGACTAGAAACAGATTATAAATTTTAATAGAATATCTTTGTTATACTAGCTAACCAGCCACTAAATTGGGTGTAAAGTACAAACATTTTAATTATCTTATTTGTGTACATATGCATGTATGCAATTATTTATTAATATTTTAATTACATATGACTATAGGAATTATTTTTTATGTTG
Source organism: Drosophila azteca (assembly GCA_005876895.1). Lineage (NCBI taxonomy): Eukaryota > Metazoa > Arthropoda > Insecta > Diptera > Drosophilidae > Drosophila > Drosophila azteca. The sequence continues at coordinate 1,368,151 of VCKU01000034.1, forward strand.
TAGTTCTATATTGAATAATTTTATAAACACGTTTTCTTACAATCGTTCCATTGGAATTGGCTTGTAATCTAGAAAAAAAAAAAGGGACTTATTAACAACATATAATATCAATTAATACATAATTTCGATTATAAGGTGTACGATTTTTTTTTATGAAAAAGGGTATTAATAAAGAAAGATAACATCGGCGTGCCGAAGTTTATATACCCTGGAGGTCGAGTACTCGTTCAATCTTTTTTTAGTATGCGAGCATTAACCCTATCCGACGCACCCTCCTGATCCTGACCGACCATTTACATTTCTAGAATAGTGTATTTATTCACACTATATTGCGGTGGGTATATATGTATGTAAATGCATTTATATGTATTGTATGTATGTACATATTCTTACAGAAATGTGACCGTTTAGAAACAATCAAACATTTATTCTCAACATGACTTGTTTTTCCAACGAGATTTCAGAATTCAATATGATAAAGTAGTCAGACTTTGACCAAATCTTTGTGAATTATGTAAAATTAACTTTTTTGTAATATTAAAAGCTTGCTTTGATATTATAATGCCGACGTTAACCGCAAGTTCGATTCGGTTTGTCAACCAGATCGAAAATATATATGTTTATAGATATGTAGGTATACCTATGGAAAAATGAATGTATACTTTTAATTGGGTGAAAGATTCTTCCTGCAATGCGCCACAAACCTCTAACCAATTTTTTAATCACCTCTATAAGAGTAAGACCCATAGAAGTCGCAGAATCGCTATATATGTATATACGCCAAAGGATATGTAGTTTTCGTTATTCGAGAATGAAATAATTCAAGTGTGCACTGTTTTTTTTTACTTTACAAGAGAAACAAAAATTTGGTTAAGGACCTGATTCCAAAACCGCTTTTAGTTGACTTCGTTTTTTTTAATAATTGTCACAAGAATTTAATGGTTTAAAAAGAGATATTCATGTCCTTATATAGCTATATTAAAAATTCTGAAAATGGTCAAAAGGTCTACTCATTCAAAAGATTTTAACCTATAGCACTGTGCTATAATATCTGAATAAAATTCTGTTTAGCGTAATGATACACGTGCTGTATGTTTATGATGGGAAACATCAGACACGTACATACATACGTACATATGTAAATATATGTATGTATGTATATATTTTAGCGGTCGGCAAGCCCTTATTTGAGGTGCAAAGGAAAGTGCGCTGCTGCTGCGCTGCCGATCAAGTAAACGTGTATAAAAGTGGCTGTCACCAATTCATTGTGCCATTTTTCCTGCTGTCGCACACAAACAAACTAAAAGCATGTGAAAATTGTATCTGTGTACATGCGAAAGTAGAAGAATACAAAATACATACAAAATACTCGTATACCGTGATACTATACGAATATCGAAGATTGTCACTGTTAGTTTACCTTAAAGTTAAATATTTATAGTATGGATAGTTGCTGAGTTAGTCATCTCTCTCTTCGGTACATATATTCTGCTAGATTTGAAATATTTAACAAAAACTTTATTGATATGATGTTTATCATGGCGGTGTGAGCATTCATCCCAATGGCAGAGGCAATGCTTGTTTGCATTGCAGCCGGCTGTTCGCCTGTAAGAGTTGTTAAATTAAAAGTTCTATATTAGATGAGCCCGGTGATTATCATTATAATAAAACGGTACCGGTTAATACATGAACCCGAACCGATGCGGGTATAGCACCATTAGGAACGCAAGTATAGTTTCCGGAATCTCGTAATGAAGCTCTTGTCAGCATTAATCGACTAGTAGTTCCAATATCGGTTTTTTCCGTTTCCAAGCTTATTCCACCTCGCAGTGAGTCAAAATCGACGATTGAAGAACCATGATACCTTAAGGTAGAGGGTAACGGTAACGTTGTTAATAAATAGCAATCAGTCTAAACACTCTTACCATAAAACAGATGATGCATGCATATTTACTGAGCAGGCCAGAGCAATAGTGCTATCGCGTTTAACATGGATTTCCGTTGATCCCAATATTTTTGCTCGAGCCGCTATTAAAAAAATAATTTTTTTTGTATAATTGCATACATGTGTACGAAAACCGCTGATCGCTGATCTCTTACCTTTTGAATCGTAATACCGTCGATCCGAATTCAGATCTCTAGCTTCGCTCTCAGCTAAAATAAAAGAGAGGTTCAGGAAATCAGAGTGTGAAGAATGATACTATTTATCCTGGATGTTTAACAACTTGACCTGAATTCTTTATAACGCTTCTTCACCGAAGGGCAAACACCTAGGATATCGTACCTGCAATATCCAGAATTATGGCCAAGTTTATTTTTGGCTCTGTATTAACTTGACACTCATAAATTCCGCTATCCCGTGGTTGGGCGTAGTCAATTTTTAGATCCCAATCCTCACTGCTTGGAGGGTGTATTACGGAAAATCGTTGATCGCCAGTATAGGTATAGATGTTTGTTGTTAAAATATGAAGGTCGCGCTTACGCATCCATGAAACCTGCAATAAGTTTGAAATCATTTTTACAAGTACATTTTTTCTGCAAATTCTAATTTGAATTATTGTTTTTTAAATACCTAAAATGATGAACATGTATATCATGTGTAACATGTATGTACATATGTATACCCGGAACACATTGAATACTGTTTTACATATTGTTACGTTTTTACAGTTCGTATTTTCCGGATTGAGAATATAAAAGTAGAGACTTTATTTTTCGAGAAACTGCATGCATACATACATATTGTTCTCAACGACTTTAAACCAAGACTAGCTATTTTTCTGCAATCCGGCATGACATTAATATTGGGTTCGCCCATTCGTTACAATATGTATATTCATCATACCCGATAACTCAAAAAGTATAACTAGGGATGTATTATTTTTGTTTAGATGTGTGTAACATCATCAGAAGGAACCCTGCAGTACCAGCCATGAGCGATGAGGAGTATCATCGACAATGTCATCTAGGCCTTGGCGCCCGCTAAACCGAACCCTTTATATTCTCTCTGTTTCCCTCTTTTCGTAATTTATCGGCTTTTCCGATATTGTTTTGTTCGCCTTACATGTGATACTACGTTACAATCAATTGCAATCGAAGTTACCAAACGAGGCTCAGAGATCCCCACAACTAGCATATCTACATATGTACATAATTGTAACTTTAAATAAAAGCAAAACAAAATAAATTAATATGCTGCTTACTTATATACGCCTTACTTTTCGTCTAAAATCATCCCTTACACTACTCGACAAAATTCAACTTTTTTTTTCCGCTGTCGCCAAAAATTACTTATTCTGATCGATTTGGAGATTTGCAATTTTTTGAAGAATTTTTAAAAAAAGTGGTTTTTTTTCATGGGTAGTGCTTCTATTTTTTACATAACATGCGTTTCATACAACTATCTACAACAAATCTATGTCATCGTACATACATATGTATGTATGTACATACGTATGAATACATATTCTTGATCATCACCATCAAAACGTACATACATACATATGTCGATATAGCCATGACTGTCTATGCGTCCGTTTGTCAGTCTTGTTTTATATGAGTATTAAGCGTTTTGTGAATGAATCAACTGCTCTATGGAGAGCATAAAAATAAAACAAGATTGATTAGAAATAATTTGTATTTTTGTGTTATTTCTTACAGTGCGATTTCCTTTGTTTTTGACACGACATCTCAAAACTGCAGTTTCATCAACGACAGCTGAGACATTTCTTGGGCTTATGTCGTCGAAGAAAGGTCGATCCGAGCTTGCTAAATCTGTAATAATAAGTAAACGTAAATATGTAGATCAAAACCTTTAAGACTCCACAACTATGAACTCAATATATCTAATAAAGCTTACCATTTATGTTTAAAAATGAAGTTGCACTTATGTGTTGAAGACATATATTAAAATTCAAAATCAACAAAATTAGAGGTTTAATTTTGTTGGAGGAAGAATCCACACACGTTGATTTTACGAATGGCGCCGCCATATCGGTTAAGCCAAGCGTCTTGAAATTGCAGGCTGAATGTTTAGCATACCTAGAAATAAACGCAATATTCAGCTTAGCTTAAGTATCACCAACATTTTCAATCATGGCGCGGAACGGATATAAAAAACGAACAATCACATTAACATGTGTACATACATATGTATATTTGTATGTATATTTATGTATCTGCACGGAACGTATGTATGCATGTACATATGTGTGTATGTATGTAGTCAAATATCTAACTCACAAACATACATAAATGTAATAGTTCCTCTACTGGGATATGCAAACATATGTACATACATACATTCATATGTGCATAATTTAATGTGTAACACATTCATATTAGTAATAATACGTAATATTTATTTATCACACAATGTTTAGATGAAAGAAGCATTAAACATATTATATTTTATTGTTTAGCACGTTTAATGTTTTACTTTCAAAATTGGAAATATGGGTACTGATCTCTGCCGAAACTGTCGAGATAACGCTTTGTTTTATTTAATTTTGGTTTACGGTATTGTGGTGAAAATTCGCTCTCATTTGATTTGTATCGGACAAGAATTTGTAGCTTTAAGTAGTGATTTTTCAACCCCAAACTGTTTTTTCTATTAAATACTTCTGAGTGAGCTTTTGTCAGGACTCGGTGACCCTCCTGCGGATATTCGCGCAGGCGGACTACAGTGGCACTTCGTGGTATAACAGTATAACAATGAAATAAGCAACACAACTAAAAGTCGGTATGTTTTTAAAATTGTAAAACATGGTTACCATTTGACTACTTTTAAATTTTATGTACCTATTTTTCAGAATTGTGATTTGAAAAAAACATTTTGGAATACATTGCAATCTGCTTATTCCTCATTCTTCAACGTACGGTTTTGTCGTGTTTTCAAAATCGTGAAAAAATTTACTCAGTTCGAGTGAACAAACTGCATTTTTCAGTTGGAATAAAAAGTAAAGTAAACTATGAACTCAAGAATTTTTGTAATATATGTTAATGGTTGAATTCATTGAAATGGTCTGTTTAATATTATACAGAAATATCTCTTTTTCAAAACAATCTAATTTTTGGGGTATTTTTTAATTTTTACTAGACTTGCACTCAGATTTTTGAATGTTCGTAAATAATCCTTGCCCGACATTTAAAAGCGCATGCTGATTTTATGTACGTTTGTGGGTTCTATACCGAATTTCCCATTGAATGCAATGCTAATAATCTTTTTACTTATTTAATTTTATTTAATTTAAAAGTTACTTTAAAATTTTTTTCATCAGCTCTCCCAAGATCGCTTCTTGTCGAGTTACCTTTAAACTCAATTAAAACACTCACAAGCGCTTTCTTCAGTTTTTAAGCTTTTCCAGCTTTTCCCTTCTTTTAATAAAGACATGCAGCAACTACATAGGAGGAATGAGGATATACGGAGTGCAATAATAAACATTAAAACGTAACTAGTTGGATCGTTCTAAGTTTCCGCCATCACCGTTTTATCTCTTAACCGGCGACTAACCGAAGATACCAAAAAGAGATAGAGGGAGTTTTGATACCGACACTAGACTTACGTACTAAATATATTGAAACGAATGGGCCGAATCCGGAATACTATTTTATAAGTTACATAAATTATAAGATTACATAAATTACTTACTGGATACCGGGCGTATGTAGTGTCTATGCTACATAATAAATTAGTAGTTACATATGTATATGCTTTTCCGCCTGCGGCCCGCGAAAAAAGCTTCGACTACTATAGTTTTCAGCATCAATAGCCGGTCTGTCTGTCCGTCGGTCTTCGTCGCCTATATCTCAGAGACTATTAAAGCTAGAGCAACCAAATTTTGCCTCCTTCCGCCCCCACCAAGGACGAAAATCTGTGATATCCAAAATAAACAAAAATGGAAACAGATAACACCGTTCCCTCTCGTTTCTATTGGAATACCATTAGTGACTCTAATTCAACAAAATAAAGTGTACAAAGTTTATATTGTATTCGGTAAATCTATTTGTTGATATTTAATAACCTTTTTCAGTTTTATCAGTCTCTATCACTCACCCTTCTTACCTATTAAGGTTTCGTTTATGTGCCTGACCGACACACTGGTTCGACACTGGTTTTATGTGTACACCTGTATGTACTAAATATAATACATAGAATTCCCCATTGTTTCATTGCTATAATCCTTCAAAGTATCGTTTAGCCAGAGACCCAACGCTTTATAAGCAATCCCATTCGATATATTCATTAGATATGAATTAATAAAAACTAATTTCAATTAACGATTTATTATTATTATTATTTTATAGACGCAAATAAACAAACACAATTTATATATTTAAAAGAGCACATATGTAAGTATCTATGTATATATGCATAGTACTGTATAAATATTATGTATGTATGTACATAGGTCGTAAATCGTGGTATTAGTTGAGCAGCATACATTAGTTACACTCGTCTAAAAATCCGAAAACGGCATATTTCCTTGTGTTTGTAAAAAATTTGGTCCCGTATATTGACGTTCTGGATCCGTGCCCCAACCCCGGGCGCAATTGTTAAAGGTCTGTGCTTGGCTTGAGGAAATTAGCCGTGGCACCGTGTTGTTCGATGGTTGTCCATATTTTGTAGATACACCGGGTGATCGAAGGATTTGTGGTGAAATCGAGGCTATTGAAGTAGGAGTTCTTGAAGCATGTTCCGCGGAAAATCGAGCCTGATTGGGTCCAAACGGTGTAGGCGATGCATTACGTACTTGAGATGTTTGCCGAACATTTAGATAATTTTGATTTTGATTCGGGTAACTCAAATTTTGCTGTTCAAACTTGGACAATTTCTCATATGATAACGGCGATGGGTTAAAATTGACCTGCGGCGCTCCCTGCGCAGAGGTCTGAGGTATTTTTTGGTAGCTAGGAGGAGCAGGAGCAGACAAATGTTGCTTCTGAGGTATTGTACTAAAGCCACTAGATATGGGGTTAGACACCGGAAAGCCCCAACTGGTTTTAGTCGATGATTCATTTACATTCGACTTTATTTTGGGCAGAGACTGATGGGAATATTCGTAGGATGTGTTATTTAAAATGTTGTGACCCGGATATGCATGCTGCTGATCTGTAAAATTCTTTGGTGGTGGCGCATAGCTGGCTAAGGAGATTTCCTTAGGAACGTATAAGCCTGTGGGAAAAAAAATGTTATACGAAATATATTAAAAGTATGTATAACTACTACGAGTACATGAAATATAATTTTTTAGGAATAATAAACTCAAGCAAATTAAAACAATTTAGACAGACAAAATCAGTACACACGAAAGGAAATATTTGTGTTCTGTGGACTGGAGTGAACAAATAACAATATGAAATATTTAAAAAACGGAAAACACGGCATATTCCGGGAGCTAAAAGTCTTGCCTCTATGTTCACTGTCAGCTTCGGTTGCTTCTTTTGTTAGATATGTAGTACCGTTTTGGTTTCTGGGCTTTACAGATTCTTTGTACTCCCCTAGGGACTGCTGTTCGAATGAGTATATTAGATCTCGTACATTTAAGTTTTCGTTTATTTCATCATCGGTACTGGGACCTGCTTGTAATACATCTTCATTATTTAGGCTTACGCCATTGGGACTCTCAGGCTTAATCTGTTCCCGATGTAGTTTGGTTAAACGGAATAAACGAGAGTCGTTTCTTCGCTTCAATATTTCTATTTCGAGCCGTTGCTGTTCCAAAAAATATTTTTGAAATTGTTCGAGTTGATGCAATCGGGTTTGCACATCAACAGCGAAATCAAGGGGCTGGGTTTGCCCATAAGCATTTTGACCATTATCCCTAAATATGTCATCCTCTTGATTGTCGTAATGGTTTTTGAATTGATAATTTTCCTCCCAAGATGACAACGGTTCATTGAATTCAAAATATTCTGAAACAGCTTTTTCATAGAGCAAAAATCATAATCTTATCTCCCCAAAGTAAACTAGCGAAATACCAGTACTTAATTAATCAATAAGGATCAACTTACCTCTAGGTAGTTCTACATTACGGCCACCCCAGCCCTGGGCAACACTTGGTTTATAAGCCAATTCTCTTTGTGGGTTCGTGGGCAAAATGGATGATTGCTGTTTAACATGTTGGTTAAGAGACTAAGCGAAAAAGTTGTTTAGGTCCAATAGTATTAAAGTAAGTACTCCATCATTACCTTTTTATATGATTCCTGCTGATCTATCAATGGTATATCGTAGGATACTGGTTCCGCTGCATCCGTCAAATCATTTCCCCTACTATGGAAATATGTTTTTGGTACGGACGAAGGCGTGAGACTTCTATGTTTGGATTCCTCCAAAAAGGCAGAGCTCGCTGAACCTGTCTGTAAGGCGGCCTCCCAAGGCGATTTAACAACCTGTAGTCCAGGCTTAGAATACTTTTCTATCAATTGATCTTGGTGAATATTTAATTGAACGCGATGTTTTCCAGCATCAGAATACGCCGGCAAAATGTTTGGCGATGTTGCTGGCTTTGACTGATACTGCTGATAATCTGGAATACCAGATGGATGGCTTTGAGTCCCTGCATTCGTTTCATCGACTACCCAATTATCAGCCTTTCTGCGACGTTTTGCAAACAATTCGGCACCTACATGTGCATATACGTATGTATGGTTGAGCAGATTGTAGAGCAGGCGGCGGCGGAGACGGCGAAGACGGCGGTGGCAGTAGCGAAGCATGTAAAGCAATTGTAATCATGAAATGCATGTGAGAACAAATATTGTAGGTTTTATGTGATTGAAAATGGTTAAATGTGTATTGATTGGATACATTATTTCCTTTTTTTTTATGTTTTAATTCAATTTAAGTATAAGGTCCTTCAAGAAATATGTATGTATGCAAATTACATGTAAATTAAATGTTTGAGATAGATAATGGTGCTCGACTTATCAAGGAATTACGCGCAAAAACTATTTGGCGATCAGACATTATTATTTTTAAAAGAAATTTCAAAGTTTCATTTCACCAGCACTACTTGAATAGTGATCAAGTTGTGCTCATGAACTCGCCTAATGTCAACATAATCGAACAATTAACAAACAAATTTTTTATATGTAAATTAGTAAATATTACAGTTTCCTCATACATATATCTGCTAAATAATGATTCCAATACAATTTTTACAATACTATGGAATTGTTATTTTACCTCGTCCCTGATGAAGTTTTAGTGCGGTTATTAGTTCAGCGCAATTATCAGGCGATAACAGTCCAGTTTCAACATTAATCAATTCTTTGAGTGAGTTATAATCGCGAACTTGTCCTCTTGGATTCATTATGAGCTTTAGCGGTATTTTTTCCAGCTTTGTTAGTTCCAGCATGGAATTTGCATCTGTATTTTCTTTATAAACCGTCTTAGCTTCACTTGTGTAATCTTCCTCTGTATGCACAAATGATTATACATTATTAACATGTTTTCAAATCATATGTATATATATATGTAGCTATCTATATGAGTATGTACTTATGTATGTATGTATGTCTATAATTCAATACGTAATATATCCATATGTCCCTCATCATACAATCTTCTTATCATCCTATTTGCATATGTACATAGTCATCTAAAGAAGGATGTTTCAGTTTTCTTTTCTTTTTCGTTTCTTTAAAGCTTGAACCGCTGGGATCAATCGTCAGAGTTTTAAAGTTAATAATATAATTTTATCATGTAACTCCCTACCTCTAAATAAAATATAGTCCTGATTTTCTACCATTTCGATAATACTTATATGTAGCTCGAAATTTACTTAGACGATCCCACTATTTTTCCTGTATCATATAATTATTTGTTGGTAAATTTCAGCTAACATTCAAATGGACATATGTAGATATGTATGTATAGGTATACATTATTTAGAATATGTACATAAGTTTTTAGAATGTACAACAATTTTTATTATTTTTAGATTATTGAGCGTGTTTCAACTAGTTATTTTACTAGAGCTGGTAAGTCTTTGAATCCCTCTCAGGATAGTAACACGCATATCGATCGGTTAGGTATGATGACTTTTTGCATGCATCGAAGTGACTATTACCTTTATCACTACCTTCATGAACCCATTTTACAGAGCGTTTCTTGCGATTGACATACATTGTTTGACCCTTAGAAGTTTGGTTACTGATATCACTCAATGAATGGGATATTCTTCGGGCTAGCTCAACCTGGTCTTCCACAGTTGGATGTAGGTTTGGAGAATAAAATGCGGATGATGCATATAGCTTTCCTATTTTAAACAAATTAAAAATCAGTTTAAGTCGCACAAAATTTAAAATGAGACGGTATACATTTGGTAAAGTTACGTTTAAAAGGCGATACGTAATTAGTGATATGTTTTTAGTATAGAAACTGCTTAAGCGATCAATGTAAGACATGAGTAAAAGCTGGAAATTTCAGCTGAGATTAGAATCCCATAGATCCCATAGAATTTGACCAAAGCGAAACAATTTCAAGCACTGATATCGGGTAGCCCTACGAAGGTATGTATGTACATATGTACATTTGCTCTTGCAATACGAGACTTACGTATCACCTTTTCTGTTTTGTTTTTATATTTTTTTTTACTTACGATTTTTTGGCAATATTTCAACAGCATCGGTCGCAGGTGTGAATATTTTTCGCAAATCAACTGACTTCGATAAATTCGTTGTTTCCTATTTCAATTACAATACATAGGAAAAATTGTTCTAACTAAGCTTGATATGATTGTTTATTGTTTTATGCAAATCATTTAAGCATCTATTTAAGGATGTTTGTGTGTAGTGAAATTTGTTTGGGCGCGGTGTTAAGCACCGCACCGAAAAATAATTACAAAGTTAATCATCGCTTTCTGCACTTTAGCTACTCGATCCGGATGATACATACATTTTTTCTTTTCCACAGCTTCGTGCTTAGCTCTAATAAAACTTTTCTTTTACTTTGATCGTATAGATCACTGGGCCGAAACCCGCGATTTCTCTCTACTATACAATTCATTTTAAATAAAATAAGAGGTGGCTTTTGCGCATTAAGAAATACTTCGAACGTTAACCTATTGCATTATGACCATTTTTATTCGACTCTAGCGGGCGGCACAAATAAAATTCTAAAAAAGACATTTGTAGTTGAAGATACATGCATACATATGAGCACACATACATACATATGTACATACATATGTACATACATATGTACATACATATGTATATAAAAATATGTGTATACACATGGGAACATTCGAAGCTCTCTTAAAGGCTAATTATAGAAGCCTTTTCAAATGTTGGAACGAAACGCACATTAATTTAAATTCTATATGATTTTAGGCAAACACATGCATAGACGTCTTTTCGTACATAAGCAAAATTCTCTCATTTTGAGTATTCCTATTGAGTAGTCCTATACATGTGTATGTATGTACGTATATACAGTAGTGGAAATCATTCATATTGTTTGCCATTCACGTGTTCGAATCGAAACTTCAAGTGCTGTTGCAATTTGCTTTTCATATTTTTTGAAGAACACCAGCAGTAACACCATTATAACATATCTTTATATGCGTACCATGTGAAATTATGTTGCATTAAAACATATATATATACATACATATATACAAAAATAGCTGTAATATATAAATTTCAGTCATCCTTGGTATTTCTTTGCATTAAGTATAGTATTATGATTTACTCCAGATAGCTGTTACACGGAAAGCAAGAACCCATAGCTTACCTATTCTCATGATAGCTGGCATAAAAAAAATGTGGCTAAGATTCGAGAATTTTAAGCTTTTCCCACCAGATTCTACAGGCAATATTTTTATGTTTTGCTTCATACCTAGCTAATCCAGTAATATAAAATATTGTCGTTTCTATATTTGTTCGTGTTCTTACTTATGTGTGGAAAATAAGTTATCCGAATTTCTGTTTCTACGTACTTTTTTATTGTGTGAATCATCACTTTGACTGTAGGCGGTGTGCAAATGAGTTTGTGTTGATGATAGTCCATTTCGCTGGTTTATTTGTGAACTTAAGAACTCTTGTTTCTCAATTTGCTGTTGCTGCTCCCACTGTTTTTGTTTAAATTGATTTTGGGCAGTTAGCTGTTGAGCCAGAATCTGCTGCTGCTGAATTTGGTTTGTCAGTTCGTTCTGTTTCTGAATTAGCTTTAGCTCTTGCTCCTTAAGTTGGGTAATTTTTTCTTGGGTTTTTATATTGTTATCTATATCAGATATAATGTCCTGAATTTGGTTATTAAAGTTTTTCTGCAAAGAATACAAAAATTAATTTTAATTGTTAACTAATTTTATATTAAAATTAACCATTTTTAGGCAGTAGTATCGAACAATTTATGATGAAAAAATTATAATACATTTACGAAATATCTGAATTTTATTTCAGAACATGTCCTTACGAGTACGTGATGTGACTATACATTTGTTGCTTTTTGTAAAGATGTAATTATAATTTAAGTTGTTGTTAGTCTTGAGTCTGCTTGTACTTAAATTGTTTTTTATCTTATGAAATTTTTTTCAGAATGCAGAAAATTCTTATATGTATTCTTACTTGATCGTTTAATAATCTGATATCCGTAACTTCGTTTGCTTTTTGAGCCGATGCATCAGATGATTCTTCCGATTTCTCCTTTAGATCTAAGTCCTAGTGTCAAAATTAAAAAGTGCATGAATGAGCACAACAATTTGATTAAAGTTTACATATAAATACAACAATCATACTTATCCGTTAAGCATTAAGTGTTAATTAAGCCTCAACCTAAATACTTAGTTACCTTTTCATTTGTGGATGCTTTAAACAAAATAGATTGTTTTTCGACTACTTCAGACGGTACTTCAGATTTATCCGGCAAGTCGATAACATTTTCGACGACATCCTGTTAGAAAGGTGTTTAAAAATTGTTAGTTAGTCACTGCCATATTTTAAATATTTTTTTTTAATTTTAATTTTTTTTTTTTAGTTTTGGCAGATGTTTGATTATAAATGCATTTTACATTACTTTTAGCAAAATACTTCAATGGTTAAGTCTCGTTAAATTAAAAATTATTTGCTGTGCGGTGAGCTCATATGTATGTAGGTATGTAAGTAATGTATTGATATTTAATGATACAAAATTTTAAAAATCGAGGTCTGCTGTTCTTTGGTGCTCTCAACATTGAATAGCTGTAGATAGAAAAAAGTTCACTTCTATGCAAATATTTCCATCCACTCATAGTATGCATGTTTAGTTTAAAGATCTATCAAGTAGATCATATAGCTTTGCAGCATAAGCTTGGAAGCGCTTAATCAGATAATTCTAAAATAAAGCGTAACAAAGTACTTCTTCTGTCACAGATTCTGTCCCATCTTCTGAGTCCGTTTCTTCCACATATTTAGCTTCTTCCAGTTTCTTTACTTGTGATTTGGAATTAACTTGAGGTTCTGCCTCCATTTCCGATTCGCTCGCATTATTGGATGTGTCGTCTATAGGAACAGCTTGAGGATTTGCGCCACTCTTTTCATCTATATCAGCGGCAGGTACATTTTCAACCTTAGTTTGCTCCACAGCTATAGACGGTTTTTCCGTTGCCGGTTTTTCCGTTGCCGATTTTTCCGTTGCCGGTTTTTCCGTAACCGCTGTTTCCGAAGCAGAAGTTTCCGTATCCGTTACGACTATCGAATCTACTATAGCAATAGTAGTCGTGGGTGTTTCGTCCGATGGCTTAGCGTCTTGCTCAGATTGTTTCGAAATTACGGGTGAACTTGTTTCGCCATTATTTTTATCAATTGAATTATTTACACATTGGCTAGGTTTTAAAGATGTTTCGAGTCGTTCGTCGATCTCTTCCGTCACTTCCATATCCGTCACTACAACTTCAGTCTGCTGCTGTCGTAGTACAAAAAATTAAAATAATACAATTTTTCTGCAAATTTTTTGGAAGAGATGGCAAGGCTGTATTGATTTAAGTGGTAGTAGTAGATCTAAAACTGCTTTTATATGCATGGACATGTCAGAAATATAGTTATGCCTTTGTCGCTTATTTGTTACAATAACTGATTGCTTTATTGATACAAACTTTCCAAAGGGCTATAAAACTCCAGTCTATGTACAGAAATATAAAAGTGACACAAATATTACGTACCACAGCTTCAGAATTTGAATCCATTTCCTGTTTTTAATTCCGTAAATTCCGAACTCAATGGGATATCTAAAAGTAATATAAGCTATAATTAGAAGAAAAGGGAATCTCCCACAACATTATGTATGTATGTACATATTTAATACCGATTTTCATAATAATCGAGGGGTAACGTTGTGAGCCGCGGCAAAGGCCGAGGCTCTACTTTATACCCGGTACTCAGTCAGTATATACATATGTACATTGAACTTACTATATATGAGCTTACGATTTATGTAATTTATTATATGTTCGCAAAATGGACGAATTGAATTTTGGCCAAAAAAGAAAGTTTCAATATTTAGGTCGAACCTTATGCTAAATTTTTATATATTAAATGTTATCAGTTTCCATTTTTGTTTACATATAATTTTTCGTCAGTTTCAACATTTGTATATGCACATGTAGAATACGAGACGTGGAAGTGTGTGCGAGAGAGAGAGAGGTATGAGTAAGCCTTCTGGCCATACTCCAGGTTAATACGGTCATTTTCCATGATTCTGCGTTTTTGGTTTTCTCGTATCTTAAAAATAGTGTATTCCACAGATTTTCGTCCTTTGTTACGGGGGGCGTGGCAAAATTTTGAAATACACTTGTGTTGAATTGACGTCACAGGAGCTTCAATTAGGAGAACTAGGCGTCAAAAAAGACGAACGAGCAAAGCAGACGGGATGGCGTGTGAGAGAGAGAGCGAGAGGGAACGATGTTTTTTTTTTTTTCTTTATTGTGGCTATATTAATGAAGCGATCTGATCATGATTCAACACTCTGATGGAAATGGTTATTCTCTATGATTCTGCGTTTTTAGTTTTCTCATGCTATCAAAATTGTGCATGCCACAGATTTTCGTCCTTTGTATGAGTGGAAAGTAGGGGGTCGAAATTTTAAAATACACTTGCAACAGTGTGATATCACAGAAATCTGGATACAAAACTTGGTTGCTGTAGCTTTTATAGTGTTTGAGATATAGGTGCTAATGAATACGAACAGCCAGACGGACAGAACAGACGGACGGCCAGACAGACATGGCTATATCGACTCGACTATTGATGCTGATCAAGAATATATGTACTTTATGG
The DNA here is from genome assembly GCA_005876895.1 of Drosophila azteca. Classification (NCBI taxonomy): domain Eukaryota; kingdom Metazoa; phylum Arthropoda; class Insecta; order Diptera; family Drosophilidae; genus Drosophila; species Drosophila azteca. The sequence continues at coordinate 1,383,406 of VCKU01000034.1, forward strand.
GGTCGAAAACGCTTTCTTCTGGGTGTACACACATCCGTTATCACCACAAATCTAATACACCCCTATACTCTTCGAGTACCGGGTATAAAAAACGCCGATCCGATCCACATTCAACAGGTGCTAAAATATATTTCTACTTTTATCTCGAGCTCATAACATGTACATATATTCACAACATATGTATGTATATACATATGTACATATGTATCCCACGCCATTCATTTCAATCAGAATAAAACTCCTTTGATTTTCACTTTACTTGCACGTTACACAATTAACAATTATTCAATTCACAACTTATAAGCACATATGTATATAAATACATGTGTATCCATGCATGTACATTTATTAAATGTATATATATATTTCCATTTTAGTGTTCCAAAATAATTAAATTGATATTTAATTTGATACTTATTAAATACCAGATATTCCTGCAGTGCAAATAATTTTAATTTTTTACTGTACGATCGAACTATTGTGAGATGATAATAAAATAAATGCCGTCCTGACTAAAATAATGACCTCGAATGAGCGAGAATATACATACGCCGTTCGATTTCAAGAATATGAGTGCACATCAAAGATAGCTTCCACACTGTCCACATTTTGTCTATTTAGTATATAATCAACGTTCTCACGAAGAACTTTTCACAAAAATTTAAATTTAAAACTCACATACACAAACATAAAAATACATACATTTCCGTAGTTCGACTAGAGAATTTCTTGCCTCAAAGCGAGCACAGGCGGTGCACAGTGTGTCCGATATATACAAAAAAACCTTGCAAAAGCGATCTGGTAACAAAAAATGCGTCAGATGTGTCGGAAAAATGAATTGCTGATGAAATGAATCAAGGCCTTAAACGTAATATTGCCAAAAGTGCGATTCTTAACATCGAAAGAAATAGCCCATCCTATCAAAATGTTGTTCCTATGTACATATGTATGTATGTGATGGAGCTGGGTTTCGGTGTTTCTTGCAGACATAATTACTACGTTTTTTTTGTGCATTTTCATTTATTTAATTGTGCTAAATAGAGTTTACGTTCTAAACACTTTCCCGGCTGTATATACTACCGTCTCTTTTTATGGGACTTATTTATTTTTCGACGTTTTAAAATCATTTCATATAATGCGTCCAAACCTTCCTGAAGACCTTCTCCAGTTATAGCACACGTGGGTTGTATATACCAGCCTTTCATTATTGTAGTATGCCAGTTTTGTTTTGTTTCGTGCTGAATTTTCTTGTCTTTTTCAGCCGAATCAGAAGGCATATACGAAAATGAGGACAACGCCCGACTACTCATTGACGAATTGCTTTCGCAAATTTGATCGAGAATAGGCGTTATGGGTGCTATGGGAGAGTAGGCCTGGCTTGGAAGATGCGAATTTATAGTTTTCTCTATGTATCTTTGGTTTGAAGAGCTATAACCAACTAGGTTGTTGCATGTTGAAGATGAGCTTGAACTTATCAATGGCATGTTGGGCACTGGATTATGAAGTTCATTGAGTCCCAAAAGCTTTTCCAGCTCCTTCGCACCGCATGCGTTAGGAAGATCTTGTTTATTTGCTAGTATCAGTACAGGAACGCCCTGTTTAATATACAAAATATCATAATTTAGTACCGTTGGTATGCAATGGTTGAAGAAATTTATTTTTTACCTGATTATCTGGACATTTGGCCGTACGCATTAATTCCATTTTTGCCTCTTCCATGCGCTCTGTGTCCACGGAATCAATAACAAACAAAATGCCATCCGTACATCTGAAAGAACTCAAAATCTATATTAAACCGCTTTTCATTTATATATGTAGAAGTGTTCAGTGTTCAATCAATAATACCGTGTGTAACTTCGCCATAATGGCCTCAGCTTTTCCTGTCCTCCAACATCCCAAATTAGAAAGTGAATTCCCTTTGCCCGTCCAATCGTACCTTGCACCTTAAAAATTAACACAGACTTCATTAAAAGGCAACATATACTTCTTTGAATCATTAATAACCTTTTCACAATTAAATCCTATAGTGGGAACTGTATTTAAGTACTGGTCAAATTTAAGTCTGTAAAGTGCAGTTGTTTTTCCAGCAGAGTCTAAGCCTAACATGACAACATGAAACGTTCCCTGAAATGTAAAAAATATAGCCGTTTTAAATGATAAAATTATTATTTTCTGAAACTACCTGTGATGGCAATGCATCCAACAAATTTCCATTCTTTACCAACGGCTTGACCATTGTAGCGCCCATCTTATAAGCAAATACTTTTCTTTACATTACGCGGGTTCCGATTATAATTAATATATGATAGTGCAAACTGTATTGGTTGTTTTCCAACTCGGTTTTATATTTTTTCCAATTGATAGAAAACGGTATGGGATATAATTTTATTTTGTTTCATTCGATAACTTAAGACTCTTAGGTCGATATATGATATATCATATTATAAATCAATATTGATTTATAAAACATTAAAGGTACTCCTACAACTGTGTTTGGTCGTTGCATTCTTTATTCACCTGCTCGTGTATGAATTTGTCCCGGGTGATCTTAGTAGAGGTATTCTTGACCGTGATTTAAAGTTGGTTCAGATTAATCTAAAGCATTAAGCATTCTCATTGCATTTTATGTTTGTGTTTCTTCTCATGACCTTATTGGCTAGGTCTAGTATTATTCAAAGTGGAATATCATATAAAATTCGCTAAATGCGAATAACAGCTGTTTAGCATGTTTTTAAAACATGTTTTTAGTTTATTTTAACATTAAACTATACTAAAAGATTTTATCGTTGCATTGAACTAGATGTACTAGATTTGATGTACTGCTTGCATTTTTACTTAACGATAATCATTGAATCAACGTATAACGGCTTCGCTTTGCATGTCAACATCCATATGTAAAAGTGAAAAGGTAATGTCGCCAACAGTTAAGAATATATTGAGATGAGTTACAGATATGACGAATTGAATCATAATGCTGACTTTTTTCTTAGAAATATATGGAAAGACGAAAAATACGGCAAAGCGGTGCAACGGTTCTATTTCGGAAGAGATATCTATCTCTCTCTATCTACTTTCGCCCAGGCATCGAAAAGAGATTAATTTTAATGCTAGGTCGGTAAAATTGCGCACCTGATAACAGCGGGAGTCTTCTTTTGCCTTCCGACCTCACGACAACATTTGCAGCCGAACGCGATTATGACCGCAGTAAATGCGGTATATCATTTAGCGATATTTGGTTGCAAGTGTGGCAAGAGACATCAAATACCACTCTTAGCTTAGTGGATTCACTGCTCGGCTTCATCATGTATGTAATAGTGATGCGCAGATAAGTCCGGGCTGGTGACTAGTGATATGTGACCCAACCTTTTGTATTCGTTCATGAACCTGGTGTATTGTGTCCGAATGTCAGGAGAGTGCGAAAGTCGGCGTTCCACATACATGAACCTGCGACGAGCGATCTCAAAAGAGCTACCAAGCCGGGATGGATTGTCTTTGAATGGCAATTTTACTACAATGCGCCCCTACTCGAGTCGAGTTGATTGTAGATAGCGTTCCTCACTGTGCTAAGGTTTGAGCTTTTTGACTGGGCTGCAAATTGTTTCTATTTGCCATAGTCGCTTCAGGTTAGTATCGATGCACGCTACGCTGTGTGGTAAGCAGGCAATCGACAACGATTGATAGAGGCACACGTTTCCATTTGATGACTTTTGGACAGGCCATTAAAATAGTGCCTCTGCCTGTTTGCTACATCTCGACGTTGTGCTGCCTCTATGGCGTTGAACTGCTCGTACTCACTCAGTCTGTGTCTAGGAACTGAGAAGATGCCGAATGACGCGCTCATCAGTGTAAACGATGAGAATTGGGTATTGGTAGCACAGAGACGTGTTTTGACAGGATCAGGCTTACTAGTTTGGGTTCGAGAAGCTATATTGGACACCACGAATTGGCAATGGCGCTCGAGGAGCTCGACGCAGTCATTCCATGACGGCAATGAAATCTAGCGATTCCTTCCACTTGGTTTGAGTTTGTTAATCAGCGCATTGCTTTTGAGATTTGCGTTGCAGGCGAAAGAGAACTAAACAAGGCAGCGTAATTGCTGAGGATGTGATGTGCTGACTAGCTGCAGTTTGTAGAGTGATGAAATCGTTTCCATGAAGATTGGAGCAGCTTATCCAAGGCCTTGGGATAGTTTTAAATTGATACTGGAAATACCTTAATAGTTTCCAATGCCTCACCCTTAAAGCAATTAAAGGGATTGAATTTCTCAATGCTTGATAAATTCTCCCGACCGGTATGTAGTTGAAGATGCAATGATGTTTTTGTACTCCGTATGGTTGCCATCGAAGCTCCAATCGGGAAAGCCTTGAGGACGGCGATGGCATTGTCTTGTGAATTGTGGTGTTTAAGTCCTCCCCAAGAAGCTTTTTGATTGTCAGCTTTATGATCACATAGCTTCGAGGTCTATATCCAATCGGTGGATATCGGTGCTAGATCGCACAATTAATGCCTGCTTAAAGTAGGACTCGAGAATACCCAATCGACAGCCGCAGTTCAGCTGCAGATTTTTTAGCCGGTGCCACTGTTTGTCGGTCGATCTTCGTTTTCTTCGTTTTGCGGGAAATGGTTCGTTTGACGTTTGCCCTCTGTTGTTTGAGGTCTTCCAATGAGAGCGACATGACTATACTCCTGTAGCTAACCGCAGCGTTTCGGTAGCGCAAGAAGAGCGGCGGGCCGTTGTACCAGAGAAAGTGTATGCGACGAGGGCAGCGCCGCAACGGCTGACGGTGAAGAAGAGCGGCTTACCGGTCTTATGGAAACATTCAAAAGAACTGAAATTGCGTGGACGGCAACGAGTGATAGTTGTAGCGTTATACCCTTTTTACATTAGGACGCATCATTTTTCCGTTAAATGGAACATGCGACAATGATGCCCATAAGAACCCTGTGGACAGAAGTGTTAAGTGTTTAAGAAGTGTTAAGTGCAAGTGGTACCGTATTCTGACAAATATATTTACAAAATACTGAAAAAATTTACAAAACTTTGCAGTTTTGAAAAGCTGACAAATTCAGCTATACTACGCCTAATTAATGTGTCTATCTAAAACCAAAAATGTTGGCCATAAAATAATTTTTTTTTTTTTTCATTTTCCTGAGTTTTTAAAGTCCAAATTTCGGGAAAAATACCGAAAAAAAATTATGAAACTTGAATTTGAAATCTTAGTATCTTCCAGACGTTAAGCCGCAGCTACAAAGTGTCCGGGTCGGATTTATAGCTGCATTTGTCAGCTTATCAAAATTGCAAAGTTCAATAGAAACAGCTATGGGAAACTTGAGTTATGTGAAAAATAGAAGCATTAACTCTGGAAAAATTAACAAATAGCTGACAACATGATGCGGAAATTATGCCTTCGACAATGATGCGGTAGTGTAAAAAGGCTATTATACAGCAAATGAACAATGTATGCAAGTGGCGAAGAATGAAATGAAACGAGGAAAAACTGGAGAAACGTAGAGCGCGAACTTAGCTGGCAGCGGCTGCCGACGGCTGCGACTAGAAGGGCAATGGCACGTACGCGACGAATGTGACGAGAATGTCGACAGCGAAAGTGCTTCGTTGCTTCTGAGCGAGAATGATTTGCGAGGCCATGATTGATTTATCGGAGTTATTTATCACATATTAATGCCCTGCCCCACGTCGGGCGCCATAATCTTGATTCCAAAAGCCTTTTGTGTGTGGTTACTGTGGTTTACATAAGAGAGTAGAATTATGATTGTGTGACACTAGAGGTGGTGCATCAAGGGGATTTCCCAGATCTAATAGTACAGGAAAACGGGTCACAAGAAACAAAAAGCGAGTCAAGTGCTTCGTAGAAAATATTTGTGCCTATCGTAACAAATAAGACCTATCAAAATCCATAATGAGAATATTAAGCTTCGCAAACTAGACTTCGAAAGTAGGATTGTAGGTGTCTTCATGTATAGCGGGTTAACAACTGGTCGGATTTTTGACTTCTCCAAAATTTTAAAAGCCTGCCTACCGCTGCTTTAAGTTGGTGCTATGTGACCACGGCACCGCACTCCGAAAGGATTGTAGTGGAACGGTAGTGTGTACCGGAGTCGGCCGTGACTTTTCTTGTTAAAATAAACGTTATATATTTATTTATATTTGATACTACTAACTGTTTAGGTATTCATATAAAATGTATAGTCAAGTTATGCGACTCAATGATAACAATTCTGACACATAAAAAGCAGATATTTTTCCTTAGAGGAAAACTTAGTTAAATATTTATATGTAACTATACATTTAAAATACTAAAAACGGCAGTTAATGAAGGAACTTTTCTTTCTGCTGCTCATTTGAATCCATTTTTTTAAAACGCCAGCTTCCCAGACCGTCAAACTCCAAAATGTGTGTGTGATATTTCCTAATTTGTAGAAATAAATAAATTATTATAGGGATACAAATATAAGCTTTCAGGTCTAACCATAGAGTCGGTCTGTGTGTTATTGTCAAAAGCGTTATGCCCATGCTTTTCGCGATTTCATATATTGAGCTCTCAACATCTATAGAAACTGCGCTGGTACATTCATCAAGTAAAGCATAACGTGGCCTAAAAAAGAAAAGGATTATATACCATATTTTTCGCATGTAGATTATTCGTACTTATGATAAAATAGGCGAGCTATCGCCATGCGCTGTTTTTCTCCTCCAGATAGTATATCCTTCCAATCGCGAACAACATCAAAACTATCACTAAAAGTAGAGTACAACAATATTATTTAAATTATAAAACTTTTCAGTAATAAAATAAAGATTACTAACCGTTGCGCAATGTGCTCTAGGCTGACCATTTTTAAAATGTCCTTTAGCTCATTTTCGGTTATGTTCTTGCGTTTCATATCATCTCTGGTATCGGGGTATATTATTTGGTCACATAAGCTGCCAATGGACATGTACGGGCGCTGTGGAATATAGAACATGCAGGGTTTATCTTCCACGGGCCGTGGAATATGCAATTCTCCAGCATATATGGGCCAAAGTCCACTTAATATACGGAATAAGCTGGACTTTCCACATCCATTTGGACCCGTTATTAGCAAATGCACACCAGGTTCGATGCAAAGCGTTAGGCTTGGTACAACTATATCACAGTTGGGTGTCACTACTGGAACTGCTCGAAGAGTGATTGACATGTTTCCGGGATCATCCGTATAAATAATGCGGCCCTTAGCAACAGGTTTACCATCGCGGAATTCAATGATACCATTCATCTCGTCGTTTTCTACTACTGTGGCCTTGCAATAGATTCCCTGAGCGGTTTCCTCAAACACATCCATCATGCCAGCTACACGGTAAGTGTAACCAGCAAGAGCAACAATCTCCTTGTAGGAAGACATCAATCGTTCAATGGCGTCCGCTGCAGAAATTAGTAAATTTCTGGCTGTTGTCAAATACTGAGTGCGCTCGCTAACATTGGACTCAGTGGCAGAAGAATCAACCAGTGATGAAGAATCGCCAGCGCTGCCTGTCAGAATAGGTAACGATACCATAATCATTCCAGTGCCAGACCAAACGTATTTCATAAAGAATTGCTCAAGCATTATAAACCAAAGTTTTTGACTAAAAATGTTATTCATTTGATTGACAAGGCGATTGTATGCCTGTCTTAACTGTTGCATCTCCACCTAAAAATTAAATAAAACGTTCAATTGCTACATTAAATATGTTTTTAAATAGTTTTGGATGTAAATGTAACTGACCTTATGTCCTCCGTAAAAAGCTATTTCTTCTGCATTTGTTATGATTCGTGAGTGAATATGCCTAAGGTAACCATATCGGTTTGCCTCTTCCGAAACCAGCTGTCCAAACTTTGGTGACACAATCCGTAGGATGTGCGCGGTTAGCGCAATGACACTTACAGACAAAGCCGGCCCTGAATAGTGGGATAAAATACATTATAAAGGTATTAACATACAAATTATCCATTAACCTGTTAGGATATTCGCTTTCATTTTTCTGGACGATCTCATCAATGCTAAGCCAATTAGCATCAAGTCGAAACAAGGCTTAGTCAAGCTACTGTACAAATGAGCCACAGAACTGGCAAATACAGAAATATCTTCAGTGAGCCTATAAAGGAAATTATATTTTTATTATTATTATTACAGGTTTGTTTTTAGGCTAATCAAAAACAAAGGTACTGGTTTTATTCACCATTTTTGTTTTGCATATCCTCGAAGTATGCTTTCTGAAATGGTGAGACACACAACAAACGAAGGAATTTAAACATGTGTCATTCAGTAGCCCCACGTATGTATGTACATACATATGTATGTATATTATATATAGGAGTATTTAAGGAGGTATTGCCAAGCGATAGTTGACTATATTACCATCACCAACTAGGAAGCAGCAGATGTCTAAGTAGAAGAGAACGAGATGTCAAGGAAGACGCCGTCAAATCGAAAAGTAGTAGTCAGTTGTCAGTCGCATAAAGAAAAATCGTCGCCGCTTCACCTTTCGTTATTAAATAAACATCGATGGTCCTTAAACATACATATATATACATATGTCTGGTCCTGGACTTTAGACATGATTACACTTAAGGATAGGACGGAAAATCAACGATTAATTTTGTGGTTAAAAAATATATAAGTAATAATTAAAAGAAACGCAGCAGTACCTTTGTTTTAAATTAGATGGAAAAGCAGTATGAATGTACATATATGAATATAGACCTAACAACTCACCGATGGTCCGCATTTTCGATACGTCCGTCCAAATTTGATACTCTATAGTAATTTTGATTTTTGAAATATAATCGGTATGAATGACGTACCAAACGCGTTCTAAAATAAAAAGTTAAGTGTAATTAAGATCGGAGTTACACTCTTCATGCATCATTTTAGTATTTACCGAAATGCGAGTGCCAGTTTACTTTCTAGAAAACGTATCATTGAATTCACGAATGTAGCGGGGATAGCAATACCAAACCATTTAAGCAGAACGAAGGAAAACTGCTTAACGTCCTTGCGCACTATAAACTTAACAAGTGCACCCTCTAATGCGGCCACATAAATACTGAGAAAAGTGCGGGAAATGAGGCAAAACGTGTGTATGCTGAGCAAGCCTGTTTCGTAGCACAGAGTATTAGGTATCATAATCTTAACCAACATTCCCAGTTGCTTCAGAAATTCTTTGTTTAAACCAGGCTCGATCATTTGTTTATTGGTTTTGTTTTTTAATTTCTGTGCCACCAATAATTTTTCTGCTTCTGCGAGCTTTAAATCTTCATCAGAGCCATCTGTTCCTGATGGTGTTAATGCCCCTGTGTTGATTTTTGTTTTTCCCGTTAAAATCTTTTTTGGGGATTGCGTATTTCTTACATACGGAATAGTGATCTTAATCGTAAGAGCTACTATCGCACTGGTCACTAGCGCGCAGCTAAAAGCATGCTTTGTAAGTCCATTTTGTTCACATTTTTCCGCTATACGGTCTACGTATTTGGATAGAACGGTCATATTTACACAATATATAGTATGGCTGGTAAGTCTGTTCAAAATGTATCGAAATAAATGTAAAAAAAATTTTATTTGTAGAAGATGAAAATTTTACAAAAAGTTAGGAAAACTCGCTTTGCAATCCGAAGCCTTAAAATATAGTAGCAAATCGATGTTCCCATGAAAGGATAGCAATACAAATTTATTTATCTTCAGATAGAACAAGCTTTTCCCACATTGACTGGTTTTCCAACCGTTATTGTTCGTTATTGTGGAAAATCACTTTAGTGTTAAAGTATGAAATTTTAATTTTGAAACAATTTTGTCGATTGTCGATATACATACATATTTATATGTACATATGTATGTAAATTCATTAGAGCAGGTCAATTTTTTTCGGTAACAAGCGGTTGTCGAAACCAGAAACTACGAAGTATTCTAATGAGGTTTGCCGAAGAAAGTATAGGTCTAAAATCAATTTTATATATAAAAAAAAATAATTATAAAAAAAAATTTTTTCATATTTTTTACATTGAAACTCTCCTAACTAGAACGCCTTAAACTTGAATTAAATAAATATACATATATGAATTTAGTAAATATTTTAAACTGAATTGTTTAATTGAACATCCTTTTGCTACCCAAACGCTATTGCCACCAGTACAAAGTACGAACAATTTCTTTTTGAAAACCGGAAGCTCCAAATTGATATTAGACCCATGGTTTCTTGGCCAAACCTTCTTAGAATTCGTCGTAGTTTATAATACTGACAACAGCTTGGTGCATTTTTTTACTGCATGCAAATCGACCCACTCAGTTTATTTTATATTGTGGAGCTGCATAGAAACAGAAATGCAAAGCTAGGCTGATGCTGATCTAAAGTAGGTACACAGTATCAAGATAAAATCAAAATTTATAAAAGGATTGTAAAACAAGTACATATTAACCAATTATTAACAAAACATCATGCGAATTAATTTAAAAGATCTGCTTGCACTATTCAAAATCAATTTCAGGACCATGAGTACAGCCGATCATAGCATGGTAATTTAATACAATTTTGACAAGTTTAAAACGCAAAAATAAACGGGTTTTCGCTGATCTTTCTACCTAAAATGTTACCCTTGTGATCATTGGTAGATGTTGACTATGGTGTGGTTACTGATGTTCATATATGCCTTTAGTGTACTACAGTAGGGTTTATTAAATGTTAGTATATCGACTATTGCGTACCAATCGATCTAATTTTTCCGATCAGTATATTGGCGAAAAGAGTGTTTTGATAGAGGTACACGTCAGAATCTATCAACTCGGCAGTTTTTTATGATAATCCAATCTTCATACGAGTAAATATAAGAAAAAACAGATTTTCAAAGTAAGATTTAATAATACAAATCAAGGAACGTCGCTGTCATTCGTATCCGTCGCGGTTTGAAGCAGAACTAGTCTATAGCAATTCGAATTTCTTGATTAAGGCCACGTTATAAAATACGTTAGCTTCGCTTTAACATTTGATAACAAGCACTATAAATTACCCATCGCGGATATCTTTGAATGTACTTATAAGTCGACGGGCGGCAGATTTGCTTTAAATTAATCTTCTGAGCGATTTTAATTTGTTCTTAAGGAAGAATTCTCTTCACATTCATTATTTACAAATGTTCAGAAGACTATTTAAATTTAATTGTAAAAGTATTAGTATTAATAACGGATTTCGTAGTCATACTATTTGTATGTGACTAAATAAGCTTGTGAATGTTTCAATAAAAGGCCTATTCGATAACTTATCTAACACAACGCGGCACACCACACAATAATGGTGGCAATCGTAAATCCAGATTAGCTGACGGAAGTTGATAGATTATCAATTGCAAGAGGACTTTGAATCTTGTGTAATCTGTTTAGACTCTTTCCATAATTAATTACCGATATGAACTTTGGAATACTAGAAATAGAATGAGAAATGCCTCTACACTACATGACATACATATGCATGTAACATTAACTTTTATTATTTTCCAGTGACTAATTTCTACATACAAATGTAGGATACGTTCTATATTTGCATTGTTAAATTCCATGCAAAGTCAGTAAAGTGCAGATCCACACAATACAGGTGCTGTTTTCTGGCTTCCCAATCAGCTGTCTTTTTTAATCATATCATAAGTGTACATAAATATATATACATACATATGTATGTACATATGTGCTTGTGTATGCATGTTATGTTTGTCGCACGTTGTGATATAAACTTTTTCTAAAAGCTTGAAAAGTTCATAAATACATACATACACACATATGTATGTAAATAAATACGTACAAACAAAACGAGGTATATTATTACGTGAAATTAAACAAAATCATAGAACAGGTTTCACAATAATTAAAATGCATTTATGTATTTAAAGGACACAATTGAAATTTTTATGTACACATCGCAAGTTTAAGAAACGGTTCGGTTCGGTTAAAACTTTACGAAAAGTTGAGTTTTTAATTTAGTTGTTTATATTAGGTACATACATACATATGTATGTCGAATAAAATTACCAACGACAGTAGGGGAACGAACAAAAATAACAATTTGTATAACTTTTTGTTTATAATATTGTTAATATACAAGAAAAGAAAATATGAACAATGTATAAAGTAGAACTCCCGTCTGTTCTGTCAATACAATGTGATGCATGAATAAAAACACGACCGAAAAACAAAAGCTTAAAGCTTAATGTACATATGTATGTACATATGTTTGTGCATGTATGCACGTCCATACGTAAACGTTTGTATGTAGATAATATACCCTGGCTGGGTATTATGGGTTTGAGCAGATGTTGGCACTCAAATGTATTAAATATTTAGGTATGTTATACCCAAAAGGTTGAAGTTTTAAGTATTTTTGTATCAAGTCACAATTGCCATGACAAACAAATGATTGGAAGATTAAAAAAAATTATGAATATAGAAAGGGCTGTATGTATGTATATGTCAGTTATCCGGGTAAAAAATTTGTATTGTTGTAGGGGTTCTCATAGTCGAAAGACTAAAGGAAATACGTAGCTTTATAACTTTAAATATACCTATTTATATGTGTATATATGTATGTATTTACATATATATAACTATGAACATTGGACAAACATATACTCGTATACTTGCATATGTACATATATAATTTCTGTTTTAATTGTATCACCAATTAAACTTAGATTTTTCGCTTTGTTACCGGTTCTGACCTAAGCCTAGAAACCCAGCTCGGACAGGTTCAGTACGATTTAACTGGGCGATTTTTAAGTTTCCACTCGACATTCTTTGAAATATCATATTAATTACACAAGCATTTTAGTCGCAACTATAAAATAAAGAAAAATCTACCAGTTTAGACATTCCCGAGATGTCGGTCACACAAGCACCGTTAAAAGATGGTCGAAAATGGGATTCAAATGAAGAAGAATCAGATTCAGAGGTATTAAAGATGCAAACTTGATTTTATACCTGGTACTCAAAGAGTAAAGGCGTATATTCGATTTGTGGTAGAAGTGGATGTGTGTAACACCCAGAACGAAGCGTTACCGACCTCATAAAGTAATACAAGTATTCGAGATGCCGACATCAGGCCGAATCGAAATAGCCATTTCTGTCTCTCCGTCTGTCAGTCTTGATTGAAGCCTAGTTCTCAAAGACAATAAGAGCAAGAGCAACCAAGTTTTATGTGCTATTGATAAAATTTGCTACCAGTTTAAGTAAGTTTTAAATGTATAAGTTATATAAAGCAAAAGCTCAGCTATATACTGACTAAGTACCGGGTATAAAAGTAGAGCCGCGGCCATTGCCGTGGCTCATAGCGTTCCTGCTAATTTTTTATGTATGTTGTATTGTATTGTAGGCTGATTTGGTTAACATTCCATTTTTCAGGAATATTATGATGCGTGCTCAGAACAATTCGATTTGATAAGCAATAAAACTGATTTTAAGACATCTTTAGAGCATGCCGAACTAGCGTTGCAGTATTTTTTTAATAATCAATTCGACGAAGCACGCAATATTTTGCAACAATTCGCCGATACAAGCTTTTATCACTCATTGGGATATGCTGTATTTTATTTTCTTGAGGCTGTGCTAACTTTCGAAAATGTAGAAGCTGCGTCAGCGAAAATAAAAAAGTGTATAGACCTTTGCCAATTATGCAGGAAAAAGAATACTATAACGGAATCCATCACTGGCACATTCAAGAAGGTAACTATCCCGTAGAGTACCCAATGTTTCATTACCTAAGTCTTCTTCAGAAAAACTATTCCCAGCTTACAGACATAGAATGCCATGCTGAGCTGTGTTTGGCAGAGGCTTTATTAATGAACGCTCTCTTAACATTCATTGAAGATGATAATCTAAGTGGACTGATTCGCGGCAGCTTCAAAGTACGGCAATGCTATAATGGTTTCAGGTGAGAGGGACATTTAGTGTCATAAGTATTTGTATTTCTCTTATATACATATACGCAACAGAACCTGTGAGCAGATAATGAAGTCTCGTGAATGGATCTTGGGCACTGACAAGGACTCCGCGACGATTAAGACTCATTTTTACAGTGGAGTGTATATGGGGATCGGAACTTTCAACCTTATGATATCGATACTACCTGGACGTATACTAAAAATTCTTAAATTTATTGGATTTACGGGCAGCAAGGTACATTTTTTTTTCAACCTCTCAGCTAAAAGAATACTGTTTTTTTTAGACTACCGGCCTAAATTATCTAAAGAAAGGAAACCGAGAAAAGGGGTTGCGCCAAGTTCTTTGCGGACTGTCCCTGCTTGTGTTTCATCTTATGGTAATAGCTATGCTAAGCGATCGGCATTCGGACTCCGATATACAGTTGTGCGATGAAATACTAACAACTCAGCTAGCCAAATATCCAAAGGGAGGATGGATACTTTTTCTTAAAGGTCGTCTTGAGCTAATCAAAGGAAATTTGTTTTCAGCCGAGTCATGGTATTTAAAATCAGTGCATTCACAAATCGCGTGGCCACAGCTTCACTATTTAAGCTTTTGGGAGCTTCTTTGGTTGAACAGTCTAATGGGGAATTGGGCAGAGGCAGAACTATATGCAACATATTTGCTAAAAAATAGTAGTTGGTCACGAACCATTTACACATATCATTTAGCCGCGGTCAAATTGGCATGCATCCAACAGAAAAGCACCACTACTTGCAACGTAACCGACCCTGATATAGAGACTCTAATGCTGGAAGTTCCTGCATTTAGGCAGAGGATATCTGGGAAATCGCTACCAATGGAGAAGTTTATGATTAAGCGAGCCAATCGTTTCGGCGCCCAAAACGGCAATCTCGTGCTTCCGCTTATCGAGCTAATGTACCTGTGGAACATATTTAAATTATTTAAACCGAACTCACTCATTGCGGAAGGTATTCTACAGACAATTAATAACGAGCTTTCCATACTACAGGACTCAAAAGAAATTTTACCTTTATACTACGCAGACAATCGAGCCCTTTGTCTCTTGCTGCGTGGGGCGTTATACAGGCAAATGGAGCAGCCAAATCTAGCTCTTCAGTAAGCGTTTCTAAAGCAGAACAAATTATTCAATATAATTAAATTTTTCGGTTTCAGGGACTTGCACGATTGCTTAACACAAAGTGGAATTAAAGAGGATTTATTTTTAATACCATATGCTTATTTTGAATCCGCCCTTTGTTACGCACCTTTAAACAAAAATAAAGCAATATCTATGCTACAGGATACCAAGTATGCGTAATTTGATCAGTTCCATAAATATTATTACTTATCATCATTCACAGGAAAAAGTTTTCCCATTACGCGTTAGAGTCCCGGCTGCATCTCAGAATACACATGGCGTTAATGGATTTAAATGAAAATACCGATGAGGAATTGTAAATTCACGATTTTGTGGATTTTTTTTTTTGTATTTACTTTTTTTGCAGAAATCTGTTGTTTATTGCGCCGAGTAAAGTAGGAATATAAGCATCGTTATATTGTTCAGTAATATTTTGTCATTTTATTGTGGGAATTGGTAATTCCATATACTCGTACATGCGAAATTTGTTCATATACATTATTGAATTATAAGTATAAATATTTAATTTTTATTATAATGGAAATTAAATTATGGTATTCTAACCATATAATTATATTTGATGTGTTGTGTTGGTGTAGTGCTTAGTGTGCATAGTCTGATTAATACTATAACCTTTTCCTTATTAAATTCTCAAATTGATCGTACTTAATAGAGCACTATAAGTTAATTAAGAATACATTTATGTTCGATCAATTTAACATTAGAAAATGCAAGAGCCTTAACTAATCAGTACTATGTATATTAACGTGTCATTATAACAGGCTATTAATTACTTATTTTCTTAAAAGCATACATTTTGTGTATATTTCTTAGTTTAAATATTAGTCTTAATTTGAATGAAATCATTTTCTACAACATAGTAAAAATCCATTTTGCTGAGCACTTAGCAAGGCCAAGAAAGCAAAAGCCCTTATTTGTTTTTATGTAGGGGTTAGGTTAGGCCTAAGTCAATTATGCATTCTGTATTTAGACAAGACACATATGTACATACATATATGTGTCTATATATATACATATATATTAGGAATATATATATATATATACACATAATTGTGTATGTAAATTCACGAAAGAGATTTTAGTTAAGTTCAATTAAAAATTGTATTTTCCTTGCAGAGGATGTTATTTTTTATGTCTGTTCAAATATCTGTACATATTTTGAACGTCAGAAGTAAATAGTTAATGATAAATGGGTTTAATAAAAGGGGATAGTGTGAAACTTAATTTAAGGGATAAATGAGTCTTTATGCAGATAAAAGTAGAAAAAAACAAATTTTTTTTCATAATTAATATCAATCGAACCCCAAAAGGTACAACGCAAGAACGCCTGTACAGATTTTCATATACATTAACGCAAAACAAATTAAGTACAACAAGTAAAATATGGAAATAAAAATGATATTTATAATGCTATTGAAAGATCCTGGTTGTTAAATATTTACATACATATTTAATATGTACATTAAATGATTGGGGCCGACAAAATGTAGACCAGACCTCGCTACGTATGAATTGAAATTTTGTAACGTATATTGTGTCGTGAATTATATATGTATACGGGGTATGAAATGCATGGGAAGCTATCCATGCATGGATAGAAATTGTTTATATAAGTTTCAACACTAAATTATGAGTTTTATGAAATAAATAAGATTGATATATGTATATTAAATACGTACATATGCTATAATGTATTGGATCGTAAATAACTTTATGCTTTTGCGACTGACAATATTTTGTATATATATATATATATATATATATATATATGTTTTTGTTTTGTTTTGCTAGTTGTTTGTTATATGTATATCACAAGTTTGAAGAGAGTAGAAAGTGGTGATTTAACTACTATTGGCATTAACCGGCAATTAAAACAGATTGATTCAATTGCTTTTAACCGAAACAAGATAGTTATCGTTATGGCATACAAAGCTACGTAGCATGTAATACATACGTATAAAGCAAAAAATGCTTGCTTAACAATCGATGCCATTTAAAGTTGCACTGCAACTTGGATGGCGAACACTGCTAACGCTTCCATCTGGTATGGAGGCATTTTGCGAATTATTGGGATCTTCAATAGAGCGAAAACGTAGAAATCCTTGCTCGGTCACTAACATGCTGTCCGAAGCACTCGATGTCGTGCATGAATTGGACGAGGCTGACGCAACCGAAGCTGACGAAGCAGCACTTAATTCGGAACGAAGCTTTCCATTATTTTGTACATGCAGATGTGAATGTTGGAGGTGCGAATTTAGATGTGAATGTGGGTGTTGCGAGTGTTGGTCATGGGTACGATTTTTTGCGATTGCAACCAGTGCAACTTGCGATTTGTTATTGCCAGTTGCGTTTTGAGTGTTGATTTCGCCAGGAATGGCCAAGCCATTCTCGTTGCTAATTAAGTTTGTGCACTCCACATTGCTGCCCGATATCATGTCGTCTTCTTCCTCATCTTCTTCTTCGGAATTACGATCGTACGGTAGCTGCTGGAGCTGATGCTCCTTAAGAGGAATACTGTTTATCGGATCAGCTTGAAATGGTGTTATATCTGTACCAACTTGTAATGATCGACCGTTGGAGGAGCGCTTGCTTCTCTGGTAATAGTGGGCTCTCTCCGAGAGAGCTAAAGTCTGTACTCCGTTAGCTATCATTCGTTGACCACCAACAGAAGATAAGGGCACAGCCATAGCTCGACTTGGCGTAGGCCCTCCTAATGTCATGCCTCCATTAACAATACTGTTCAAGGTTCCACTTTTGCGCACCCCGTTGAAAAAACCACGCTCATATGAATTATAGCTGGCATAACGGCCGCCCCCACCATTCGATGAGGAGCAGGAGTTTGTTGAGTTGGAACTCCGTCGCTCGGTGTTCTCAAAGCCGTTACGTTCGAGCGATGCATTCAGTTTCCTTTCCCGACTTTTCGCTATTTTGAGCCTGTCATGATCGCGATCCGGCCAGCACTCAATGTTTGGTTGTAGTTGAACATTGTTCACAGATTTGTCTTTAAAAACGGGACGTTCAAAGTTGTTGAATTCAAATCTAGAGTTATCCTCCTGAAGTGGTTCCGAGTAACAGTTGTCGCTTTGCAAAAGCATAATTTGCTGTTGCGAAGAGCCCGAACCAGAGCCAGAACAAGACTTCGAACTAACAACATTTTTGTCCAGTTTTTGGATATTTTCCACCCCAACAACTGATGAACTCGTACGTAAATCAAAGTTTGGGTTCTCATAATGATCTGTTGTAGCATCAGTCATATAGTCCGTGCTCATGTAAGTGGTCTGTTCATGAACTCGCATGTTATGTTGATGCTGATGCTGATGCGGATGCTGCTGTTGATGATAGTTTTGTGCATTCTGAGATCCAAATTCTGCCATATTATGGTTAACAGCGCTTCTAATTGATCCGGTATCATAGGGCCTTTGGTACATCGGCTCCTGCAGCTGGTACTCGCAGTTCCGTCCACTCGGGGATGCAGCAGGCCCTATAGGATTGAGAGCATAGCTGTCGTCGTATATGAGTTTTCCTGTCCGCATGGTATAGGTATGGAGATTTGTGTTGGCATTGCAAATGGCTGGATAATCAGTTTCAAACTGCTCTTGGCTGGAGCTTGATGTACAGGGTAAAAAGAAGTTTGCAACATTTGAGTTATGGACGCCATTTCCTCCATGCTTTTCCCTAACTGCATTGGTAGAATTGCCACCGCCAGTTTGGCCATATGCACCCATGGAAACTACAGGGCCAACGATGCGCACGTCCCCGTTTAGGCCAGCTGGAGTATTTGGTGAATTTGGATCGACACTAGTCTTCAGGCCAGTCACCCACGATATTAGGGTTATTATCGCAATCTCTATAAGTCGCAGAGAGAACTGGTATCCCCATTGTAACCAGTCCACCTCAACTACATTCGCTTGACGCGTCGACGAAATGCAAATGGCTCCAAATATCTGCAGAGCAGCCAGTAGCACAAACAGCAGAGCCGTGGCAATTGTGATGTGTATAGCGTAGGACAGGTTCTGATAGCCATGTATATAGTTCTGGGACTTGCTGCGCAAGATGCGCTTTAGTATTCGATATAGGTAGAGATACAGGAAACCCAGACTAAGGCATATGAAGATGTAGATAATTTGACAAATAAGCGTTAGGACGCGTGGCGGTGGAGGTGGACTTGCCAGACTGGCCGATGAGGAGATGGTCGCAGTAATTTGACTTTGCTGATAATGCATCTGCTGACGTCGAAAGTACTGCTGTTGCTGCTGCTGCTGGAAGTACAAATGATGATTCTTCAGCGTATACGATTCGACGTAGTGCAACGTAATGCAAAGTACAACGTGAACGCCGCAACCCACGACGACTGTGAGAGGTCTTATCAATGCCGAGTAACGATTGTTCTTGTGATTCAAAGACTTAAGGAAGAGAAATAAAATGAGCACAGAAAAAGCAACTGTCAAAAATGTGGAGGGGAGATTCAGGAGAAGCTCTGCGACAAATATATTAAAGGTCCCATGGATATTATACGCATCATAGCAGAGAAAAAATATCCGCATTATGCAAATCGTTATCAGTATGAGATGAATGCAAACAAAATACGACTGTGCAAAAAGATGTGTTAGCTTATTATAAGTGAGAAGTTTGTAGAGCGAATATACTGATAATATTGTGAAAAGTACCACCGACAGGTATATATGTATGTTCCAGGCCCAAGTCCAGGTGGTGTGTGCTGATGCCGCTGCCGCAGCAGCAGCCTCGTCGCGAGCCCCACCGTTTGTGCCCGGACCTTGTCCCTGGCCCTGAATAGTTGAAGCAAATGTGGTAGTAGTCCTGCCTGTCATCTGCCCAGATTGACCAGCGTTTGTGGTTGCGTATGAGAACGATGTAGCCGCTACATCTCCCATAGCAGCTGCAGCAGCCGGTGTGGTCACTGTGGATTGGTTTGAGTTATCGTAGAAGTCAAGCTGACCTGACAGATGTTTGCTTTGGTTGATGTTTGGACTGGCAGAGGAACCATCCCCTTCGATGTTGTCTTCGTTTGCAGAAGAGTTTTCGATTAAAACAATTGGAGAAGACGGTGGGTGATGAAAGCTGGTGACCGGTCTCGGCGTTACCTGCTTCAATAGAACTGCTGGAATGTCACTTTTTTTACCATTTGATCCGAGAATGCGTCTTATATTTGGCAGCACCTCCTGTTTCTTATTAGAGCTACTGTAATCCACGTTCTGCACACCCTGCCTCTTTGAGCCAATCTGTTCACTCAAATAATCTTCGTTGCTGGCTGGTTGCCGGGCCGGTGTGTTAAGAGCCTTTTTACGATCAAGCCCGATCGAATCGAACACTGCATCCTGAGTGCTTGTAGACACAACGGGACTTTTGCTATCCACACCATTATCATAACTTACATTCGCTATCAAAATGCCGTTTGCCTCGTTGCTCGTGCTTCCCAACTCGGGGGGTCGAATAGGTATCCTGTCCTGGCTGGGCATCAGGCTGGGAGGTGGAATGGGACGTCTATTAATGGCAATGAGGCCCTCGTTATTTGAGCCACGTAATGTTGGCTTATCCGCAAACGGGTTTTGATATTCCGGTGGCAGTGGTGGTGTGAAAAAAGTTCGCGACGGCGGTGAGTATAGTGGAATATCCCCCGGATACATTGGTATTGTCGGTGACTGAGCTCCATTCGTTTTTTTCAATAGGTTAGGTACTGTAAATATATTTATTTTATGGGTAAGTTATACTACACTGAAAATTTTATATGCATACTATTATCTACATATCTGCATATGTTTCGGGAAAAGGAACAATACTCACTTGACGGCACTGGTGTGGAATTATACTGCACTGTATGACGCTGACGATCTCTGTCATGCGAGTGGTGACGATTAGGATTGGGGTAAGTGGGATTATTGTTACTCTTCAATATGTCAGCATTGGGCGCAGAGGTTGGCAATGCATGATCTCTCTCCAAATCTAGTTCGTAGTTTCTCTGACGACCACTTGTGCCTTGTTGCTGATGAATCGACTGATATCTGAGTGAAATATAAAGATTACGAAAGAAATCAGACTCGAAATACGACTAATGTACACACCTGATCATAATAATAGGTACACCCATCTACCTAAAGTTTAACTGAATAGAACATTTTTGTATTCAATATTTTAAATCTTAAATTTGTTCTCAGTTATTCTTTTAGTATTTGTTTTCAATAAAATAAACTTTAATATAATGTAGGATCATGTTATATTAGAAAATAGATCCATTTCTTCTTCAGAGTCAATGTCAGGCTGATCAAAATAATAGGTACAGTGTCAGTAACTCTTCTCTATTAAGTGAATAGTTTGGAAATTCTTTCTTTTTTGGCCATTTAAGATACATTTCATTCAGCTAGTCAAAATATATACAATTAATTTTTGTTGTCTTGCCAGAATGGGCCAAAAGTCTCTTAGTCTGTAAAAAGAAGACAAATCTCTTCGGGCTATTGCCAAATATCTCATAATTTTGTTATAAATTTATTAAAATGGAAATATAGTCAGAACACGCGGGTAAGGCCACAGGAAACAATACAAACACTTGACCACTACCTGACGTTTTGAATCTATTGACTTAAATTAATTCGAAAGCTTGTAGGGAGATTAAAAAAAGACATAAGCTAAGTTTTCATTTTTAAATAAGCCAATATTATGGGATGGCGACCAAGAATTATGGTATGAGACACCTATAGAAACCTGTCATACGCTTATTAAAAATTTGACAAAAAAAAGGTAATAAAGGTAGCCAGAAATAGAGCTGGATACATAAGATATTAACTAGTGAATACTAATTAAGAAAAGAATAAATGGAAATAATCAGTTAGTAGATTTTTTTCATACCAACACTTGAAGTGTACCTATTATTTTGATCAGCCTGACATTGACTCTGAAGAAGAAATGAATCTATTTTCTAATATAACATGATCCTACATCCTATTAAAGTTTTTTTTATTGAAAACAAATACTAAAAGAATAACTGAGAACAAATATTAGGTTTAAAATATTGAATACAAAAATGTTCTGCTCTGCTGCGGCAAAGACCGCGGCTCCACTTTATACCCGGTACTCATCTTTTGCTTGCCATATATACAAATGTACAATGCATACGTAAATTCATGCAAACAAAATAACTGTATTCAAATTAATTTGGGAACCACCGCTATCTCATTCAATTCGTGCAACTTTAAATATAGTGAGTATGAATCTTTCGTGAACGCAATCATTCGCTCAATTCGTTTTTAACGATATTAATGCAATTTATGCAGACCCTAATATGAATCAAGTGTACTATAGATCAGTGAACAAACTCAATTGCTCACTTTTTATTTTCACTCACTCTAATTTGCTCATTGAAAACTTACTTATTTACATATGTAATATTTAATGATAACATAGCTTATATATCTAAAGCTATTTATGTCATACCTCTGGGTCGTCAGGAGTGGTGTAGCGACCGTAGTTAGGCCTGAAGCATAGCTATTGTCTGGTATGCTGCGTTTCGTTGTAGATGTCGTGCCGTAAGCGACCTTTATCAGAACGGCGGCCACACTACGTTCAAAATTATCCAATTTTTCTAAATAACCACTGGGCGCAACTGGAGAGGAACCAGGAATTGCATGGCTTCCTCCAGTCAAGCTGCTGTTGCCTACGGGTCCGTGTCCAATTAGCTTTGCCCGCGAAATTGTAGTGTTCTTGGACGATTCATCAATGGATGTCAGCTTCGGTTCCTCCACTAGCAGAGAGTGCGATAAGCAAATATGATGTGAGGCAATCAGAAGCATAAACACCATAAAAAAACGGTGGCGTTGAAGCATAATTAGAGACAGTAAATCGAAGAGAATGCCGCTCAAAGGCCCTTTGATTCTTTTCCTGCTCATACGACACGGAAATTGGTAGCTATTTCTCTTAGCACAGATCTTTGATGCTGTGGGTGTCTGCGGGATCAGAGCGCTTGATAATACTGATGCGAACATGATTTTGAGATGCCTTGAATCACATGTGATTGAACTCAACATATTACAATTTTCCCCTGAATGATTGTGAACTGTTGTGAAAAAAGCTTGATGGTCTGAAAATATAAGAAGGGCAAATTTCGATTATAGAATGTATTAAATTCTACTGCAATCAGCAATCAACTTACCTCTTCTTGTGTTGACTCGCTTTTTAACTTTAATGCGGTACCCATAGTTCATTGATGACATGACTCTGTCCTTTTGCTTCCGTTTGCGATTCTTTTCATCTATTCGTTTTAATTGCAATCTCAATTAATAAGTCCAGTGCTCGATTTGCTACTTTTAAGTTAGCTTTCGAGTATATTCACCTACATACAAGAAACAAGGCACTTAACAATATTTCACAATTAAGATAGGGGGGAGTATACACGAGTTTGTAGAGTAGGGTTTTTGTTATTTATTGCCAAATAAATACAACAATGATGGCAAAAGGCGTTCGGTAAACCAAAGGGAACTTTTGTGTCGGGAGCTGTATGCTGTATGTGTGCATTTACATATGTCTCTCTCATAGCAATGATATGCCAGGTGTTATGAAAAGTGCAGAAAGAGGTAGTTTTACTGGCCAATGCCTGTCTCCAGCTCTGCGGAAAACTCCTGCCAGGAATTGCTATTTATTTCGTTTGTATGGAAAGTAACTAAAATAGTTTAACCAAGAACCTAAAACGTGCTTGGTCACTCTTATGATTCAGCTGTGTTTTTTAATTTGTAAACAGCTGCAATTTTGAAAATTCAACTGAAATTAAAAAAAGAGAAGAAACCTCTGACGATGAAGTGATTGTGTTGGTGGCGGCTATTTATTTCGTTTGAAAATTTTCATCTCTCTTGTTTGATTTGCACTCAGATTTTTCCTCCATCGCCAAAAATGGTATTTTTTTTCATGGGTAGTGCTTCTATTTTTCACATAACTTAAGTTTACTACAACTGGTTGTATTGAACTTTGCAGTTAAAAAAAAGCTAAAATGCAGCTAAAAATCCGACCCAAACACTTCGTAGCACTTTTTTCCCGGAATTTTGACTTTGAAAACTCATGAAAAGTCGAAAAAAAAATATTTAAATGCCTTGATTTTTTGTTTTATATAGAAAACGTCGTATAAGGTATCGCTTAGAATAATCGATGGATAAACGGCTAAGTTACAATTGTTTTTAATTTTGTCGAGTATATATATATTGCTGGCCTGAATGCCAGCTGTTCATTTTTTTCTTTTCTTTAAGACGTTGATATACAATGACTGCACCACCAAGTGCCCCAAGCGACACCGGCAGAAGGCTGTTACGCGCTGGGATCCGCAAGAACGCAGCCCTCCTCACGCCGAACCGACCGAGGGGAGTTGTCGTTAACCGAACCGATAGCGGAAATGCAGGAACGATAGGTGTTAGACTAGTGTCCGAGGAAAATTATAACTAATCTGACTAAAAGAACTAAGCAATTTCTAATTACGAGAAAGATATGAGAGTATCAGTAATTTAAAACTATGAAGGGAGTTAGTAGTAGATATGATATTGTAGGGGTAAACGGTTCATTCAAGGAATAATTCGATCTACAAAGCGGAAGGAGCAACGGTATATAGTTTCTAATAAGAATCGTGAAGTTTATGTGGCTCAACAAGTCAGGGCTATATACATACGTCACCCTTAATCAAGTCGTGCACAAAAATTACACCAAGCATTTTCCTACGATTAGCTAAGGTTGGTAGTTTTATTAAAAGCCATCTATCAGGGTAAGACGGCATTCTCACACCTACATCCCAGTTGATGCCGCGCAGAGCTAAAGTAAAAAGTTTTTCTGAACTGATTCTATACGGTCCAGGTGTACGTTGTACTGAGGGCACCATACACAAGAGCATTATTCAAATTCCTTTGATCACCTTTTTATAAACCCAAGCACGCCCATGTTCTTATTTACCATAGTAGAAATGTGTTTTGAAAACTTTAACTTGGGATTTAATAGAACACCAATAATCAACCCGGGTTATTCTTTCAAGAGAACCACTACAAATGGTGTAAGGAGCTTGAAAGGCGCTGGAGCGATGAAAAGTCATTACTTCACATTTCGAAGCGTTAAGGTTTAACAAATTTGCACAACACCAACTGAAACCTGTAGAGATCGGATTGTTGCCCTGTACTCCGGAAGTCATTATAATTGGTGAAGACTGAAGCGGACTCTTTGAGACCTGGAACAAAGGTAGCTAGAGATCCATCTCAGGAGATTGGGAGGGAAACCTTAATGGTCAAGTTTTTGTGCTGGGAAATAATGGTTCACAGAATCGATTACTGAATAGTGTACTGGATTTCAACAACAACATCCGTCTGTACCTCGAAAACCTTTAATGATGAAGGAGGTAAACTCCGATAAATTTGAACTAGTTGAGCTCCGACTTATAATCCATATTGAGCTGGAGATATAAGTGATCTGCATAGGTCTTGCAGGTGCCGAGTTTAAATTTTCTCAAAACACTTTAGAAATAGCGGATAACTTAGATATACCTCTATAGTTCTTCTTTATGATAAGGAATCCTTCCATATCGGGGGGAAACATTAAGAATTTATGCACAGGGTGAATAGTTTAAGCAACGGCCCGCACAGAGACCCGGCACAGTACCTGAGTACACAGCCGGGAACTCCGTCAGGACCCGGTGTAAACCGGCTTAACTATTCGTAAATAATGAAGCAACTAGCTTTAATTTATCAAAGGACTGAAAATGCCTTCTTACCTCGGTAGACCGTATGGATACGGCTGACCAGAGTAACTTTCCTGCGAATAGGTAGTTTGGAAGAAACGAACAAAAAGATCGGCAATTGCCTGAAACGAGGATGGGTGTACCGACGTTCTACGCTTACTGTTTACGAAACTGTTTAGGGTCCTTAGGAAAACGTATCCTGTATCGAGATAGATAGTTCTTATAGCATTGAGAGTTAAGAACTGAAAAGTTTGACTGAGGCATTACATAACAAGAGAGAGGAGCCAACTGTTTGAAATTTTTTATAAAATCTTCATTTTAATTTTTCTAGACTGGATAGCTCCGTGGTAAACCAAGGGGGCTCCCCGATCTAATAGGACAGCAAAGTGGGACAAATGAGTCCAGTGCATCATATAAAATGTTTGTGCCTATCGTAACATCAATCAAAATCCTAGATTGAGTGTTGTCGAATCCACTCATTTTTTGTTGCCTGCATTTGCACTGGTTAAGTTTTTTCTTATTTCTCCTTGGATTCAACCATCAACGTGTGCATATTTATCTATATATAATATATATAAGGTTATATACCGTCGTCTCAAAATACTACAAGCGACCGACAATAAATTCAATTTAAAGTTGAGAGGGCAAGCCGAGTGCCGCATCTCATCACTTTTAAAACTCTTTTTGAGACATTTTTAGTATTCCTAATTTGAAAAAAAAGTGTTTGCCCATGAAACTTGCTGTTCATTGAAATATTATTTTTTCTTTAGGAACAAAATAACAAAAAAAGTCAAATTAAAACCTATGTTAGATGTATCTACATGCTTCCTGAGCTTTAATAATCAGTTTTTAATCAATTTTGTCTTTATAACGGCCTTGACTCGTTCAGGCAGGGGTCAACAAGGTATTGTCAACGTTTCAATAGTATTTGAGATAATAACTCTTAAACCACTTGCTGGAACTTACTTGACGGACTTGCAGTTGCTACAATGCTCTTCACACTCCTCCATAAGATTTCAATGAGATTAAGATCTAAGACTGAGCTAGACATGGCCAATCGTCGATATCACTAGTCATCAAAATTTAATTTTTTTTCCGCTCTAAACCAGATTTTTTCCAAAAATTGTATTTTATTTAAATGTTTTTTTTCAAAGGTTTCACATAACTTAAGTATCTCACATTTGTTCGTATTGAAATGTGCAATTCTGAAAAGCTGATAAATCGGATCCAAACACTTTGTAGCTGCAGCTTACCGTCTGTAAGATATTACGATATTACGGTATATTTTCCCGAAATTTTGTAAATTAAAAAACTCATTAAAAGTCGGAAAAAAATGTATGGCATGGTTGTGCTGTATCCCCTCACTTCGACCATCCTCTAAAAATAATGGTTTTTAGTATACCAACTCGACTTTTTAATCTACTTTGTATAGTTATTTGGGTTATATCGTATGCAACAGAGGAGTACAAACAACCTATTTTTAAATTCCTTTCAAATTGCTGTCCTTAGTTTTTTGTCAAACTTAGTCAATGAAATCTTCTACGATCCAAAAACAAATATACGGCTATGCCAAAAATGTCTTTCAGCAAAATGTTTAATAAATAAATTAAGCTTACTGATGCCGACTTTGTCAATAAACAGCACGTTTTCATGGAAAGTTGTCTAAAGACATAAATAACATACATATATAAATAAAAAAGTTAGTTATCTTTTGTTCAATTTTGAATAGAAAGTGCGTAACTCTATATATATTTTTGTTTTTCGTCGATTTATACTAAAAATGTTCTTCCATAATATTCACTCATTACCCATTTATTCAGTTTGTTGAAAACCAAATAAAATAAAGTAGATACTACAGTTTCATGTCCGAACTCTTACTACACTATTTACATGACTATATTATTTTTTATTATGTATGTAATAACACATACATATTATATTTTATTTTGCAAGATACATAATATTAGTAATGGCACTGTCATTGGTATTTACATAAGACAGATTCAAATCGGATTATTATGGAATGGATAATATAATTAGATCAGCAAAATCTTCAGCGACCGAGCGCCTTCCATTGTTTCCTCCATGTGTAAACAAATACTTTTTGGCACTTAAAATCTTTCTTCGTCATGATAGTTTCGTTGATATATGTACATATGTAAGAGTACCAAAAGAGTATCACCGACTACTTTAAGCCACTGTCACTGTATATGTATGTAACCATATATATATATTTATATATATATTATAGTGGGATGTTTGTACGTATGTATATATTTTTTTAAATAAATTATTAAAATTTTACACAAATATTTACCGTCTTCTTCATGATTATGATTGGTTTTAAAGAGAACGACGTTAAAGGTGCCGATCAAATTTCCATTATCTATGGCAGAGTGTGCATCCATCAAACAAGTTATTGGCTTTAACACATGCACACTGAACTAAATATATGCATGTATTAATATGTATACATGCATATGAGCATGAAAGATACATACATATATGAACTTATTTGAGCAAGTAAAATAGGGCGTATAGGATTCCGAAATAAACCGTATGTCAATAACAAAATCCACAGTCGGGTAACTCCGATATTAGTACAATGTTTTATCAATTCACGCATAAAAACAATAAAGATTATGTATATTGTGTTGTGACGTCTCGATTTTTCACTTTTCAACAAGAATTCTCAAAATGGCGGATATCTCAATCGATCAACAATCGTTAATATCGATATATATTTATTCACAGCAGTTCTAAATATGTGATAGAAAAGTATGGGTATTCAGCATTAATATACATTTTTAAATTTTGCTCAATGCCTTCTAGGCAGACCCAATAAACATTTAAGTAAAATACCATTTTATACTAGAAAAGTATTTCATGGTATTTGGTTATATCTTTAAAGGTACCTGGCGATATATATCAAATTAAGCTGGGTACCCAGCACCGCGGAAACGAAAAATTACTGCCAAACTTCATATAAAAAAAACTGGGTCAGCAATTTTTCGTTTGTGTTTTCCTGGCGTCAGAATCCACGAATTCTTATCGATAGTATCGATATCCACACGAATGTGGACTGTGAGAACAGCTGATGAGGGTGCCAGGAAAATAAATCTGCACATTATTACTGAAGTACAAGTGAGAGGTGGAGGCAAAATCTGTGCACAAAACCAAAAAGAGATATTCAAATTTTTAAAATGAGGAGAAGATTGCTTTAATAAAAGCAGTTGAGGCAAGACCATGTTTTTGGCGGATCACGGAAAATAATAACAGATATCGTTATTTCTTTTGACAGAAAGTGTTTCAGCGCAAACCATATCGTCATGTTGGCTCATGATTTGACGCGAACAAAACGATTGGTTTTTGTTTGTTTTTTTCTGTTTTTGTCATGTTTCAGCTTATTTTAGTGGCTCACGTTTATCGCGTGTGTGCTTTGATGGGATCTTTCACGACGAAAGAAATCGACCAAAGGTAGCAAATTATCCACCATTAATTTCGGAGATGGTCCGTAAGGTTTTGCGTTCCGAAATTTCTCAGTTAGTTCCACCATCCAATTTGGATATTCTTAATAGCCTTTTAACACTAATGCATAATTTTCGAAGGTGCGCAAAAATGATGGGTGGCATTTATGCATAATACCCTTTTTACATTAGGATGCATCATTGAATTTTTCCGTTACATGGAACATGCGACAATGATGCCCTTAAGAGCCCTGTAGATAAAAGAAGACAGTGATGCGGACGCATCATACAACATTCGGCGCATCTTTCGCAAGTGTTACCGTATTCTAACAAGTATTTTTACAAAATACTGAAATTATTCGGGGTTTCGACGCGGCTATGTTGGCTCCACCGAACACAAATTACGTGCTGCTAACTTTAATTTTCAAGTTGCCCTTCTAAAGTTAAAATCAGTGCGTTCCAAAAGACCTTGCAAGTCTTTGTGCTTGCAATCACACTTATTATAATTGAAATGGTCATTCAGGTTTGGCCGATCAAGTTTTAATTGAATTAAAGTTTGATTCTACAAAAATACCCCGTTACCGTGTCAATACCCCGAATAATTTCAGTATTTTGTAAAAATACTTGTTAGATACGGTAACACTTGCACATAATGCAGCGCATGTTCCAACATGCGACCCGCATGTTTGCCTTCTTCTATCAACAGGGTTCTTATGGGCATCATGGGCATGTTTTAACGGAAAAATCCAATGATACTCCCTAATGTAAAAACGGTACAAACCGAATGTTTATATGCACTGTTTTTCAAATACAACTCTAAAAAAATGTTCATTCACAACAAAAAAATAGAATTCACTGCGCAAATGTATAGAAAGACAGATAAAAATATGTGATATTCTCCAGGAAATGGCAAGCATTCTCAGTTCGAGATGCTATAATTCCTTCGGAGAAGAAGGAAATAAACAAAAAGAATCAATCGTAGTTTTAAACATTTTTTATTTGATTGAACAATTTTTTCTTTTGAATCACTGCAACTTTCTAGAGATTCGATGTTCACATACGCAAATCCATATTTGAAGTAAATTAAAATGGAATAAATTTCGAAGACTGACCACTAACCATACTAGATCTTACATGTAACGGCATGTCGTTTCGTGGAATTACTATTCATGGTGAAATAAGTAATAAAGTGGTGTATTCAGTTGTGGTGAGGACGTTAAATTTTTCAACTCGCTTTTTCGGCTCTCAGAGAGCAATTCGCTAGAAAGAGATAGCAATCGTTTGCGTTCTGCACTCTTCGTTTATCAGCAGACAGAAAAGAAAATATTTTCGTTAATAAATAAAACGAAATAATTCAAAGCATATTATATTTTAATTAAATATCAAGGATTTTTTTAAAGAAATTAAATAACAATTATAATTAAGCGTAATTAAAATATTTAACAATAAAGCTTTTATAGTAATATTTTAAGCAATTTTTTTTGACCAACCAGTCTTTGCTTTTGCTTTTGGATTTTTAATTTTTGGTTTAAATTTGTAATCCGAAATTTTGTACGCATTTAAAAAAAAAATTCTTTAGTTTTTTCATTTAATTCAATGTCATTTGCACTCTTCAACATATCGGTCAGCAAAAATTGTTTCTCACAAATGAAGTTGCCATTGAATTTATTGAAAATACCTTCAAGACATTTTATTTTGCTTAAACATTTTTTTTGATGGCTTCTTCAGCCCGCCCGCTGACACCATATCAACATATGTAAATGTCAAATTTTCTTTATCATATTAGTCCAATGACAATCGCCGAATTAGGTAGCCTGAGATGTAAACAATGAAGAAGAAGAAAATGAAAAAAAATCGTGCGCTACACTACCTCTCTCGACAACGTTTGACAAACTGACAAAAATAACGTCCTCGAAAGAGAGCACGTGTGGTGAATACACCACCTTATTAGTCTTTTTTTTTGGCGACCAATGAAGTGCCATCTCTTTCTCTCTTTCCTGCTTATGTATCAGTGGCATGCCTGTGCATCAACGTTGGTCAATCATGGGCTAGCACTGGCATGCCTTTGCATCAACGTTGGTCAATCATGGGCTAGCACTGGCATGCCTTTGCATCAGCGTGGGTCAACCATGCGCTTGGCAACCCAGCTAAGCGCTGTTAGCAGTGGCATATCTTTGCATCAGTCTTTCCCGGCCCTGTGACTAGACCGTGCGTGCTAGGCATGGGCTACTCATGTGTCCCTTCCAATGTATTTCTCTGCACCACCTTCGCCTACCCCTTGACTAGGCCAGTGTGACTAGTCAGTAGTCAAGCCCTCTCGGGACACTGGCGCGCACCAGAACTGCTGGGAAGTCTCACGACTCGCCCGGTAGCTGAAGTCTGCGCTGTTCGTTTCTTAAGTCATACAGCACACGCCAGTCCCACTACTCGCCCGGTAGCTGATGTCTGCGATGTTGGTGCGGTTAATTTCAATGTATGAACTGTCGCATCTATATATTGTATGGTTAGTGATAAAAATTTGAATTATTGAGTTTCGGCTGCTGGCACGATCTTGTGTTCATAAATTTGTTTTCATTAATATTATTAATATGAACGAGCAAGAATTAATAATGCTTTAAGGCCTGTATCCAGCACCGCGAAATTTTACTGACAGGAATCTGCTCTTTATTTCGGTTGTGTGGAACTTAACTAATGTAGTGTGACCAAGAACCTAAAAAGTGATTGGCCACTCTCATGAATCAGCTGTGTTTTCTAAAAATTAAACTAAAATTAAAAAAGGAAGAAATATAATTCTGACATGAAGTGATTGTGTTGGTAGCGGCACATATTGTTGTAAGAAGAAGCACAGCACAGTCGGAGGCGCCAAAATGTCAAATTATCAAAATTTTTATTTTCCGTAATCCACCAAAAATATGGTCTTGCCTCAACTGCTTTTATTAAAGCAATCTTTTCCTCATTTTAAAAATTTGAATATCTCTTTTTGGTTTTGCGCACATATTTTGCCTCCACCTCTCACTTGTACTTCAGTAATAATGTGCACATATATTTTCCTGGCACCCTCATCAGCTGTTCTCACAGTCCACATTCGTGTGGATATCGATACTATCGATAAGAATTCGTGGATTCCGTTTACGTTGCTGGATACTGGCTCCAGGAAAACACAAACGAAAAATTACTGACCCAGTTTTTTTTATATGAAGTTTGGCAGTAATTTTTCGTTTCCGCGGTGCTGGGTACCCAGCTTTAAGGAAAAATTTGAAAAAAAAAATAAATCTTGAAAATTATAATTTTATTTAAGTTGTTTATGTTTGTAAGTTCAATTATTTCGCACACATAAGTAATAGCACTACAGTATACTCACTGTATGGTTAGTGGTAATAGCATATACTTATACAAAAACACTAAAATTAAATAACATTTTAATTGGAATAAAATGGAATGAAACACTTAGTTCACACTATTCATATTCATTTTTGAGAACTTATCGATTCAGTTCAGGTTTTTTTTTTTGCGTTGACCGTAAGAATTCCATCAATGTGTAGTTGCCATGTAGCTAAATGTCCAGCTACGAAATTTACCTCTTTTTGTTCATTTTTAATAAACAGGACCAAAAAAAATATATATTAATTACCCAAACTTGTGGAAAATGGATTCATTTCTCGAATAAAATTGTATGATCAGTGCTGATGGTCCTGATTACTTGGGGCTAGTAACACCTAATATCCGCATATCAAAAGCGAGCAAAAGTATGAACCAAATAGAGCGAAGTTCCGACCAACACTATTTTGATTGAAAAACGAAAAATACACAACACTAGAAAATGCGTATATACACACACAAATAAAAAACAAACAATTTTTCGTCTTATTTATTTATAAACTAAAACAAGATGTTGCAATCATAAAAAATTATAATTCGCGCCATAAAAACTACAAAGGACCTTTAATTAAGACATATATTACATGTGTATTTCGGCGTTGCTATCCAAATTCATGTTTCTCTTTTGATGTGGACATAACTTGTCCAGTCTAACTTTACCAGTCCAGCCATATTAAAATCAAAAATGGATACATTTGATGTGTCGGATAAGAGCAGGTAAACAGCGACATTCAATTAAAGTTAACTGTACCTTTGTAAATATTAATCTAAACATTTCTGCATATGTATACATACTTAATATGTATATGTATGTATGCTTCGATATTAACATATGTATGTATATCTTAGATATTCGATTAAAATTAAATTTGGTTCGAGTTTACAGCTGGTACTTTGGTCCAATGTCCCGACAAGACGCTACCGAAGTATTAATGAACGAGCGTGAACGAGGAGTGTTTTTAGTTCGTGACAGCAACTCGATAGCAGGAGATTACGTGCTCTGTGTAAGGTAAATTAATCAAAGATTTACGAAAAATACCATCATGCAACTATTAATTATTAATCATTTTAATTTAGAGAAGATACTAAAGTTAGCAACTATATAATCAACAAAGTTCAACAACAGGATCAAATAGTATATCGCATTGGTGATCAGTCGTTTGATAATCTGCCAAAGCTCTTGACATTTTATACACTGCACTATTTGGACACCACACCACTAAGGCGGCCAGCGCAAAAAAAAGTGGAAAAAGTAGTTGGAAAATTTGATTTTGTTGGCAGCGTGAGCATTTCCAAATTTTTTCAACTTTCCACAGTATTTATCTTATCCTCGTTTCTTAAAGGATCAAGACGACTTGCCCTTCCAAAGAGGAGAAGTTCTTACTGTAATTCGAAAGGACGAAGATCAGTGGTGGACTGCACGCAATTCATCAGGCCAAGTTGGACAAATACCGGTTCCTTATGTGCAAAGGGTACGTGTTTACGTATAAAAATGATGATGAAGCTTATTTTTTGTTTTGCCAGTATGAAGACGCAACAGATGAGGACGGATTCGACAACCAAGTTCTTGGACACCCGAGTTCTTCTATCGGACGATTGAATATTTCATCCGACCCGCCAACAGTCTCTTGCAATCTTTTTGGTAATACGTTAAAACGGACAGACCTAAACGTAAGTTCAATGATTATTCCTGACATTTGAACATTTATTTAGAACTATTTATTCCCTAGCGCAAACTGCCAGCTTTCGCTCGGGTAAAACAATCGAGGGTGCCCAATGCATACGACAAGACTGCATTGAAATTGGAAATAGGTGACATTATAAAAGTTACTAAAACTAATATAAATGGCCAATGGGAGGGAGAACTAAATGGACGCAAGGGTCACTTTCCATTCACTCACGTTGAATTTGTCGATGATTGTGATTTAGGAAATAACTGTGGAGAGGTGCGTTTAAATAGCGCCAATAACGATTGGGTAGAGCAATAATATTTTCACTGGATCATTTTAATTTAAATTTATGACAAAATGTATCAAGAAATAACAGTAAGTGGTGCATACCAATTGTTAATACATATATTAAAAATATTTAATAAACATATTACAAACCAATTCAATTTTCTGGCTCAGATCAACCGAATCAAATTATTTATTTCACAATAAGTATGTATGTATGTACATATAACATATATCGGACAAAGTCAAAATGGATGCTGGGATACAAAGAGAAATAGCTTTGCAACACTCTTCCCACGAGGCATTCCGTTGGTAAACACTGTCATACTCAGTTCCATCTCAATGTCCTGTGGTCCCTCCAGGGATCTCTTTAGTAATACATTGACTTGGTTGTTGCTTTTTAACGTACTGTATTAAAGAAAAAAAAAATATCAATACATTTTTTATAAATTTGACTAATATATTAAAAATGTTATACTAACTCGAAATGGTTCTCAGTTGCCCTTTCGATGTTGATTGAAGCTTGGATCCTCACAATTTTCAGGTCAAAATCGATATTATCATACCACATTGGACCACGTAGAGTAAAGATCGTTCGGCCATCTGTAGGTATCATCAATTTAGATACAAACGTTATAAAATTATATGTGTAAGCTGAGGGTTTCGTGTAACAATCTTCTCCTTCGCAAAAGTTGCTGTTTTGACGGCACCTGCTGAGAAAAAAAATAAAATTAATAATATATAATTTTTAAGATTTCGTCAACTTTTTGATCTGATCAATTCACCACTGTGAAAAACTGAAACTCTGAAATTTCATGCATTTTTGTTATTATATTCGTCCAATTTTAATTTTTGGGTATCTCCATACTAATTTGTTTTATCACATTATTTTTGAAATCGCTCTTTTGTAGTTAGGTTTAAACGAAGTATTTTAAAATATTTTTAGTCTACCTTTCTGTTCTGTGAACTTACTTCTTTTGCTCTGGGTCGTTGCTATATCCAGCAATGCAATTAATAGTAGTGCATTTAAAACTTCCTCGAATATTTGTGCAAATATCGTTCTTAAAAACCAAGAAAATAATTTTTAAAAAAGGTACAAATTTATAAAAACATTGCGTAAGTAAATTCTGTATACAATTTAGAAAGTGTTACACATATAAATGTTCTTATCGAAAAAACATACCCGACCAGTGCATACATGATTGACGGAATCAGCACATTCATCAATATCGCGGCATGTATTCATGTCTGAGGCCAGAGTGTAACCACGAGGACAGGTGCATTGGTAGGATCCAGCAGTGTTGATACATAATCTGAATTATAGATAGGAAGGGAGGGTAGAGGGATGATGTCTATGCGAATTATCGAGAATTCATACCCCATACACAGTTTGTAGTGCTTGTGAACTTCACATTCATCAATATCGTTGCACGTGCGGTTGTCCTGCCCTAATTGGTATCCTGAATTGCATGTGCATCGATACCCACCCCAGAAGTTGACACACTTTTGCTGACAAAGCCCCGGGATAACTTGACACTCATCCACATCAAAGCAAGCTGTGTTACTGTCGTCACCGTCGCTTGTCTTCTTCTGGAAACCTGACTTGCATTCACAATAAAACGAGCCAATGGTATTAAAGCAATGAGCATTGGAAGGACACACACGTTGATCCTGTGCGCATTCGTTTATATCCTGACAGGTGTTGACGCCATTAGACATCTGTTTTAGCTCATGACCAGTCGGACAGGCACAGATGTAGCTGCCGTTGCGATTGCGGCATATTTGTCTGTCGCCGCAGTTGTGCTCGCCCGTCTCGCACTCATCGATATCTGTGTTAAAAAAATTCTAATTTGGCTTAGGTTGTATGCTTTTTAATATATTCCACGTACCAATGCAGGATGTTCCTTCTGGCGTTGACTTATAGCCAGCCTTGCACTGCAAAAGACTTTCGCAGCGGAAATGACCGTTGGTGTTGATGCAACGTTGATGGCTACCACAAGGATTGTTTTCAACACATTCGTTTATATCTACATATGTAAGAAAAAAGGATAAGAGTATAGTTAACATTCCCACCTACAACACAAATATTCGATCGCGGCGATGCCAAATCAGAGTTTGGCAGTCTATTTTCTTTCTTGACTAAAATTTAATAGGATGGTATTAAATTTGTTTACATTTCGGATGGGCCCTATCATATATTCTGACATAGAATTCTTGTTCCATCTGCACTGAATTCTTTTTAATGGCTCCATTTAATACATAAGTCCAATAGAATGCATTTGAATTGAGCTAAGTAGAGTGATGAGTATGAGATGTATGTATGCTATCGTTAGGTTGCAAACATAGTACGCTCTGAGACGAAGATGAAGACGAAATGCACGCAATCAACTTCAAACGGTGCAGTACTGTTTTTGAGGACGAATTTTGTTTGTTTGCAACCTTACAATTCACTCAACTCATTCACACCTCTTATATATTATTACCGACACATGCGCCAAGATTATTCCTGTGAAATCCAGTGGAACAGGGTAATCGAGATATAGTGGAACCATAGTATCCTTGCTGAGAAGGGAATGGATATGGATATTGGGAATAACGAGTTCTTGAAACTGGCTCCGTGAACGTTGGTGCTGCCGTTGTTGAACTAGTTGATGTGGTTGTTGTGCTTGTTGTTGTTTTCCTATAGCAGCGAAAGGATCCCTTCGTGTTGTAGCAATCAAAATTCGGCTGGCAGTTATGGGTATTGAGTTCGCATTCATCATCATCTTCAAAAAATAGATTTAATATCGGATACTCGATTAGTTGTGATTTGCAATATTGGATTTGTAAACATAGCTTTATTTATATATGTATGTACATACAATGTATAGATATCTATATATAAAAATGCAGAATAATGGAGAATGATCATTTCTATCAGAGTGTTGAATCTGGATCAGATCGCATCATTAATATAGCAACAATGAAGAGAACTATTTTGAAAGGTAACATTTTAGCACGCCCCTAAAATTAAAAAATTAAATTTCATTCGCTACGCAACACCTGCCAAGCGCCTACTCATTCCGTCTCACTCGCACACTCTTCCACGTCTCGTATGTAAAAGAAATATGTAAAAATCATGTGTAAGCTAAAATGAAACATAACATCTCCTCCCATAGGGTTCGAAATAATTATTTGAAATTTTCTTTCTTGACTAAAATTTAATTTGTTCACTTGGCTGTGCATCTTGAGAATGGCTAACGTGTTTATTTTAATGTAGCAATTGTAGTAATTTAAATGATGCGAAACGATAAATTTGCGATAAATTTGTTATATTATAAAATGCCTCAGTATAACGAATGGAATGTGTCTTGAAAAAAATTTCAAAGACGTAAACAAGGAACAGCAGTCGATGGGTATCCTGGCATTTTCCAAACAGATGCAATTGGGAGCATATATGTATACATATACTGTACATCCATATAATACTGAGTGTTTTTATTTATTAGTTAACGTCAAGGGCCCAAAATCGTTTCAAGAGTTAAAAACAGTCAACGGTCATTTTTGTTAAACACATCGTGAAGCATGTCAACTTTTGCATTTTTCTTTAGGATTTTTACTCTTTATGATGCATTTACTTCAGCTCATCTACAACAAACACGTATCACTCAGCAAATAAATTTGTGTCTCAAGAAATCTGAAAAATATTTTGCTGGCAATTTCAGCAACTCTGCACACGTACACACCCGAGATTTTATATTTAAAAGATATTGAAAATGCGCCAATTTAATTAATTGACATATAATTTCATTAACTTTGATCTGAAAACCTATTAAAATTAGCAAAAGTTCACTTTTTTGGTATTTTTTTTGTCATGTTTTCCATTATTTTTTTCGCCTATAAGAAAGATGATTCTTGATAAAAATTTTTCCTCAAAGTCTTCCTTACATATTAAACTATCTAAAAAAAATCCAAAAAAATGTTCCCAATATCGCTTAACGGAATTTTCGTAACATTTATAAAGCCAAGAAATTTTTGTCCCGTGCGACAGAGACTTAAATTTAATTAAAAAAAACTACAAACCATACATGCTTAAAATTATAACCATGCATCATCAATGCAGAACATTTATCAGAAATTTTCATAAACATATCTCCTCCTGAAATCTGAGTTAGAATTGGTCGCTGCGAAAACCACTTCTATATTTGTCCCGTGCGAATTCCATGGTTTTTGATTTGATAACGTTGATAACGGATGTGTGTAACGCCTAGACGGAAGCGTTTCCGAACCCTTAAAGTATAAATATTTTTGATCGTCAATAGCCGAGTCGATATAGGCATGTCTGTCTGTCCGTCCATCTGTCTTCATTAGCGCCTAGATCTCAGAGACTATAACTAAATTTTTAAGATAAAAGTAAAGCAAAAACGCAAAATCATGAAAAATAACCGTTTCTACCAGATTGCCGTTTCTTGATCAGGTCGAACTGTTATTATAGCCAGAAACAAATTTAATTTCAGTCGCTACGCAACGCCTGTTAAGTGCTTACTCATTCCCTCTCTCTTTCTCGCACACACTTCCACGTCTCGTATGAGTAGTACATGTACATGTAGAAAGGTAATGATGTAAAAATTACATGTAAACAAAAATGGAAACAGATAACTTTTAATATATAAAAATGTAGCAAATGGTTCGACCTAATTTTTTTAAATTTTCCATTTGGGCCAAAACTTAATTCATCCCCTTTTGCGAACATGTAATAAATTACATAAATCATAAGATCACATACATATATGTATTCTGACTGAGTACCGGGTATAACGTAGAGCCGCGGCTCACAACGTTCCCTCTCGTTGTAAATATTTTCTAGACCCAGTGAGTGGGTTGCAGCGGTCATTATAATGCAGTGAGTTAGATCTGGTTAGATTTCTTACCATCGCAAATCCCTGATTCAGCGTTCAATGTATAGCCCGTTCCGCAACTCTGAAGACGCTGTAAAAAAAAGAAGAATTAAATAAACATTTAAGAAGTTATAAGTGTAAATATGTGTAGGTACCGTGCAAATATATGAACCGATCGTGTTATCACATCTTTGAGTTGGTAGGCAGTTGTGATTGTTAATAGAACACTCATTAATGTCTATACAGGTAGGCAAGTGTATGTGTATTGTAAGAAAATTATATAAGGAACAATTCTGAAAGTCGTACAACATACCGACGCACTCATTTTGAGTGGTATCCAGACGAAACCCCATCTGACATTGGCAGGAAAAACTGCCAAGAGTGTTAATGCACTCCTGAAGATGAGTATGGCAGGTGTGGGTTGAATTATTCTTACACTCGTCTATATCAGTGCAAGAGCCCTCCTCGAGGTAAAAACCTATTTCGCAGGATTTTTTCTCAGCTGGGGTACAGTTAAAGCCACCAGCGTGATTGGAGCATTGTTGGTCAGGTTCACACGGCGACGGCGACTCTTCGCATTCATTGTCATCTACATAAGTACATATAATGCTGTTAATACAAATTAATCGTTGACGGTGTACTACGTAAATAGTGTACATATATTAATATAATATATTATATGTTTTTGGGTTTGTTTTTGTTTTTTTTTATGTTTTTGGTCTTGTAAACTTATTTTACATAACTTTTAAGACCATTTCCGATTCGAGAATAAGCAAACGAGCAGCGTGAGCTGTATTTCATTCATATTCCTCTCTCTTCAGAATTACATATGTACATATGTAAGGTATTATAATAATATTATATAATGATTTTTATAAGCGATACCTTAAACGACGCCTAATTAATGTGTCTATCAAAAAGCATTTAAATATTTTTTTTTCGACTTTTCCTGAGTTTTTAAAGTCAAAATTTCGGGAAAAATACCGAAAAAAGGTATGAAATTTAATTTTTATAAGCTTAATATCTTCCAGACGTTAAGTTGCAGCTATAAAGTTTCTGGGTTGGATTTATAGCTGCATTCGTCAGCTTTACAAAACTGCAATACAGCCAGTACAACCAGTTGTAGGAAACTTAAGTTATGTGAAAAAAGAAGCACTACCTCTGAGAATAATACCAAATTTTTAAAAAATTATTTTAAAGAAACTAAGTCTGGAAATAAAAACCATAATTCTTTAAAAAAATGTAAATCTCCAAATCTATCAGAAAAAGTCATTTTGGGCGACAGCGGAAAAAAAGTTGAATTTTGGCGAGTAGTGCTATTAATGTCATGCCAGATTATAGAAAAAGTTAGTCTGGTTCGTTGTCAAAGTCAAAACGTAATTTCCCGGAAATAATTGCATAAAATAATGTATGTCTCCATTTCTCCATCTCCTGTAAAAACGTAACAATATAGAGACTTAAGTGTAGTGGGACCCACCTTCACATTTTAGTTCGTTAGAGTAGTGATATCCTGAAGGACACTTGTTTAATTTTATATCTAGACAATGATAGCTGCCAATTGTATTGTGGCAGTACTGGGTCAGCGTGCACTCATGTAGTTTCTCGCTGCATTCGTCAAAATCAACGCACTTGCCATGGTGTTGATCCATATAGTATCCATCAGGACATATGTCATTTTTCTCCCATGAGCATGTAACGTTGTTGTTGTCTAGCTTAAATCCGGAGTGGCACTTACATTGATATGCATCAAATGTATTTTCACATATGTGAGCGCAAAGGTTTGGAATTTTGCCGCAAATGTCGTCTAGATTTAAAATAGAATAAAGAATAAATCAGTATCAGTTGAGTTGTTTTTCAAGAAGAGATTGAGACTTACCATCGTCTGTTAGGACTATCGTACCATCTGATGAATTCTCAAGATACTCTTCAGGACCCAAGTCACTTTCTAATTGTTGACTTACATTTAACATTTCATCGGATTTAGAATTTAAGTTACTGTCTTCGTAACAGCAAGACCGATAGGATTCAATAGCAGAAAGAAATGAAAATAACGGGTCACTGCATTTCTGTTTACTTGCCTTGACTGCCAAGCCAACTTGACACGCTCGACAACAGCCCGTATAGGCATTAGAGTTTGAATGTACATCCTTGTCGCAACGCGTTCTGTTCAAAGCTGCCAATCGACCCAATTCACATTGTGAATTCTCCAATTCTCGGTTACAGCACACTTCATGGGTGGAGTGACATAGTCCAAGCCACAATGGCGGTATAATGGATATGGATGAATCAATATTTTCACAGGAATCCGTAGTTCTTGCATGCCGAAGCCCACTTATGCAACATTTTCTAATATAATCGGAAATGTTGTTGTCTATGGAAAAACGAGTTTGTTTGAATGTAAAACTAAAATCTGTACCATACTTAATATACACATATATCTACATGTATGTATTTAATACAGCAAATATACATAGATAAGTAACAGTAGCCTACCCGAATACACTATGTACTAAAAACGGGAATATTGAATGCAAAGTATTTGAGTTGTTACACTAATTCCTAAAATGTAAATAAGTACATACACTCCCCGACACATCAATACGACATACCAAGAAGTTTACAAGTTTAAAGCACTAATATTTAGAGAACATTCATAATGAAAATTCTTTTTTATTGGTCGTGATTGCGAGAGGACATCGAAAATATTCTTAAATATTAGTAAAGAATGCGAGGAGCAAAGAGGAATTACAATTGGATCGTCTTCACAGCCGTTTGAGTGCTATGA
This sequence comes from Drosophila azteca, assembly GCA_005876895.1. NCBI lineage: Eukaryota > Metazoa > Arthropoda > Insecta > Diptera > Drosophilidae > Drosophila > Drosophila azteca. Next base: position 1,425,697 of record VCKU01000034.1, read on the forward strand.
TATTATGGAGGCAATATCCTATTACGACAAAGCTACAACGCTGACAAATTTTTATACCCGGTACTCGAAGAGTATAGGGGTATATTAGATTTGTGCGTATAACGGTTGTGTGTAACGCACAGAAGGAAGCGTTTCCGACCCCATAAAGTATATATATTCTTGATCAGCATCAAAAGCCGAGTCGATAAAGCCATGTCTGTCTGTCCGTCCGTCTGTCCGTCTGTCCGTCTTCATTTGTGCCTATATCTCAGAGACTATAAAAGCTTGAGCAACCAAATTTTGTATTCAGGCTTCTGTGTTATCACACTACTCAAAGTATGTTTCAAAATTTTGCCCCGCCTCCTTCCTCCTTTGAAGATACGAGAAAACTAAAAACGCAGAATCATAGAGAATGACCATTTCTATCAGAGTGTTGAATCTGGATCAGATGGGATTATTAATATAGCCACAATGAAGGAAACCATTTCAAAAGTCATCGTTCCCTCTCGCTCTCTCTCACACGCGACCCTATCTAACAAAAAACGCAAAATTATGGAAAATATCCGTATCTATCAGATTGCCGAATCTGGATCATATCAGATCATTATTATAGCCAGAAGGAACAAATTAAATTTCAGTGGCTAACAAACGGCAGCCAAGCAATTCCCTCTCTCTCTCGCACACACTTCCATGTCTCTTGTTTGTAGTTTTACATGTGTATGTAAAAATTTAGCAGCCGACGTAAAAATCATATGTAAATAAAAATGGAAACAGATACATAACTTCTAAAATATAAAAATACAGCATAGGGTTCGACTTAATTTTTTGAAATTTTCCATTTTGGCCAAAATTTGTCTTCTACATATAACTTCATATACGAGACGAGGAAGAGTGTGCGACAGCGAGAGGGAATGAGTAAGCGCTTGGCAGGCGTTGCGTAGCGAATGAAATTTAATTTGTTCCTTTTGACCATAATAATTATTTGACCAGATCCAAACTGGCAATCTGTTAAATACCGTAATTTTCCCTGATTCTGCGTTTTTGGTTTTCACGTATCTTACAATTTGTGGACTCCACAGATTTTCGTCCTTTGTGGGGGCGGAAAGGGGCGTGCCAAATTTTTGAAATGCACTTGTATTGAAGTGATATCACAGGAGCTTGGATAGAAAGTTTGGTTTCTCTAGCTTTTATAGTCTCTGAGATCTAGGCGTTAATGAAGTTGGACAGACAGACGGACGGCCAGACAGACATTGACGCTAATCGAGAATATATGTATATGTACACTTTATGGGGTCGGTAACGCTTCCTTCTGGGTGTTACACACATCCATTATCACCCCAAACCTAATATACCCCTATACTCTTCGAGTACCGGGTGTAATACATTTTCATTATGAGTGTCGCATTCAAGTGTCGTGCTTTTGATGAACTAAAATTTGGGTTATTTCGAATTCATTTTTTCATTAATTTAATTAAATAAAAAATTTAATTAATTTTTCTATATGTATTGTATACTAAAGATTTCATACAAACTCAAATTCACCGTTTTCTTTGGAATGTACTGTTAATATTAGTGTTTAAATACATTTATACTTTTTGATGTGTATGTACTTACATACATACATATGTACATATGCACACTTCCACCGACTTTTGCTTTTATTTAACTGAATAGTAATAGTTAGTAATAATTATTAATGCTTATTTATAACCTACTTACCGCTTGCCAATGTTTCTGCGCCATTGTGCCAAACCATTAAAAAAAAAATCATCAACCATAATTTTATCGAAGTAATCATATTAACCGGTGTTTTTGTATCACTGACTTCATCCACGTGCCACAAAAGAAGTGACCCGAACAGACCAGACAATTATATTATGGAAAATAATAATAATGGAAATAAGAATGCGCGTACGCTTGTCCGCATTGCCTCAGACACTAGCACTAGCACTGGCACATGTGCAGCCAGTGATTCTGAAGCGAAGCTACATCTATATTGGGATTAGAGTAGATAATATTCTAGAACAAAGAATAGTTCGGTCTTGGCCTCGGGTAAACGGATGGAGCGTATAGATGCCCCCCGTACACATGTTCGTACATACATACATATATATGTATGTAAGAGAACTTACATACGCTTATATTTATACGCTTTTATGTACGTGTGCATACATATTTATGTATATATTTAAATACATAAGTATATATGTATCTACTATTCTTTTTGTGCTATCAAACCACAGAGTACTAGCGGAGTTCAAGGCTGAAATTTTATCTTGTCTCGGCAGTACCTTTAGGATAACCAAAATACATTGTACATTTTTTATGGATATGCAAATATTAATATATTTATACAAGCGGGTAAGCAAATAGTAGTCCAATCTTGGTAAGTACACATGTATGTTCATACAAATGTACATACATACATATGTATGTACATAAGTATCTCACTATCAAAGGCAGATAACTGCACTGGGGAATATCTGCAGAATTGCCTTCTAAATAATATGAAGCATATTTAAAATGTCATATACTCGTACATAGTAGTATTTTTAACGGATTTTTTTTATATAATTTTATATTTACGCTTGCAACTCATATGTACATAATTCCATTGAAATTTGTTTAATAGCATTGTCCTTCCTCTATTGACACTATAGCAGATTTAGATCCATTACGGTATATGTTGACTGGATTGCATATGGTGCTATTGATCATCATGTTGACATCCCCCTTTAAAATGCGAAAATTTATTTCTGAATAGTCCAACTGGCTATATAAGTAAATGGGCAAGCGATTGCTCATTATCCACACGCTTTGATTTTCTCCTTCGTCTACTTTTAAATCATTGGGGAATTGAATGAGAGTTGAGGAGACATCTGGATCGAGGAGCATTCCCAAATTGGCCCGCGTATATGGTTTGGCCGTATCCCAGCAACCAACGTTATCTCGATGAACTTGTGTATAGAACATTACACCATTTCTAGTAATACCAGATGTGGAGGATTGACCATTGTATCCGCGATCGCCAATGGAAAAGAAATACTGGGCGTTGTCCTGATTATTAGTTTCCCATAAGGATTCGGTTAGCAAGAGGTCGGTTGATACTACAAATTCCTAATAAAAATAAAATAATTTTAATATAATAGTATTATTCTATGATAAAAAGATATATGTGATTTATATCGTAATTCTGTTGTTGTTATTCCCGGTAATAGAAGAGTTTATGGATCTATTAGTTATGTGGTTTAAATGGATGTCTGTAGCACCCATAAAAAAGCATTTCCGACACCTCGGCATCAATAGCCGAGTAGATATAGCCCTCTCTGTGTGTCTGTCCGTCGCGATTAGCGCCTAGATCTTAGAGACTATTAGTGCTACAGAAATCAAAATCCTGATATTGTTACAAGTGTTTTTAAAAATATCGCTGCGCCTCCACAAAGGATCAAAATCTGTGGCATCCACAATATTAAAGAATTAAAGAAAACGGAACGCAGAAGATTGTAGAATCTGGCTTAGATTCGATCAATTTTGTAGCCAGAATGAGCAAATATATTTTTCCATTGCTGATGATCTACCAAATTGCAAAAATATTTCTTCTGGTAAAAACTAAAACCGCCTCTGCAAGGGTATAAATACTGATATGGACAGATATTCCGATTGCTTACCTTAAAACTTGCCATTGGATGGAAATAAAGAACACGCTGCTTACTCTGATGATCATAAGATATACTCATCCCAAACACACCATCCAGCCATTGAAAGTTTAATCCATATACCTTGAAGTCGGAAGCCACTGGATTTGGTGCGAAATTGTAGTTAGTTACTCGCCAGCTTCTATTTTTCGCCAAGCTATAAACAACAAGACCAAACCGCCATACGTCTGCTACGATTGCATGCGCATCTTCGCAACGATCACCCACTTCAACAATGATATTAGAGTGCAGAGAATCCTCTTTAACCTGCTCTTTAGGCAAGTCATAGCGAACGATCATTTGGTCTACGCTTAGATCAAAAGCCACTATTTTTGGCGGGCAAATTTGATTTAAATTCACTGTGGCGTTGACAATACCAGAATCAATAAGCCAGAGTCTGTTACATGTGTCTATGGTAGTGCGATATACCGATATCAGTTTAGAACAATCTGGATTATATGGATTTCCATGATCTTCCCAATTGGGATATGGTTTAATTGCTGGACTCAATTCCTTCGTCGGCCACGGAATAGTACTTAAACTTGCGGGTACGCCGTCTTTCCAACGAGGCGTAGTAATAAATAGTCGGTTTTTATTAACGTCAATGTCAATGCCCAAAGGAAGGTTATTTTTCGGTATAAAGTTGCTGTGGATTACATAATAGGTACATTTTGTAGCTGATGGAATAGAACTGATGGAATTTAATTATCTTTTTAAAATTAAAATTAATCTTTAAACAGAGAAGCAGGGATGAAAATTTACATATGTACATATGTATACATAATTGACCTGTCGATATTTAACATTCCTTTATCATTTTATTTTGTAGGTAAAAAGTATGAATGGCCTGAAACTATTCACATTTGGGAAAAGCTTGTTCAGACCAAATCCCACTTTTAGCTGAATTTAGCAGAAATATGGTTTTAAAAGTGAAAGTCTAGATTTCATAGAAACCGACAGGCGGATAGATGAAATATATTTGGTATGGAATTTATGATTGTATTCTAGTATCTCTTAAAGTCTAGTCTCATCTAGACGCTGATCAAGGCGGACATATCGACTCGACAATTTTAGCTGGCTTATAATTTTTTGGATCCCTTCTTCTCTGGTATGGGAACATATGGGAAAACCTATAAGCTCTGCAAGATTATAATGATATGTTTAGTTACCCATTCATAATTGCTTGTTGGCGTTCGACAAAAGTTGGATATTCAAAGTCCAAATATTTCCACTCATTTACAATCTTTAGCTGACTTTCACGAATGGTGCTCTGCTGTTGAAAGTTCGGCTGGATTGCGTAGCCATAACCTGCATTAGGTGATTCCACGAAACTAACACTATTGACAAAGTTAATAAGAACAATTTGTTGAAGCGCAATTAGCCAACTATATTTAAATAAATATCGATTCATGACTTTTTGGGTGATAAGTAAACGGGTTGGCTTTCTAATTCATGAAATGTATTAAAAGTCCCGCTGAACCATAAGCAACCGCCTGCGTTGATGTTGACTGCAGGTTTAAGCCAACTTGAGTTTCTTTTACAACTTTTGTTCAGCTTAAAGCTTCAAGTTAGATTCAAGTTTCCAATTCACCTGTCTTTTACCTAATGTGCGTGTTAAGCTTTTCATACCCAGTACTGATAGAGTACAAGGTTATATAGCATTCGTAAAAATGTGTTTCACGAGCGAAATCGTGGCAGGGGATTCTGCCACGTGAGACATTTCATTTAATGCGACCTGATCCAGACATTCGTATTCGGGTCTGTGGGTGCCACAGATTTGTTCAATTTGTGGTAGGTGGTAAGTGAGGAGGCAATCTTTTTTGTCTGCACTTATGCTCCAGCACTTATGGTCTCTGAGACTTTTGATAAAAAAATACGGTCGGATGGACAGATCAGGCCATATTGACTCAATTATTCATGCTGATCAAGATAATATATGTACATATGAACATATGTACATAGATACATATGCATTTAACGGACAAGTGCCTATTTTCGGTGACCTAAAAAAATGTAAATTGTGCAATATTTTTAAAAATTTCCGAGTGTCCTTTATGCAATAGATGATAAATAATAGATATATACATAAACCTGAATGCAAACTAAATTTAATGAAAATCTTGTTAGCCAAGGATGCAATGATGTTGCTATATGGCAAAACTGCACAAAACTATTACTTGCAAGCGGATAGTTTCACTCAGTGCTGCCAATTTAGCAACTTAGTTGCTGGATCTGGCTACCTTTAAAAACAATTGGCACAAATCTAGCCAAATTTTAATTATTTTTTAGCAACTTCAGCAACTTTACGATGAAACTAACAATTTTTATATTTTTCTTCAGGGTTTTCGCATTTTGTCTACCTTTTTGTCATCGACTGCACAAATTACGCTTAAAAGACACAAAAATATCGTAACTTGTATTTAACGCAGTAGTTCGAATATATGAACAACTTGATAGTATTTGATAACTCTTTTAATGTGTTTGGTCATGGTTATGGGAGCACGATGCCAAAAATCTATGAACAAAATTTTCGTGATGCCTGGCTGCAAGATGATTAGTTTAAGCAATGGATTCGCAAGGATTCCACTTGTACGTATTGTACAACAGCAGAATATGTTCGTATTCTCACGAGTTAGGGCCGTGCCGACCACTGATTGACATACATATATTTTTACAATATACATAGCGACACTACTTTATAATATATGCTGTGGCAACAATATCATGAATTTTTCTCCACTATTGAATTTCTTCCCAACTCTTGGAGATGTACATATATATATTAATTAATTCTGACCCTTCGCTGGCTTTCAGGAAACATAATAATAATCACCAAACTTTGATTCATAAAACTTTTAAAATTATTGTTCTTTATTATTTAGAACAGCTTTTCGTGGCGAACAAAGCCTGGTTTTTTTCGACTTATGAGCTATAGTATCTGGTGTAGAAAATATAAACGCAAGGCTAGATAAAATATTATCTTGAAACCAATTAATGAAAACTACCAACGCCCACGACCGTTTCCACCTGCGCCACCGCGTCCTCTGTTAAATCCTCCTCCTCCGCCTCCACGTCCGGCTCCTCTGAAGCCACTGCCTCCAAAGCTGTTCCGCGCACCCCGGCCACCTATAATTAAAAAAAATTGTTTTTAGCAAAATAAAATAAAATATATTTGATATAAATGCATTACCCATTCCGCCTCGATTAAAACCACCCCTTTGACCGCCAGGTCCACCTGTTGCGCCCTTTTTCTTAAGTCCTTTTGGCTGAGGGGGTTTTGGTAAAAACCTTGCGATAGGCAATAACTTCCCAGGATCAATAAACAATGTTTGATCTGGTTTAAAACTGTTTGCATAAACATTTTCCGACAGTTTAATGGATACGGAGTAATCACGAACTGTGCCAAATATTTCATCGATTTTTCCAATCTGTTCCTTATTTTCGAGGAATATTGGTGCATTAAAATAAGGAACATCCTCTATTGCGACTTTGCAAATTAAGTCATTCTGGCATGTATAAACAAAGTTTCCTATGGGAATAACACGTTCTGGTGGACCTATAATTTAATAAATATAAATGTATATACTTCAAAAACGTATGTTTTTTAAAATGGGACTAACCATTGTCAAATGCTCCACGACCTCCTCCTCGACCACCTCCACGGTTGAAGCCACCACCACCACCTCTGTTAAAGCCTCCTCCAGACTTGAAGCCACCTCCGCCGCCGCTACCACCACCGCCGCGAAATCCTCTTCCTCCGCCACCACCACCACGAGGTCGACCAAATGCCATTTTAGAAGTATAACCAAATTTTTGGATATACAAAACAATTACAAACACGTGCGTGCCGCATGTGCTAGAAAATGTAGTGATGGTAAATGTACATCATTTAGAGAGTACGATAGCTGAAAAGTATACACTCTACTGTTTTGAGAACGATGGAATCGGATTAAATTTACAGTCCGGTTTTTAGGTTCATTTTAAAACGACGGTGTTTCCCAATGCGTACCGAAATCGATTTTTGATGCTTATCGAAATCCATTAAGAGTATTGAGTTGATATGGAACATATATATACTAAATTATACTTTTATTGGTATACTTTTAAATGATTTCGCATTTGTTTTTAGTTTACACCTGGTAATATTTTTTTTTGCTACCTTTTTTGAAAGTCATATTCGTTAGGCTGTATAATAACCTTTTTACACTGGGCCACATCAAGGGATTTTCCGTTAAATCACTAACCGTACAGTGTATATGGTGAGCCCAGAAATCAAAATACTGTCGCGAACACAACATTCTACCGACCATCCACACTATTGCCAACACGCAAATTACGTGAAAATGCATGTTCACACATACAATAGCAAGACATTCTCTCGGAGCCAATACCTGTTGCCTCGCTGCGAACACCAACAGGTATGAACTGTCCCATCAAAATACTGTATGGTTAATGGTTAAATGGAACATGCGAAAATTATGCCTATAAGATCCCTGTGGATAAAAGGAGACAATGATGCTTTGCATGATTTATGCTACAGCTGCATCATTGATAAGGGTTGCTGTATTCTATCTAGTATTTTTATAACTACTAAAATTATTCGGGGTATCAATGTGGTATCGATAGAAAAAAGGCATTTTGTCGCATCAAACAATAAATTCAATTTAAAGTTGAGCGGCAAAATCGTTTCTATACATTTAAACTGAAACAAGTCTGATAACAATTAACAAAATGGTAAAACCCTCTTCACACTGAGTCCGTCACAGGGGAACGTTGAGATTTTTGATAGACGGTGAAACTCCGATTCACAGTGGCACCGTTTAACAGGTGATGACAATAACAAAAACTGAGTTTTTGAGATAAAGGTTTTTTTATTTTTGTTTGGAAAATGCATAATGAAAGCGATTTTCTTAACTATGCAAATAAGTGGCATAAAGTCGAAAATTTTGTGGAAGCAAGTAATAATTATCTTTCAGTATATTCAAACTATAGTCCCTAAATAGAAAAAATCGATGACCGCTTTTGCCAAACATGCCACCCTGTCATTCTGATCAGCTTCAAAGTCAGCTGATTAGTCAGCTGATGCCTGCGACAAAATTGGCGGGAAATTTTGAACGCTTGGCAAATTTGCACAATAGAAAAATAAGATATTGTAAAAAATGGATTTTGAAGGCCAAGGTATGTAGAATGTATAAAACAGTTAGTAATACTGTTAGTAAATAATCTTGTTCGCGGCTTTTTGCGGCTCTTGCGGTATTTTGTACTTGTAGATCACATTGAGTTCTGTCATTCAACGCTGCTGGACGTATGGATCGACAGCGGCCGCAACTCTACCGTTCTTGCAAACTGGATATTTGGCCAATTCACAGTGGCTATCAATGAGCTTAAAAATTGGTTTGCACAATAAAAAAGATACGCACAGTCTTCGATTGGGTAGACCAAAGCTAAATTATAATTAAGCGGGGCCCCGTAAAAGCTATTAACTGCGAATTTGCAATTGACGCTTTAAAATATCAAAATTTCTCAGATAAAACTATTAGATCATACATGTTACATTATTCATGGTATCCTATGTCACCAACTCCCCATAAGATTTTAGTTTATGGATCACAAATAACACTACTCGACAAAATTCAACTTTTTTTTCCGCTGTCGCCCAAAATGACTTTTTCTGATAGATTTGCATGTTCTAAAATATTCATGTCGACTAGTGTAATAATTGCATCAGTGATGCCGTTGGGCTGTCTTGGAGAAAACGCGTCTGAAGCGAAAAATAAATTTTACAAGCGTGATCGGCTACTGCTCGCTCGACACAATTCGCTGGTAAATAATATGATGGATGTTTTCCAAAGATCTATGAACTCTTCAGATCCCATCATCTCAAGTATATCCATTTAGAAAAGGGCAGCTCGAAATAAAAACGAAAGGCAATGGCCGCGGCTCTACTTTATACCCGGTACTCAGTCAGTATATACGTATTTATGTATACATATGAGCTAGCTTTTGTAGTCTCTGAGATCTATTCGTTCATTTGGATGAATAGGCAAAGCCGACAGGGTCGCGTTTGAGAGAGAGCGAGAGGGAACGATGACTTTCGAAATGGTTTTCTTTATTGTGGCTATATTAATGCTCCCATCTGATCCATATTCAACATTCTGATAAAAATTATCATCTCCTATGATTCTGCGTTTTTAGTTTTCTCGTATCTTCAAAATTGTTCAAGCCACAGATTTTCATTCTTTCAGTGGGCGGAAGGGGGAGGCGCGAAATTTTGAAATACACTTTGAGTAGTGTGATAACACCGGAGACTGGATACAAAATTTGGTTGCTCCAGCTTATATAGTCTCTAAGATATATGCGCTAATGAAGACGGACAGACGGACAGACAGACATGGCTATATCGACTCGGCTATTGATGCTGATCAAGAATATATATACTTTATGGGGACGGAAACGCTTCCTTCTGTGCGTTACACACATCCGTTATCCCCACAAATCTAATATACCCCTATACTCTTTCGAGTACCGGGTATAAAAACCCCCTTCCGGGAGATGTCATTGATCTTTTAGAAACACCACATTATAATTTTCCAATAAAAGTTCAGCCTTTAAGTAATGATTAGAGTTTGATGATGACTCCGACTCAGAAATAGATGATATAAATCCATATGCGTTTGAATTAGCTGTGCAAAATAACTAAATGATGATTTTTACTTAAATTGCTAGAAATAGTTAGTAATTAAGACCTGTCATTAAGTAAGAATTTAATCATAATAAATATTATATTACTATCACTAATACATACAAAATATTAAAATTGTTACCATTAGACCAGTCATTAAGTAAGAATTTAATCATAATAAATATTATATTACTATCACTAATACATAAAAAATATTAAAATTGTTGTACTTTATTTGTAGTTCTCACACTTTCCTTTGTGATCACGTATACGCATTGATGCCTTATATGTGCTATTGGGGGACCACGCCTAGTGGTCAAATGAACTTTGTTTAAATATTTAGAGTGCTATTCTTATCAAATATACCATTATTTATTCGTTATTCGACTTTATGCCACTTATTTGGCAATACCGCCCAGTGTGCTATGGTTCAAAACTATTCATGCTATTGCTAGTAACAAGGGTCCACAACAGTGCTGTCGGAATGTATAGATGGGACAAAACTAAAATTTTCATTTTCAACAAATATACATATATATTTTAATAAACATAGTGCTGGCAATGTGTAGGCATAGTGCTGCTACCTGTTTCTGCGTTTTGCAGTACGTACAATAAGCGTTGGATCAGTGGAATCCTTGCGAATCCATTGCTTAAACTCCTTATCTTGCAGCTAGGCATCACGAAAAGTTTGTTCATAGATTTTTGGCATCTAGCTCCCATAACCATTACCAAACACATTAAAAGAGTTATCAAACATTATCAAGTTGTTCATATAGTCGTTAAATATAAGTTACGATATCTTTGTGAACCACTATTAAGCGTATTTTGTGCAGTCGATGAAAAAAAGGTACACAAAATGCAAAAACCTTGAACAAAATATAAAAATTGCTATTGCTGAAATTGCTAAAAAATAATTATAAAATGGTGTCTTTGAGAACTATGCCTTGCTCTCTTTCAACGTGATCATTTGCCACCAAACAAAAATCTATGGTGGACAACAAAAAATGCAATATTTCAAACGACTTACAGGAGCCTCCATCAACGAAGCGCTTCCAGTTTGGGAATCGACCTGTAATTAAAATGCACCACAAAAAAGAAAACACACAGCGCTTGCGCTTAGAGGAAAAGAGAGTTGGGAGCCGGATAGAAAAAAAAAAAATAGAGTTGAGAAAAGGAATTTAGCAGAGGAGAGAGGATGGAAAGTATAAATTTGCTTAGCACATAAATGTACCCGCTTTGGGTCTTGATGAGCGGGTAATTGTGTGTTGATGTAAAGTCTTTGATTTATGGTTGTTGATGTTAAGTTTATTTTTGTGGTAACATTTTTGAGTATAGTTTTTTTGAGGTGGTATTTATGATTTATAGTCTTTTAAGTAAAGTTTTTATTTTGATGGAATTGTTGGCTCTGCCGCTGCTTTCGCCTCCCCTCTCACACGGGGTTCCCCCGTGTCTGGAGCGTTTGAACGAGTTTAAGCGGCCGCTTTCTGTCGGGTACTTCTTTGCCTTTCTACTTTTTCGCCCCTATGCTCGCAATGCGACGCAATGCGACCAGCTCCAGCTGGTCATCATTAGTTCTCTATGTCTTCCACTGGCACTACGATCAAGCTGATTATGTATAATGGCGTCCCTCGGGCCTCTATTTATAAGCTCCCCATTACCGAATTTTGGCTTCGAACGCATGCTCATTTCGATGAGAGACCATGACCTATCCATGACCCTCTCTTCGTCTCATGGCCCACTTCGACACATATCGAAGAGCATTTGGCTTTAGCCGCTCGTCAGGCAGTGCTTAACTTTCGGCGGATGCTAAAAACCCAGCTGCAAGCCTACCGTACAGTTGTCAACTGTATTTTCCATGGATGGTACATGGTGGCCTGTTGGAATCGAGGTTTCACATTTGTCAAAAAATCTCAGTGTTCCCAGTAGCAAGCGAAAAAAAATGTGCGGCTTTGTTGTAACCGCCTCGCATAATTTTTCCGCACCTTCGACAAAATAATGCAGCAATTTAAAAATGGCATTTAAAATGCCGTATGATTCTCAATTTGGTGAGAAAAATGTTTCCGTGTTAAAAACGGGAAAATATATGTATCCCGGACATATTGATAAGAATATTATTTTATTGTTCCCCTATTCCGTCATTCCATATAAACGGCAGCTTAACCCTCATTCTTAATGAATATATGTATGTAAAATATCGATGGTACAGAAGCGATAAGTATAGAGTATATCTATAGCAAGGCTAATAACTTTCTCTCAACAATAAGATTAACTTTTGCAAAGTGTAAATAAAACATTACAAATTTGAGGATCTTAATATGTATATTATGTTAACTGTACAACGCAACGTATTCTTTATATTTAAAATATATTTCTGGACACTTGTTTTAACAAAAGACATAGGGGAACAGCAATGCAAAACATTATGACGTCATAGTGACAACAATTGTATACCTTCTAGTCAAACCGCATTATTTAAATAAAAGCTATACCTAATTCTTTTACTATGTGTATAGGATTCCGTGTTCAATTAGTTCCCATTTAAAATTCCACAAATTTTTAAATTATCTTTAATTAATAGGCGTGTAGAGAAATGCACATACACTTGACTCTGAGTATGTATGTACTCATGCATACAAGCAATGTGAATAATGAACCGTAATATTAATGTACAACTATGTGTGTGTAAACTTTGTGTGTGTATTTATTTGCTTACATGTTGATTGTGGTATTGGTACTTTCAGTCATTGACGCTGAAGCATGACACTAGGAGAGATACAAATTGAGAACAAGATAAAAATCGAAAATAAAAATCTAAACGAAGACACAATGACAACCAAAACGAATAATAAACCTGTAGATAACGGGATATCACTGGACAAAATAAATGGAAACACAAAATACGAAAAGCAGGTAATGTAAAATAAATATGCATTTACATAAAGTAACAGCCGATCATTTATTCATACACTATATCATATTGTCAACACCCAAAAACTTAAAATAGTACATGGTACATACACAGTAAAATTGTCTAATTTATGTTGTCTGTAATAATTTATTTAATTTAACTTAACATATGTATGTAATAATAAATCCACGAGTTCCAGGAAAATATTTACACATTTTTTTTGTTCGTTACCTGGTTTTTAAATATTATTAAGTGTTAAATATTTTAAACATTTTTGCCCAACTGCGCCCACAGTAAGAGAAAATACATACGTGCCATCCAGAATTTTTTAAGGTGATACTTCGTTGGTGGTAAGAAAGAAAAAGTGATAACGGAATGTGCGGAATGGAAAAATAAAAAAATTTGTCCTGAAAGGATAGACGGAGTGCATGGAGATACCTAAGAGAGTGGAAGAGAGAGCATTTATCGGGTTTACTACTAATTCCTTCGGTTACGCATAAAATGTTTTTTTATAAGCTAGATAAATCCTAAGATATACTTCATACTGACTAACGGGTATTATAGTAACTCTGTTGATGATATGTTGCTTTATTGATAGATCGATTCAACGATATCATTTTTACGAGCTGCCCGCAGTGGAGATATAACAAAACTTCTTCATTTTATCGAAAGTGGTGAGATATCGGATATTAATACTTGCAATGCGGTAAATAATATAATCTATTAAGTCACATTTATACATATTGATAACTTGACATACTCTCAGAATGGCCTAAACGCTCTACACCTTGCGGCAAAGGACGGATATGTCGATATTTGCAGTGAGTTACTGAGGAGAGGCATCAAAGTGGACAACGCAACCAAAAAGGGAAATACAGCCCTGCATATAGCGTCGCTGGCGGGTCAGCAACATGTTATTAAGCAACTTATTCAGTCGAATGCAAATGTAAATGTGCAATCTTTAAATGGATTTACACCGCTGTATATGGCAGCTCAGGAGAATCACGATAACTGTTGCCGACTGCTCTTGGCAAAAGGAGCGAACCCGTCGCTGGCCACAGAAGACGGCTTTACACCATTGGCTGTGGCAATGCAACAAGGTCACGACAAGGTAGTGGCAGTCCTCCTAGAAAGTGACGTTCGTGGAAAGGTGCGTCTTCCGGCACTTCACATTGCAGCCAAAAAGAACGACGTAAGCGCAGCCACACTCTTGCTGCAGCATGATCATAATGCCGACATTGTTTCCAAGTCTGGCTTTACACCTCTGCACATTGCCGCTCATTATGGGAATGTGGACATAGCCACCTTGTTGCTGGACCATGGAGCTGATGTCAACTATATTGCCAAACACAATATATCGCCGTTGCACGTAGCCTGCAAGTGGGGAAAGTCTACAGTTTGCAGCTTATTGTTGTCCCATGGCGCACGCATAGATGGACCGACTCGTGACGGTCTGACACCGCTCCACTGTGCCTCACGCTCAGGCCATGTTGAGGTTATTGAGCTCCTGCTGCATAACAAAGCTCCAATACTATCCAAAACAAAAAATGGATTGTCGGCCCTCCATATGTCCGCACAGGGCGAGCATGATGAGGCGGCGCGTCGACTGCTGGAACATAAGGCTCCAGTAGATGAGGTAACCGTTGATTATTTGACAGCCCTCCATGTGGCCGCGCACTGTGGCCATGTAAGGGTGGCCAAACTTCTGCTTGACTACGGTGCAAATCCAAACTCGCGTGCCCTCAACGGTTTCACTCCCCTTCACATTGCCTGTAAGAAGAATCGCATCAAAGTAGCTGAATTGCTCATCAAGCATGGGGCTACCATCACTGCAACTACGGAATCTGGCCTTACACCATTGCACGTGGCTAGTTTCATGGGTAGGTACATAGACAAGTTTAAAGGTTAGATTTTAACATCAAAAATTCACTAATTAACGACGATTCATTAATTCCCAGAATACGGTATATAAATTCTACTCAATATTCACAGCATTCTCAAATTTGACTACTTGCAGGTTGCATGAACATTGTTATATACTTGCTTCAACATGACGCTAGCCCGGATATACCAACAGTACGCGGAGAGACACCATTACATTTAGCAGCGCGTGCCAATCAAGTAATATGTGCTATCTCGCTATCTGTATTACAATTTTGATTGCCTTTATATGATTTCAGACGGATATAATTCGTATTTTGCTTCGCAATGGTGCGCAGGTGGATGCAGTCGCTCGGGAAGGACAAACGCCGCTACACGTGGCATCCCGATTGGGCAATATTGATATAATTATGCTAATGTTACAGCATGGAGCCGAGATAAATGCTAAAACTAAAGACAAGTACACGGCGCTTCACATTGCGGCGAAGGAAGGTCAGGAGGAAGTCAGCTTAGCGTTGCTAGAGAGCGGCGCACGACTAGATGCAGTCACACAAAAGGGGTTCACTCCATTGCATTTGGCTAGCAAATATGGAAAACAAAAGTTGGTGGCTCTATTGCTTGAAAAGGGTGCTTCCATTGATTGTCAAGGAAAGAACGATGTTACTCCATTGCACGTAGCAGCACATTATGACCATCAGAACGTAGTGGCGGAACTTCTGGAGAAGGGTGCATCCCCAAAAATATGCGCCCGCAACGGTCACAGTGCCGTGCATATTGTTGCAAAAAAGAATAATGTAGAAATGGCCCAGAACCTTATACAACATGGTGCTGATGTCGGGGCCATCAGCAAGTCTGGCTTTTCCCCACTGCATCTGGCTGCTCAAGAGGGACATTTGCCTATGGTCGAACTTTTGCTTGAAAATGGCGCCACGAGTACTGCTGCTAAGAATGGGCTAACGCCATTGCATTTAGCTTCGCAAGAAGGTCATGTCCCTGTCGCGCGGACTCTATTGGAGAACGGTGCTAGCATTTCAGAGCGCACCAAAAATGGCTATACGCCGCTACATATTGCTGCCCACTACGGTCAAATAAATCTAGTAAAATATCTCCTTGAAAATGATGCTGACATTGAAATGTCCACCAACATTGGCTATACACCACTACATCAGGCTGCCCAGCAGGGTCATATAATGATCATTAACCTCTTGTTGCGCCACAAGGCGAATCCAGATGCTTTAACAAACGTGAGTTATACTAACTGTCAATATATACAAATTGTTACCATAAGGCAAAGCCATCCGGAACAACATAAATATTTTATCTACTTGCATTTCGTAACGCTTACCCATTATATCTTAGGAAACTATTTTTTTTTATTATATCGGTCACTCTTCACAAAAAATCTGCCGAAAAGTGTCAATGCATCTCCATATTTAATTATACTGTCTTTTTTATACTTAGCCTAGGAGTGAATGAACACGAACTTAACTTAAAAATGGCTTTATTGTACATATTTTAAAATATTCTTAATTCTATAACATGCTAACAAGGTAGTAATCTTGAAAACAAGGCTTCATCAGCATCTTTCGGCTTCGAAAAACATTCGGTCGGTGGATATCGAGGTTGGTTTCATCCATTTTCCCAAATCTTCCAGCATCAGGCTCTCAAATTTTCCGGCAAAGAACTATCTTTCTATATTGAAAAACAATTTCGAAAAACAGGCGTACATTTGATTGAAATGATAAAATTGAAAATACCCATAGTGCAATCGTGGTTGTATTTGATCACCATTTCGTGGCATCAGTCGACAATATCCTTATTTTGCGCGATTGCATTCGACGAGAACTCTGGAGAGGAATTTTTTTCTCAAGAAACTTCACATTTATTAAATCGGAGTGGTCGTTTTGCCTTATCATACCAAAAATAGCCAAGAATAGGAATAGTGAGTCCTCGTGTATGCTATATGACTTATGTATATTCTTCTTGTAACAGAGCGCCTCGTCAATGCAACTTTCTTACCAGATAGTTTGAAGGGAAACATACCGATGTATGTACATAGCTAGTGATTATTGTCTGAATTAAGAGGATATATTTATTAATTATAGAGTTTGAGATGTCTCCTCTGGATTGCAAACATCTGGGAAAAAACCCATTCAGGGAAATTGGTGTTTAAGCGAGCTTATTCAGAATTCGGCGAATTACATACATATATGATACATAAATTATCAGAATTTGAAAAGACTGAAGTTGAAGACGAAATCGAACAATACTCGAAAAAGAGCGTTGAGTTTTTTACGAGAGCTCAAAACTTGGAATTCTGAGCAGATTACACTAGTCGACTCGACTTTTCCGCTGTCGACAAAAATGACTTTTTCTGATAGATTTGGATGTTTAAAAATTTTTAAAGAATGTTTTTTTAAACAAATTTTTTTTTTTAAAAATTTGGTATTTTTTGTCATAGGTACTGCTTCTATTTTTCACATAATTTAAGTTTCAAACAACTGGTTGTATTGAACTTTGCAGTTAAAAAAAGCCTACATTTTTGCTTTTAGATAGACACATTAATTAGGAGTCGTTTAAGGTATAAAAATAAACGGCTAAGTTACAACCGTTTGACCAAAACTTCATATGCCGAATTTCACCGACAAATTCCGTTAGCCGACGTGTAACCGTTTTTATACCCGGTACTCGAAGAGTATAGGGGTATATTAGATTTTTGGGGATAACGGATGTGTGTAACGCACAGAAGGAAGCGTTTCCGACCCCATAAAGTATATATATTCTTGATCAGCATCAATAGCCGAGCCGATATAGCCATGTCAGTCTGTCCGCCCGTCCGTCCGTCTTCATTAGCGCCTATATATCAGAGACTATTAAAGCTAGAGCAACCAAATTTTGTATCCAGTCTTGTGTTATCACACTACTCAAAGTGTATTTCAAAATTTCGCCCCGCCCTCTTCGGCCCCCACAAAGGACGAAAATCTGCGGAATCCACCATTTTTCAGATAAGAGAATACCAAAAACGCAGAATCGCAGGAAATGACCGTATCTACCAGATTGCCGAAACTGGATCAGGTCTGAGCATTATTATAGCCAGACAGAACAAACTAAATTTCAGTAGCTACCCAACATCTGCCAAGCGATTACTCATTCCCTCTCACTCTCGTAAATTATCCATTTTGGCCAAAATTTAATTCGTCCCTTTTGCGAACATATAATAAATTACAAGCTCATATGTATACATATATATGTACATATGTATATACTGACTGAGTACCGGGTATATAGTAGAACCGTGGCCTTCGCCGCGGCTCACAACGTTCCCTCTCGTTTTTTTCTACAAAACTACCAAGAATCTGAGTTTGTAACAGTTTTTAACGGTAAAATGGCATTTGGAATGGTGCCAAACGGCATATGAAGTTTTGGTCAAACGGTTGTAACTTAGCCGTTTATCCATCGATTTTTATAAGCGATACCTTAAACGACGACCTAATTCCTAATTCCTGAGCTTTAAAAATCAAAATTTCTGCGAAAAATACCGAAAAAAAATAATGAAGTTTCAATTTGGAAGCTTAATATCTTCCAGACGTTAAGTTGCAGCTACAAAGTGTCCGAGTCGAACTTATAGCTGCATTTGTCATTTTTTTAACTGCAAAGTTCAATACAACCAGTTGTAGGAAACTTAAGCTATGTGAAAAATAGAAGCACTACCTATGACAAAAAATACCAAATTTTAAAAAATACTTTAAAAAAAAACTACACTAAGAAAACAAAAACCATAATTCTTTAAAAAATTTTAAACATCCAAATCTATCAGATAAAGTCATTTTTGGCGACAGCGAAAAAAAAGTGAATTTTTTCGAGTAGTGTTATTTAAGTACATTAAATAATGTACTGTATTGTTCAATTCCAGATTATTTAAGTACATCAAATAATTTACTGTAATGTACAATTTCACTTATCAGACCGATCATTATAATTTCCAATTATTTTAGGTGTAGTTCATTTATACAAAGCTATTATCTATTAAATCAAATAATTATGTATATTAGAGTACATTTGTATGGAGTAAAAAAGATTTTAGACCAATGGATTCTTTGCAAACCTTCTTAGAATTCGTCGTAGTTTACGATTTTGACAACCGCTTGGTCGCCAAAAAAATTGATCCACTCTAATGTACATGTAACTGGCCAATGAATACTTATACTAATCAACGTGATAACCGGGGCTATTACATAGGAGGCTGGATGTTTGTTATACTCTCAGAGGTCGAGGTGTTTTTGCAAGACGACAGACAACAGTTTAAGAGGTATAAGATATTCCAAATATTCCAAGATATTCCAAACACAGAGTTTTGTTTGTTCGTGTAGCATAGCACTGAGCGAGCGGTTCTATTTTTAAACATTTTATTTTAGTTTTTCTGCTGGGTATACATGGATACTTACTTATATGTATGTACCCATATGTTTTCCAAATAGTATCTGTAGGGAAATGGGGAAATACACGGGTAATTACTGGTTAGCTTCTTCAACGACTCTTTGGCATCTTGTAATGTTTTCGGTTATCCTAATTTTGTGTATTATTTGTGATCATCTATAAAAGGCGACTGTGTAAAAAAAAAGAACAAAATATAATATTTGGGTGTGGTTCCAATTTGTTGTGTATACCTTTTTTTATACCCGGTACTCTAAGAGTATGGGGGTATATTAGATTTGTGGTGATAGTGAATGTGTGCAACGCCCAGAAGGAAGCGTTTCCGACCCCATGAAATATATATATTCTTGATCAGCATCAATAGCCGAGTCGATAAAGCCATGTCTGTCTGTTCTTCCCTCTGTCTGTCATCATTAGCGCCTATAGCTCAGAGACTATTAAAGCTAGAGCAACCAAATTTTGTATCCAGTCTCCTGTGTTATCACACTACTCCAAGTGTATTTCAAAATTTCGCCCCGCCCCCTTCCGCCTCCACAAAGGACGAAACTCAGTGCCATACACAATTTTAAAGATAGGGAAAACTTAAAACGCAGAATCATAGAAGATGATCATTTCTATCAGAGTGTTGAATCTGGATCAGATCGCATCATTAATATAGCTACAATAAAGAAACCATTTCGAAAGTCATTGTTCCCTCTCGGTTGCTCTCACACGCGACCCAGTCTGTTTTGCCTATTCGTCCAAATGAGCGCCTAGATCTCAGAGCTAGAGCTACCAAACTTTCTATCCAAACTCCTGTGATATCACTTTAATACAAGTGTATTTAAACATTTTTACACGCGCCATCGGACGAACCGTCAATATAAGCATATAAGCATGATTTCTGGAGTATAAAAAATATTAAATAGAAAATTTAGATAGAATCATATTAATGAGCTCTTATATTTTGTAGATGTAAAAAAAGAGAATTAGCAAATTTTGCATGCATATTTGTTAGAAGATTTTGTTTCCTATTTTCACCGTACTCTCTCTGACACAGTTAGTTAAAACAAACTAAGAGTTGCTCAATAGATTCAGGAGAATTTAAATTACTTAATTTTATATATTTAGTTAGTCATTATTATACTTATTTCAATGGGTAATAATTAGATGTGGCACTTAAATATTTCAGAATGGTAAAACAGCTCTAAATATTGCAAGCAACTTGGGCTACGTTACAGCAGTGGAAACACTTAAGGTCGTCACCCAAACATCCATAACCAATACGAGCACTGGAGTGGTGGAAGAAAAATACAAGGTTGTGTCACCTGAGCTTATGCATGAAACGCTACTCTCTGATTCCGAAGACGAAGGCGGGGACGAGCTTTTAGACCATAATCAATATAAATATATGGCTACCGATGATTTAAAAGGAAATTATGGCCATGATCACGACCAACAAAACTTCGACACCACAAATCCCGGAAATGATCAAATGGATATATCGGTTGGAAATCCCCTCGAAAAAGGTGATAGCACTTCGTACACTCATAGAAAAGAGATTATAAATAACTAATACGTTAAGGGTATGCTGCTTTTAACAACACAAACAGCACAATAGAATATGATATATACATATATATGAAAAAATGGACATGCCTAATAAGTTTTTTAATAATTTGAATTTTATGTCCAGTTAGATATATTTGATTTTTTCGTTGTCCAATATTAAACAAGAACATTTCGATTTATGCTTGTCTATAAAGATATGAACAAGCATGAAGAGCAAGGACTGAATGTATCTACAATAGGACGTCAATGCGATAATGCTCCTATTGTCCGCCCGCCTGTTCACTTAGGGTAAGTTTCATCCAAAATGGTTCTATAGATCAAAATGGACGATAATGGATTTTAAAAATGTATTCTTTATTTACAGATTTCTCGTATCGTTCTTAGTAGATGCCCGTGGTGGATCTATGCGTGGATATCGACACAGTGGAGTACGCATCATCGTTCCCCCGAAGGCATGTTCGGAACCAACGCGCATTACGTGCCGCTATGTTAAACCTCAAAGAGTAGCAAACCCTCCGCCTTTGATGGAGGGGGAGGCACTGGTAAGTCGTATTCTGGAAATGTCTCCCGTGGAAGGAAAGTTTTCGAGGTAAGAATTGTAGACAAATCAGTTTTGGAGATCGGAACAAATGTAATGTTTTTTTTCTCAAGCCCAATTACGCTAGAGGTCCCCCATTTTGGCTCACTTCGAGAGAACGAACGCGAAATTATCATACTGCGCTCGGACAACGGCGAGAGCTGGCGAGAACATAGCTTGTATGAGAATGACGAACACATTCTAGATGCCTTGAACGACGCCATTGACCCGGAAGTTAATCCGCTGGAGGAGTTTCACACAAGCCGCATAGTTCGAATCGTTACACAGAACGTTCCGCACTTTTTTTCTGTTGTATCGCGTGTGCGTCAGGAGGTGCATGCTATAGGGCCCGATGGCGGAACGGTTTCTTCGATAGCTGTACCACAGGTTCAGGCCATTTTTCCACCTCATGCCTTGACAAAGAAAATTCGAGTCGGTCTTCAGGCACAGCCAGTAGACCTGGTTGGTTGTTCCAAGCTGCTTGGTCAGGGCGTGGCTGTATCACCGGTGGTCACTGTGGAACCACGTCGTCGCAAATTTCATAAGGCGATTACTCTGAGTATTCCTGCACCAAAGGCATGCACCAAGGGCATGGTAAATGCGTCCTATGGAAATGGAAATGCAAATCCACCCACTCTTAGACTACTCTGTTCTATTACTGGTGGTCAGACACGTGCCGCATGGGAGGATGTTACCGGATCAACTCCGCTGGCTTTCGTCAAAGATAGCGTTACATTTACCACTACAGTTTCTGCACGCTTCTGGCTAATGGACTGCCGTAATATTGCAGACGCCGGACGCATGGCTACAGAGCTCTACACCTATATGGCTCAAGTACCATTTGTTGTCAAGTTTGTGGTCTTTTCCAAACGTATTTCCTATACGGAAGCAAAGTTTTCGGTCTTCTGCATGACTGATGATAAAGAGGACAAGACGCTAGAGCAGCAGGAATACTTTACTGAGGTTGCCAAAAGTAGGGATATTGAGGTGCTGCATGATCAGACTATTTACATAGAATTTTCTGGCAATCTTGTGCCAGTTTTAAAGTCAGGCGAACAATTAAATATCAAGTTCCAAGCCTTTCGGGAAAATCGTCTTTCATTTATTGTTCATATCAAAGACCCAGAGCTGCCACACAGTCGCATCTGTTTCATGAGCGAACCAAAGGTCGGACCTGGAGAAGCTCCACAAACCCCAATCTGCGCTTTGAATGTGGCAGTGCATGATAAAAAAATGTCTATGCATAACGAAAATGGAATATTGGACAGCATTGGGCATGGAAATAACTTATACAAGGAAATTAATCGTAACGATTTTATGAACACCGAACTGAAAGCAAGTGCAACAGAAACGACAGTAATTGATAATCAAAATCAGAATGTTATAAATGACCAATCAAAAAACCTAAAACCGAATAGAGTTGGCTCCAGTGAAGTAATCCAACATGCCGACATAAAGTTGTTGGATATATGCAACCTTATAGGCAGTGACTGGCCACAACTGGTGAAAGAATTGGGTGTACCCGAGACCGACATCGACCTTTGCAAAGCTAGGAACATTGGGGACCTTACACCCGAGCAGTGCATGTTGATGTTACAGTTCCAGCTGCAAAAAGAGCAAGAAGGCATCGCCACATCACAAATCTTATCTCAAGCTCTAAAAAGAATTGGTCGTGCCGACATTATAGATCAGTGCATTTATAAATTGGAGCCTGTCAGTGATAAATCGGAACTCGATTTGACTACAGCTAGAAGGAATGAATGTCCGCCGCTTATCCCTACAGATAGTGGCCCAGACGCAAAACGAAAGGAAGATGGTACGATCTATAATCGTAGTAAATACTGTTCTGACTTGATTAAATTGTTGAAATTGTCCTTATATTAATTCATGAATAGGTAATTTTTGTGCTACACCACCGTCAACTCCAATTGAAGAGGAAGTTAATCAATCTGATTGCGATAAGAGACGCACACAAGAATTTGTGTTGGGGCCCACAATGCAGTTGCTGGGAGATGCGCAAGAATATGTTCACCGGAGAGAAGGTAAGACAGAAGACACTTTACCTGAAAGAGGAGCGGAAAGCAGAGCTGAACTGAAGAGGCTGATCTAAGCCTAAGCTTGGCTGGGCCCGATCACTGTCAGCTAAGCTTAAAGATGATCTTATAGCTATGTTTCCGTCTGCTTCTGTTAAACTATTATTTGAGAGCTATATCAAGGAAATGTGGCATATAGTCTTACAGATCATTTGTTGGAATATGGCGGATCGGAGATCTGTATCTAAATTTGTTTAAGATAACACTAGTCGACACGACTTTTCCGCTGTCGCCTAAAATGAATTTTTCTGACAGATTTGGATGTTTATTTTTTTTAAAGAATTTTTTAAAAATTTGTTTTTTTTTTCAGAGGTAGTGCTTTTATTTTTCACATAACTTAAGTTTCCTACAACTGGTTGTATTGGTACAGTTTTTTTTTTGCAGCTTAAAAAGCTGGCAAATGCAGCTATAAATCCAACCCAGAGACTTTGTAGCTGCAACTCAACGTCTGGAAGATATTAAGCTTTCAAATTAAAATTTCAGAATTTTTTTTAGGAATTTTTAGTTATAACTTAATTGTAACAGCCCTTTTATCAATCGATTTTTAAAAACGATATCTTAAACGACGCCTAATTAATTTGTCTATCTAAAACCAAAAATGTTGGCATTTAAATGTTTTTTTTCGTCTTTCCCTGAGTTTTTAAAGTTCAGGAAAAAATTCCTAAAAAATTATGAAATTTGAAAGATACAACTACAAAGTGGGTTGGTTTATAGCTGCATTTGTCAGTTTTTTAAAACTGCAAAAAATTCTTAAAAAAAAAGTAAACCTGAAAAAAAAAAATCTTTACAAATTTTTAAACATCCAAATCTTTCAGAAAAAGTAATTTTGGCGACAGCAGAAAAAAAAGTTGAATTTTGTCGAGTAGTGTAATCACCCCAAAATTTTGGTGAAAACCAGACCACTATATAATATGGCTGACATGTGATAGCTTTCTCATAAAAACAAACATGATTGGTAGATCAGACAAAGTCAGATCAGTATTGGGCGCACTTTCACCTGTGCAGCTTTACTTTCAGCTAGAGTGTGCGCGAGCCCTATGATTGACTCTAAATTAAGTAATTCTCTTCTATTTGCGATTTTTTAATTTACAGATAAGCCAGATAATTCGTGTGTAACAGGGGATGAAAAATTGTACAATGAGCCTATTGATGTAGTTAAAATCCCCAAGGGTTTGACCGTTGAGTCAATTCTGTTCCAGAAAGATGACAAAAATGTTCCAATTGGTGGAAATTCTGTTACTGAGGAATCTATAAAAAGATCAACAGAAAATACGCAGGACAATTAAAACCCCCGTGGTACATCGTACATTATATTAATTATTTATATATATATTTACCAATGTATTCGTTTCTTATTTATCTACAGCAGTAAACTTCTAATTTCGACTTTTCGATCTCCGGTTTATAACTGGCACAACATTTATAAACTGGTATATTTCGATCTATTATAACTTCTGAAACATTTTGATAAATGTGAATACTAATCAAATAAATTGTTAAATTATTAATAGCCATACTTTTGATTTCTATCGAAATAGGAGAACAAATTTTTTTGCGCCGAACATTACATTGTTTTTGAAACGGTGAAAATTGACTAATCTGGCGCCATTCTGACATTTGGGTTATATATAACAAAACACCTTAGCCCTTATCAGTTTCTTGATCAAGCTAACTGTTCTTTACGTTAAGACGGCTATCCATCCAAGAGAGGTAACGAAAAATAAGACACTACTTTTGGTGATGATCAGAATTGCTGATGATCCGAAAATATACATGTCTACTCTACATGTCATTTATGATGTCACGGTCTGCAGCTGCTGTTGAAAATACATTATACAAAATATACATTATCTTTTATTCTTTTAACAAAATCTAAAGTGGATGTCAATAGTGTGATAGTGTTGCTGCCTCATGGGGTATTTGATTCTCGGTCAAATCATTGGTCCGCTTAAAAGTCAGTTCGACAGACTCCTCGTGGCATCATTGGTTTTTTTTTAGTAGATAAACTTCCCTGTGAAAGATTTTGCCGCATCGGGCGGTGCAAACGAAACCTTTAGAACATTACTCGCTGTGACTTGTTCTTGGGCTGTATGGTATGCATGGCAGAGTTGAGTTGGTGCTCGTACTGGTGCTTTTCTACGTCATCTGCATGCATGAATAAGGACTATACTTTATCTATCTATATTTATACCGTTTTTCGTACCACTTTATAAGGAATGCGGGTGTTGGGTCAGGCCCTTCGAGGAGTTGCAGAGGACGAGCTAAGCTTCCTGCATTGCTCACATATTCTACATCGCTCCCATACGGGGATAAGGCTAGCTGAGAAGAACTTGAGGCGGCTGATGCGGCAGTTGCAGTAGCGACGTTGGGGTAAATGGTAACTACGTGGACAACCTCTCCAAAATTAACGGCCGCTTCTAGTTTTGTTTTTAAAAATGTTGGTAAATGTTAACTACGTGAACAACCTCTCCAAAATTAACGAAATTTTTTTCCTGGATAGACCCCGATTTATCATGAATTTAGGTACAAAAGTTTCGTGGCGGTCGCTTCTAGTTTTTTTTTTTTAATGTTTAAAGTTTAGAGTTTTATAGGCCAAAAATGGCTTGTGCGGTTGTTGCTTTTTTGTGTGGGTTTTCATATTTTTGTTGTCTTTTTTGTTGTTGTTTTGGATAATTGTTATTGTTTTGGGTATTTTTTTGTGTTATTATGAGTTATTTTAACCAATAAATAAGACAGCGATAGAAATGTGTTTGGTATGTATATATTTGTGCTGCGAAGTTTATTTTTATTATATACATTTTTATTATTATATATTATTACTGCTCATATCAGTATACTTACATATCAGTGTACTTATATCAGCTCATTATATTAGTATATTCTATATTAAACAAAGTTAGCATCTAAACATGTACAAAAATAACAATTATTCTGTCAAGCGTCTTCAAAACAAAGTTGAGAGAGCACGAATTTCAGTTGTGCGCTCATACACATACATATGCAAACACGCTAAGTACATGAGAATGTATGACGTCACGTCTCAGTCGGGGCATGACGTCACGTCTCAGTCGGGGGTTAATCATGACCGTTTGGTGCGGTCAATTTCGGTGTATGAAGTGTCTTATCTATATATTGTATGGTTAGTGCTATAAGTAATGACAAGAATAAGAGTCGTCTCGACGCTGTGGCCATTGCAACGGTAAATGGTGGGTTTACTCCTCGGCTTCAGAATCCTGTGGGAGATATGAATGTATAAAAGTAGTTGTGCTGTATTATAAAAATGGAAAAGTAGGCGCAGGCAAAAAATTTTTTTAAAAAAAAATCGCGCGATTGTATGGATCGTATAAATCACCAATCGCTGTGAACAACTCATGGATCCGGTCCCTGTGATCGTTTTTGAAATTGGAATTTAGCCAAGTAACCCACGTAGTGATTTTTTTTTCGTCCGTAATGAGGAATTGCTCCCCTCATATCTCTCCAGAGGCGCTCTATATTCTGGGTGTGCGTGTCAGTGACTGGGTCAACAATTTCGGGCAATTTTTTTCTTTTAAAATGACATTGTGCCTTTGTAAAAAGGCCATCAAATTGTCTGAATTCATAATAATAAACGAGCTGATGGTGTGTTTGCAGCCTGTGCAAGACATAATTATGCTTATATATTTGCCACGTCTGTCTCCTTTGCCCAAGAAAATCAAATAGAAATGACAGTAACCGGCGCGACAAATATGGTAAATCCCATTGACCGTTACAATGTCGCGCCATAGTGTTGAGACGACTCGCATTCATTGTGGCCAGTTATCCTACTTTATAGGTAGTTTACAGCTACTTTATAGCTATTTTATTATGTATATAAATGAAATATAGCTTTAATTTCAAAATAGCTATTTTATAGCTAACTTCGCAACACAAATAAACAGAAAAAACCAACAACAACAAGCCCTTTTTGGCCTGATTTGATTTTCTTGGGCAAAGGAGACAGACATGTTAAATATATATGCATAATTATGTCGTGCATGGGCTGCAAATGTAAATAATGAATAAGTAGAGCCGGAGGCGGACATTTTTTTTTTTTTTTAAATCGCGCGATTGTTTTTTTTTTTAATTTTCCGCTTGCGGCGCTACTTTTTCTTTTATATCATAGCCTATTTACACTACAGTGAGTTACCTCATTTATCGATAGGTAACTCAATAACTCAGAATTTGGATTACACTATGCCAAAGTTGAGTTATTGAGTTTCGGCTGTTGGCACGTGCTTGTCTACGAAAATTTGTTTTATTTCATTTTATTAATATGAGTACCCAAGAACTAATGATGCTCTATGTGGCAGAGCAAGAGACAATAACGACGCTGCAATGTATGGAGTTGGCGACGATGTCTGCAGCAACTGTGGAGTATTTGGATAAAATTTCGCATTGACATTTCAATTTCTAGTGCTTCTATTTTATATTATAAATATGTATCCCAAATTATAATAGCCGTTATATGGATCTTTTTGGAGGACGTTGCGAATAACCTTGGAATCCATTTTTTAAGGAAAATTTCCGCAGGGCATTGAAATTGCATGGCTGCAATTGCAAATATGTTGAATTTTGGTTATATGTATATGTACATTACATATGTACAGAAATTAAAAATTGGCAATTGTTTATAATTATTTAATTTATAATAATTCATTTTAGCGTTTGGCTAAGTTTTTCCGACTGAATTTTAGAAATCGACTACATTGTTTATATGGTTTTTAATAATAAATTATTTTTTACGCGCCAACATTTAAATTTTGAGCTGTTCATTTTTGTTGTTATTAGTGGTGATAATTCCACGACAGGCAGATCAGGGTTGAAATATTCGGAAAATCGGACAAACTCAACTAAACGCAACCAAAACTCAACTTTTTAGCCACCTCTAGGTCCCCTATGCTTCCCCATGTAAACGAAACTCGAGTTTTGCCCGAAACTCAATAACTCGACCGTAGTGTAAATAGGCTAGATATAGGTTAGATATAGGCCGGTATAGCTACTTTATAGTTATTTTAGACACTTGTGATATGAAATATAGCTTTAATTGCAAACTAGCTATAAAATAGCTAACTTCGAAGCACAAATATATACATACCAAACACATTTTTATCGCTTTCTTATTTATTGGTTAAAATAACTCATAATAATACAAAAAATACCCAAAACAATAACAATTATCCAAAACAACAACAACAAAAAGGACAACAAAAAACATGAAAAACCATACAAAGAATCAACAACAACAACACAGCAAGTCCCATTGACCGAGCCAGAAATCAAAATACTCTCGCGAACACAAAATTTCAGTTCTAGGGCCCATCAATACTATTGCACACACGCAAAGTACGTATTTTTTCAGCTATTGTTGGCTTTACCGACTAAAAATTAAGTGCTGCTGACTTTATTTTTCAAGTGGCACTTTTAAAGTTGGAATCAGCGCGTCCCAAAAGACTTTGCAAGTCTTTGTGTTACCATTTTGTTGCTTGCAATCAGACTTATTTTAATTGAAATGTTCAGGAATGGTTTGAACGCTCAACTTTAAATTTAATTTATAGTTTGATTCGCAAAAAATACCCCGATACCGCGTTGAAACATCGAATAATTTCAGTATTTTGTAAAAATACTTGTTAGAATACGGTAACACTTGCGAATGATGCGCCGAATTTTGTATCATGCGGTCGCATCATTGTCTTCTTCTATCTACAGGGCTCTTAAGGGCATTATTGATGCATGTTTCATTTAACGGAAAATCCAATGATTATCCAATGATCCCTAATGTAAAAAGAGTATTAAGTGTAAACCGCACCTTCGAGAATGATGCGGTGGTGTAAACGGCTCTTACTCCCACACATTCTCGCACATCTGTAAAATCTTTTTAATTTAAAAATCTAAGGACCAAGAAAAATACCACAAATACCATGAAATACTTTTCCAGTATATATCGTCGTATTTGTTTGTCGATCTGAATTAACTGCAACCCTATTCTATTACCTGTCATGTATTAATTATAATCAGAACCGCGTGCACGTAAAAAAGGCAACATAATCTTAAAATAATGAACATAAGTAAAAGTGAACATACTTTACGTTTGATAAAGGTCTGACTGCAAAATCTGTACATTTTTTGACTTAAATGTAAATTATCAGCCATATTTGTTTTGCAATGTCATATGACAGCATATGTACTATCTAAGTATTTTAACGCAACTACAGTGATATAGATACATATGTATGTATACATACATAAATGAAATGTATGTTAACAGAAAAGTTCCCGATATATTTTGAACCATTAACATTAGCAATAAATAAGATCGATTTTTCCTGCATGACTCATATTTACATACATATGTATACAGATGCATATAAAGAATAATGCTCCCTATAAATTTTAGTATTATACATATATGAATATACAATGTATATTATACATACATATGTACGTAAATATTTGTAAGTGTATGTACGGCCGTATGTAAGTATGACTGTTTTTAAAATTTTGTCTGATATCGTGTGAGCAAAAGAAAATAGCACTGGATATAAAATTTGCATTTGCAAGTTGTGTAGGTTATACATATGTGTACGTAATTATAGTTTTCCTACCTTCGAGGTCAAAGCATTATTATATAGTCATCAGATTTTGCAATCATTGTTATGCAGATCGAACATGCTGTTTATTTTGATTAAGAATCAACATGCATATGTGTGTATATTTATTATAGTGTGAATTTGTACGGACTCCGACAAATGCATCCAGCGGTTGTCAAATTTGTAATATACGACGATTTCTAAAAAGGTTTGCCAATAAAAGCATGGATCTAAAATCAAAATCGAGCTTCCCGTTTTTAATTGCTATTAAAACGGTTTTGCGATTTTGCGATGTTTTCGAAATATTAAACCCGAATTAGTTTCATCTTTCGCAGAATCATGTTGTAGATAACTAAATTATTGGCAATGATTCCTCTTTAATGCCATCAAAGAAAGATTGCCAGCACGCTAGAATTCTGCATTGTTTTTCATCCCTGATTTTTTTTCTTGTCTCTCCCTGCTTTACATTTTTCCATAACAATAAGCTCCCCATTATCGTCTTTGAAGCCTATATCACGTAGCAACTCTGTCTGAAACACGAAATCTATCGCACACCACAGCATAGTTGGGGATATCCAACCTCGTAAAGGAACGCGCTTCTGGTTTTTTTT
Organism: Drosophila azteca; assembly: GCA_005876895.1. Classification (NCBI taxonomy): domain Eukaryota; kingdom Metazoa; phylum Arthropoda; class Insecta; order Diptera; family Drosophilidae; genus Drosophila; species Drosophila azteca. Next base: position 1,456,713 of record VCKU01000034.1, read on the forward strand.
TTAACATAAAATCTTAATCAACGTCAGTGTCTCAGGCCGGTAAGATGAATTTGCAATGGCAGTCGAATCCGAATCCAAATCAACAATATCCGACTTGATAGAATTGACAGCTTTTTTGCGGTCAGTCAAAAGTAATCAATCAAGTGATAGGGTGTCAAACCACATGAACGATTACTTTCTAAACTGCCCTTGCATTTTTCGATATAGAATACGATAAGATATTCATTGCGTCAACAAATGCTGTTTATGGTGCCGAAGTGGAAGAAGTGTCTTGCTTCTTTAGAATATTTATTTAGCAAGGTTTTCAGTTAACTTCTTACGGTTTTCTTCGTCATTATGGAAATTAATTAACTAGTTCCAAATTTGAATCAATTTATTCGGTACTCCCGAATAAATTGTAAATTGTAATTTGTAAATATGTATGTACAGACAATACGTTTCTCTGCGATACTTTTTTTACAAGATATTACAAATTCCACTTCGTTCGATGCTTTTTGGTACGGCCGGCCGGTCCAATTATACTTATCATATTCCATTTTTTTTTTAATTTTATGAAAGCTAATGAGGCTTTATAATTGATACTCAGAGAATACCCTGAGTCCAAGGTCAGAACAGTCTACTACTGATAAAGATTTATAAGGACTCAGCAGGAAGCCCAGGTTTTTGAATTTCCCTTACTTTTGTCATGGCTAGGGATGGAATGCCAAAGACTAATTATGGTTTTTCTTGATGGCAACCGCTATTTTTATACCCGGTACACAAAGAGTATAGGGGTATATTAGATTTTTGGTGATAGTGGATGTGTGTAACACCTAGAAGAAAGCATTTCCGACCCCATAAAGTATACACATATATTCTTGCTCAGCATCAATAGCCGAGTCGATACATCCATGTCTGTCAGTCCGTCCGTCTGTCCGTCTTCATTAGCGCTATGTATAGAAATCAGTATGTAGATGTAGAAATGTAGAAAACTGATGTAAAAACCAAATGTAAATAAACAAGGAAACAGATAAAATCTAATATATAAAAAAACTACTAAAGGATTCGATTTAAATTTTTTTAATTTTCTTTTTGGCAAAAATATAATTGGTCCATTTCCTTTTTTTAATTTGACTTTAAAAACTTAGGAGTAGTGGAAAAAATGTTAATTTTCAACCATTTTTTCCTGGAACAATTACACATATGTATCAATTCGAAACATTTTGACCATACTGCACATAAACATCAATACCGTAGACCATTTGTCAATTTATCTCGTAGTAATGCTTCTCCTTAAACCAAATGCTCGCAGAGGTCAACACTAAAAACAAAACCAGTTTTTCGTTCTGTCTATCAGCCAAGCTCCGGTTGCCGCAAATGCAAAAGACCGTGCTAAGGTGTACGCAAATCGTAAGATTCTAACAATTAAAACCCGGTTTGGTTCACATAGCAAATAAATACAAAATTTTATGAGAGGGAAAAAACTAAAAACAAAATTGCTAAGTTTTAATTTTATATTTACGAATTTCAACATTTTATTTTCGTATATATATTTATATATACATATATTTAATACATTTATTTTTAATCAAATTTTACTTCATGAAAATAAACCAAAACAACAAAAATCTATGAATTCCCGTTGACAGATAAATCATGGATATTAATTCCTTAATTCACGAATTTATCCCAAAAAGATGGCATATTTAACTAAAATATTTCCATTTCTAAAAGTTAAACAGGTTTTTTATTCAGTGAAATACCGCAAAACATTTGAAACATATTTGGAATAGCAAAAATTTGAGAAAAATAGAGCATGGTACAACTATTGGTTCTTAGGATTTAGCCTACAATTGGTGTAAGTAAGGAAAAATCGTATAATTTTTAAACGAAATATTTTTTTTTACAGATACGTTGATACAATTTGAAGTCGATCTAGATCTACACCAACATGAGCATGCTTTTGCATGCGTCGATATGAATATGACATTGAACGCTGTTCGACGAGAAATGACTTTAAACTGTATAATCAATTGTCTGTTAGCAGTTGAACCTGAAGCCGCCTCTACAGTCGCCCAAAAAACGGATCGCGAACATAAACTTATTTTCCCTAAGTGGCCTGTGAACACTATTGTGCTTTCCAAATTATTTATAAAGGCGAAGTGATAGCGCTAAGAGATGCACTAAAGTCTAGACGACACAAGCCTTGATTCCGATATTCTCTCACCTAATTGGGACAGTCAACACAATACGTTTATCCCTGGGATTTTTATATCGTAATGAATTCAGTTAAAGGTGAAACAAAGAAGCAGCAGGAGAAAAATTGGGTACTAAAGAGAAAGCTGCTCAAACGGTGCTACTATCTGTCAGCAGTGTCAAAGCCTCTTGACTGGTGGACTGGCGTCATCGTCCTGCCAAGCGGGACAAGGATAAACTTAGACATTTTGCAGAAGGATTACGTAAAGCAGTTCTTTTTTGAAAAGAGCGTGGGAAGCGGAGGAGCGTACGGAATTTCAAAACAATATCGGTTGTTCAGCGCCATCTCAAACTTTGGATGATTAAAAAGGATTTGGGGTTGCAGCCTAGCAACGTATACCCATCCATCTAAGCTCACATGTTCACTTAGATAACATGTTCAGTTGGCTATCTGACAAATACATCGCAAGAAGTCGCGATTCAAATTTTCAGAGCTAAATAATTTGCGAACCTACATAAACGTCCATTCTTTCTTTTCCAGTGGCCACTTTAAGTTATAGGACAAACGAAAATGCCATCAGTCAGATTCTCGAAGATTGCGTCATGTTGCACCGTAGTGATTGTTTGTGAAACGCTAGATTTTCATAGCTGACATTACAGCCACGAAAATTTCCACAGGATCTACAGGAATGCTCTGTTCTGCTCCCCACGTAATAAATAAAAGTCCAAATATATGAATCCACTTTATAATAACAGCTCCTTGTTAATGAGATTCTGATTCGCAGAGTTCTTTCCTCGTTTAGAACATGTCTGTTTGTCATAGTGAAGACGCAGACATCGCAACTTCTCGTCCAGAGACTTTGCAGTTGCAATCTTTATCAAACGCTATTGTAAGCTCTGGAGAGCAAGATTTAGAGACAGAGGAATACTATCCATTTTCACGAATCGCTACCAAAAACAATCGCTTAAAGCTTAATTGGTGGCATTCACCCATACAACCGCAAGATGTGGAAGCAGCATTCTTACAGCCAGAGAGAAGGGAGCAAAGAGGACATGGATATGATAATAGAATAAATGCTGTTGAAAATAACAACGTAGTTCATAGCTGTTTCAACACGCCATCAAAGCTAGTTTCTGTCCTTCAGCGAAGTCAGCCCGATCGAGATCAAAAACTGCTCACTTGCGATATAAAAAACGATCCTCCCTTTGGGGACCCTCCGGGCGTTGAGGAATTTGATATGAAGGACTCTCATCGACTTGTAGATGGTATGTACACCGATATACGCATGTTAACATGACCTTAAGAAGAAAAATTATAGCTTCTGGTGTTGAGGCTTCCAGTACTGTTGTTTATTAGCTCGTCAACTACACTCACACTCACTCGCATTTTTAATCCGATCATTACTATAGCAGCTAGTATAGGGATCCTGAAACTAAAATGAGCTGTGCCTAATTTAACCTATTCCTTAACTGATCTGTTGAATTTGATCAATAATGTAACTGAGATTTAATCAAGAAGTATTTTTCGACATATGTATGTACATATTCATGTATGTATGTATGTGTATAGGTGGCGTGTAAAATGAACATACCATACATGATCAATATTCATAGAACAATCGTCTTCGAGTTCTGAACTTAAAAAAAATCCAAGACATTCAATTTATATTTATAAGTAACTAAAAATAATATGTAAGCCAAAATATTTCTATATAATACTGTCCAGATATTGTTTTCTAAATTTATTAATTTTACTTATTTAATATATTTAAATATACTTTCATTACCCCGTAAACAAATATATCTTAATCAGAATCAATACCCGAGTCGATATTTCTATGTATGTATGTACATATGTGTGTCTGTTTGTTCGCCTGGCCATCCGTCCGTATTGTTTGACGCCTAATTCGCAAAAACTATATAAGACTACATATTAATGTATTTATTTGGAAAGAAACAAATGCATACATTGGATGATATCCCAAGAAACTTTTACTTAGAAATCTGCCATTTAGTTTGTACGAGTATACACATATGTAAAAATAATGGTACTATGTACATACATGCATACATATGTCTCTATAAACGTCATTTGGTATGTATAGGTATGTACATATGTATATGTACACACTACATACATATATACAACGGTATACTGGTACAATTGTACAAAAAGTATTCGTACGCGTGTTTGTCAGGTCAGACACAAATGCTTATCAATGTACATATGTATGTATGCATGTACATGTACATACATGCATGCATACATATGTAGAACTTGTGTATTCATTCACGCCTGATGTGGTCTTGTTGGTGGAGATGAATGATCAAATAATATTAATTTTTTGGCAATGATTACAGGACAGGAATAAGAGAATCGACACACCATATTAATAGAGACCAGCTACAATATTGAAAACAAACGTTTTTCTACAAAACGTTGGTATTTCTTGCGATCCTTAAAAAAAAAAAAAAAACTTAAACTCACACACTTTGGACATCGGTGTAAGTTTATTGTTTTATGTTCAGCACACAACTGCTCATAAATGCGCTGTCCCACTCTCAAAGCTATTGAGCAGTATCAAGAAAACATTCGTACGTCTGTGAAAACCCACATATTCATATACATACATATGTATAATTAAAGCTCTATAAACAAATAAACGAATCGAGAAAGCCCACAAGCCAAGTGAACTCGTACTCTCTTGGCAAACAAACAATAGCAACCGAGACGTTCGTGCTTCTTATCATTTTGTTTTTATCTACATATTGGCTGTTAGCTTTTCGATTACGCGTGTCGCCTGTAACTCCCGTAGCTAATAGCAAACCGTGGTACTATAATAGCTAACTGTCTTGATCCGTCCCTCGAGTAGCTTTACCAATCTCAAAGTGAATACGTAAATGTCTTTATATTTTCTTCTTTAATATTTGTGTCAATTTGGTGTTACATTTGCATACAAAAATTTATTCCGGTTTTTAGCCGCTGAACTTAATTGTGCATTCAAATATACAATTTTAAAATATTAAATCAGCTGTTTTATGTGACCTTATCACATTTACGTATTAACATACGCTCCAAGAGAATTTTCAGAAAGGCCTTTCAGAAGCTGGGACCACGAGGTTTCTTATAAGTATTATATATGTATGTGCATACATACATATGTGCATACGTATATGCATATGCATGCATACATATGTGATTGTACATAACCTAGTGTAGTTATATGTATGTACTTCTTAATGAATCGGTAGAGTCGCTTAATTTGAATAGCTGGTTGTTGTGATTCACAAAAATCGATCAAAACAGATCAGAGTTATGGATTGTTGTAGACGCTGAAATTGGCTTCAAACTATTGTGATTTTGTTGTTGTCACGGTCACATTGTTGGCGAAACTGACGATGAACTGCAACGTGTTGAGAGGTATGGAATATAACAAAGAAAATAATGAGAACAACATATCGTCATACTTGTGGGCAGTGGAAACTAGTAAAAACTTCACAAGGCAAGCATTACAGACTATGTTTGTTTCTTTTTTGTTTTTTAGATCCAAAACCATGCAATGGTCTATTAAATCAAGACCAGGAAGACCAGATGAACATATCCGGATATCGACGCAGTAATGTGCGCAGTATTCTTTGCTGGGTCTGCATTGTTTTAACTGGAGGCCTACTGCGACTCGTGCTACACTGGTGGCGCCATTGGTACTTGTTCGCCACCTGCCATCAGTGCCCCCTAGATGAGGCAGATCGGGTATTGATAGTAGAAGACTATCAAGGCAAGCACAAGTTGTATCATGTGAAGAGCGTTCGCGTTCTACATATAAATCACCTGAAGTAAGTTGAGGGCAGTTGACTGTACTTTCGGTGCAGTAATAATTCTTCATTCAAATATTCTTCAATTCTAGGTCCTTATTAGCAAAAGGATATCCAAAAAAAGGTGAAGTGGATGATAATAATTTGCAAATCTCAGTGCATTTTACATCAGCCCAGTTCAAAAGTATGTGGTATGATACAGAAGTAATACACTTAGAAATGCACCATAAGAAATTATACATTACATTGCATTAGTTAACAAAAATAATTAATAAACATACATATTTCATTTACAAAGTTATAATTCATCTCAGTGGATATTAAATTAAAGTGTTTTTTTTAATTCTTTTTACCCAGATTATTCGTCCATTCGGATATTCCGGTGCAAGCAATTGGTATATGCGTGGGACAGCACACTGAATTGCTTCAATAAAGTGAATGGCCTCGACCTTAATGTTCCTTGTTCCTACTACCACCAGCAACGTGGCCTAACGGTGCATGAGCAGCTATCCAGGCGCATAGTTTTTGGTGAAAATGAGATAACTGTGCCATTGCGAGATGTCAAAACGTTACTCTTCCTAGAAGTGCTCAACCCCTTCTATGTGTTTCAAATATTCTCGGTTGTCCTCTGGTTTACTTACAATTACTACTACTATGCTTGTGTTATCCTCTTAATGTCAATCTTTGGAATAACCATGTCCATTTTGCAAACGAAAAAGGTAAGTCAGCCAGCCGGTTATTTACATTTTTACAATTTTCATATTGTCTTATAAATAAAACAGAGTAACAAGAGCTTATAAGTATGTACATACATACATACATACATATTTTTTATAAATATGTATAATGTCCGTCTGTTCTTAAAAAGACTGGGATCTATAAAACAGTGCTCGCAACTGCCTACCCCGTGAATGGATAATCATCATCAAATCATTTTCATCATCATTTTCAAATTCACAAAAAAAACGACAAAGTTTATAGAATTACAGAAAGGAAAAGTACTTATGTACATACATACCTATGTATACGCTGTATTTATTGTTGGAGCAATTTCCATTAGAAATATAATTTCATTGTAAGAAAGGGCATAGTTCATAGTACCTTCTCTGATCATGGTCATATTTTGTTAAAAAGCATCTCCGATCCCATTAATGCAGAGACAGAAAATCCAGGTAGATGGAAAACAATAGCAGTGTGAAAAATAAATAAATAAATATATATAAATCAGAAACCAAAATAATCCAAATCGGATTGCTCTATCAAAAAAAAAAATATCGATCGTTAAGAGCTGCTCTAGTTTCTTATTCAATTCCGAAATATTATCATATTCCTGTGATTCCTTTCTCTTAGAACCAAGATGTACTTAAAAAAACAGTGCACAACACTGGGAATGCTTTTGTTTTGGACGCTAAGGGTGTTTCCAAAGAGTTTCCAACCCAAACTCTTGTACCTGGTGATATAATTGAAATACCTTCATCAGGATGTACAATGCAGTGTGATGCAGTATTATTATCAGGCAACTGTATTCTAGATGAATCAATGCTAACGGGCGAGAGTGTTCCGGTAACAAAAACTCCGTTGCCTGCGAAACGTGATGTGATTTTCGACAAGAAAGAACATGCCAGGCATATACTCTTTTGTGGAACAAAGGTTATTCAGACGCGGTATATTGGATCAAAGAAAGTGTTGGCATTCGTGATTAACACCGGCAACATAACGGCAAAAGGAGAACTAATACGATCCATTCTTTATCCTCCACCTGTGGACTATAAGTTTGAACAAGATTCATATAAATTTATTCAGTTCCTAGCATTAATTGCTTGTGTTGGATTTATTTACACACTAATAACAAAGGTACATATAGCATATATTAATATTCTTGTATATTTGTATAATAATAATATTTAAAATATTTTCAGATAATGAGGGGAACGGATCCGGTAAAAATAGCAGTTGAATCTCTGGACCTAATTACTATTGTTGTACCTCCCGCACTCCCAGCTGCAATGACTGTTGGTCGCTTTTATGCACAGAAGCGTTTGAAGGCTAACGACATCTTTTGTATCTCTCCACGGTCTATTAACGTGGCAGGAAGCATTAATTGCTGTTGCTTTGATAAGGTTTGCCATAAATTTAATGAAATAATAATGTCTACATATACTCTGCAATACCTTAGAAACCACCTGCTAAATAGGGCAGTAGGGAGTTTTTACAGAGGAAGCTCATACTGAGAAAAAATATGCTTATTCTTATACCTCGTTAACTGATTTCAGACTGGTACCTTAACGGAGGATGGGCTGGATATGTGGGGCGTGGTCCCTAAGTCATCCACTAACCAATTTCAAATACCCTTGAAGAACGTGAATCGTCTGCCATACGATCACTTTCTTTTTGGCATGGTAACGTGTCACTCTATTACTGTACTGAATGGTACGATGATGGGTGACCCACTGGATCTTAAAATGTTCCAGTCGACAGGGTGGATACTTGAGGATTCCAAAGATATACCGGATAATGAGAAATATGGCCTTATTTATCCAACCATACTGCGCCAACCAAAAGGCTTTTCCCCCGATACTTCGTCAGATACTAAAACTGGATTTCGACGGCAGTCATCAGTGGATGATTTGTTGGCTAATGTTGGACTGTCGCAGACCCAGAAAAGCTTTGATCATGGGATTGTACGAGAATTCCCATTTACCTCAAGTCTTCAGAGAATGTCGGTCATCACTCGTTGTCTCAGTTCACAAGGATTTAATGTATACTGTAAAGGCTCTCCGGAAATGTTACAACAGCTGTGCAGACCACAGAGCCTACCAGATAACTATTCCCAACAGTTGTCGACGTTTGCCAAAAAGGGATACCGAATTATAGCCTTGGCATTCAAGGCCCTCGCCCCCAAAATTAATTATACAAAAGTGCAGCGGTTTTCGCGTGAGGAGGTTGAATTTAATCTGGAGTTTCTTGGCTTTGTTATCCTAGAGAACCGACTCAAGCCCGATACTACAACAGTAATTCATGCACTAAACGCAGCCAAGATAAGGACGATAATGGTGACTGGAGATAATATTTTAACTGCTACGAGTGTTGCAAGGGACTGTGGTATAGTGTCTCCTGCACAGGCGGTAATTACGGTGCACGCCGATCCAGTTGATGTGGTTGCGATTACACATGCACATGCTCACAGTAGTCATACTAGTCCAGGTGATTCGAAAAGCACGTCCGACCAATATCGCCATAGGCAATACAAACTTCAGTACACCTTGGACTTGGGAAGCAAGAACTGTGCGTCATCTCAATGGAAATTTAATTGCAATGGCAACACTGTAACACAAGAGGGTAACTTTACTGGCAGTTGTCCTCCAACCCTTTACCGGCTGATGTCTACAAATTCGTTAGCTAACGGGTCAAACATTAGTTATGCCGAAAGCATTTTTCCCAACAGTGAGAGCTTGGCTAGTGTAAAGACCGTGGATACGTGGACTCACAACGAGGCTATAGATGTTGACGTGGAGCTCGGAACGGAATTCACACAAGACAATAACTGGCGGCGCCATTATATATTTGCAATGGATGGAAAAACGTGGCAAATTGTGAAGGACCAGTTTCCAGAGGAACTGGGAATCCTTTTAACGCGTGGAGCTATTTACGCCCGTATGTCACCCGAGCAAAAGCAGGCACTGGTTATGGAACTTCAAAAATTAGACTACTGCGTGGCCATGTGCGGCGATGGTGCCAATGATTGCGGTGCACTAAAGGTGGCACATGCTGGTATTTCGTTAAGTGAGACCGAGTCGTCCATTGCCTCGCCGTTTACTTCGCGTAATCCCACGATTGCGGCTGTTCCAAATGTTATAAAGGAGGGTCGCGCTGCATTGGTCACATCGTTTGGCATTTTTAAATATATGGCAGCATATTCGCTGGTACAGTTTATATCAGTGATGATCCTGTACTCGATCGACTCGAATCTAACAGACAAACAATATCTTTATGTTGACCTAGGCTTGATATCAATATTTGCCTTTTTCTTTGGCAAAACTGAAGCTTTTGATGGCCACCTTGTAAAGCAGGTACCACTTAGTTCCCTGATATCCCCCACGCCATTGGCGTCGCTCTTATTGCATCTGGTCGTGGTGACTGCGTTCCAGGTAGCTGGTAAGTAAAACAAACTGTTATTCTAGGCTTAAAATAATATTTAAATATTCCCCGATGATCTAGGTTGGTTTCAGCTGCAGCAACAGCCTTGGTTTCAGCCGTTTCAACCATCAGATGAGGAGCACCTAGGTTGCTATGAGAACTACACTATGTTTGCAATATCCAGTTTCCAGTATATTATACTGGCTTTTGTATTTTCGAAGGGTGCTCCTTATCGGAAACCCTTATGGTCCAATTGGCCACTGTGCTTAACATTTATTTTAAACTGTTGCATCATAGTCTATTTGGTTGTTTACCCAAGCGAGTGGGTAGCCAATTTTTTCCAGTTGATTGTGCCACCAGTTATGAGTTTTCGATATGTTATGCTTATTTATGGAGCTGCAGCTTTTGTTATTCATTTGTTTGTGGAGTCTTTTCTTGTAGAATACCTAGTATTCAAAAAATATCAAGTGCGGCGCGACCAAAGCTGGACTACATCGAAGCAACAACATATGCGCCTGGAGTATAATATTACCACAAATGATAACTGGCCACCTATAACTGAAGTATACGAGCCCCACGAATCAACTGATTGGGAAGGAGGGCAACCCACATATGTTAGCTTAGGCGCTGAGCAAAGCCTTGATACGCAACATAACACCTTCTTAGGATTTTTTGATTCGTCGGATAATAATGCTCATAATATACAACAACCTCCATCTACCCCTTCTCTAGAACAGTAACGTTTAAGTCCATTCGCATAAGAAATTGTACAAATCTGAATAGTTAATCTTACCTCTTTGTAAATACTTGTGTTTGAATATAAAAATTAAAATAGGAATACATTTATTATATAGGTGACTAATTATAGTTGTGTTCGTAGTAGGAAATTATTTTTAAACTACTTTTTTGTCTTATTTACATCTTCATTAATGAAGAATTTGTTCTTATATTCGAAGTTGTGAAACTGTGCACGGCTATGCTATATATATATTTATAGTGTGTTATATATACTACCTCTGATTTCGGCCGGAAACTGCACATACCAGATAATTCTATTTGTTTTATAAGCATTAGTAATATAATAATAGATGATTGAATGGATTTAGATACGCTTCGATTGAATGAATAAAATCGTTATGAATTTATTTCATAGTTTATTTGTGTATAATTTGGTCCATTTTGCCATCTGTCTCAGTATTAACAAACATCTGGGAAGCTACAAGGGCTACGGGCAAGGCTAAAACCTCATGTAGCTTAAGCAAATTCTCTGATTCGACAGCGTATAAATCGAAATATGGAAAGGTAAATGGTAAAACTGCACAACAGTTTTATTGTATGTACGTTAGTATGTTTGGTTTGATGAGGTAATATTTCTTCTTTTAATTACTAGTCAGCTCGACATTTCCGCTGTGGATAAAAATGACTTTTTCTAACAGATTTTGAGACTTTGTTTTTTTTTTTAAGAACTTTTTAAAATTTGTCATGTTTTTTCCAGAGGTAGTGCTTCTATTTTTAAAATACCTTACGTTTTTATAACTGGTTGTATTGAACCTGTATTGTATTGTATTGTACTTTGCAGTTCTGAAAAGCTGACAAATGCAGCTATAAATCCGACCCAGACACTATGTAGCTGCAGCTTAACGCCTTTCAAATTCAAATAACATAATTTTTTGCGGTAGTTTTCTTAGAAATGTTGACTTTGAAAACTTTTTTAAATAGTGTAGAGTTTATTTAGATTTCAAGTCTTAGCTAGTCTCGTAAAGACTCAGCGACGTTACGAATCCTTTAGAGCTATTGTTCGACGGATACAAACAATTCGATTATTAAGGAATTGCAGACTATTTATGCCATCTACCTGTTCAGTTTTTTCATGATTCGATGATGCCGTAGGTCAGACTGCCAGTAAGTCCGAGTTGACGGGTTATAATCTCGTTCATATTAAAAGCTGTGGAGCTGGTAGAAATTGAATTTGAGCTGCTTGGCCTGGCCTGTCTAAACTAGCCAAACAACCTTTGTAAATGCGATCGTACCTCTCGCTCAAGATCTTCGTGGTTGGATTTGAGCCACGAGCGCTGTGGGTTTGGTGGCCACTTCAGTTGCCTGGCTTTCGTTTGCATGAATGGTCGTGCGTGTGCCTTGAAAGAGTAAGCGGCTTACATATGTACCTACACAGTATATATGTATACATATGTATATGTACACATTTGAATTTACACGGAACTGAAGCTCAATAACTTGATGCAGTGTGCCGTAAAAAGCAATTCTAACAATCGATTAATATTTTTAAATTTGTTTTAAAACAAAAAACGTAAAAAAAATTGAAAATAATAATAATGTACATACATATGTTTGTGCTCGAATGACATATTAATGCTATATTGGAGTATAAAACGACGAATTAAAGATGCGCCGTTGCAAACATGCATATCTGTGTGTATTAAACTCATCAGTGTGTATTTCCTTGTCTGCTCTGTTTTAAGGGAGTTGAAAATGCTACAACCACGTATAACACGGATGATCAAACATTTCGAGGATAACTTCAACATATCGCAACAATACTGCAACACCAACATGTACGCGAAGCAACGTGAACATGGTCTTTTTTCCATATGTCAGACATTTTACATCTTCTCAAAAGATAAAATATTGAGCATATTTTTGTTAGCCACGTTTTTGTTGTCAATGGTACAATTCGGAGCTGCTCAAACTCTTGGTGAGTCAGAAAAAAATCAAATTTCATTCGCTAAAGTTTTGTTTGTGTGTGATAATCAGTTGCGCTAACTCCCACGAGTATAGTCTCAAATATATGCATATACATACATATGTATGAATGTATGGTTGTACATATACTTTGTAGAGTCGGTAATGTTTCCTCCAGACAATACCGATTAGTTAACTACAGTTAAAAAGAAAATAGAGTGAGATACATAGCTGATCAACGCTATATATTCTCTGTCAACTTTCACATTTAAAAGCGCCAAAAAAAATCAATACAAAATGCTTTGTTGAATTCAATGAAAATATTATATGTACATTAAGAAATGGCTTAGCGCCATACGAATAGTGGGTGACTTTTACTTAAAAACTAGTTCTGTGATCAATTGCATCCTCTTAAAGCTAAATGCGGATGTGATGTTTTGGGTATGTATGGTGCAAAGTATGCAGACAGGTCTTCGCCTGCTGAATGTACCACACATATGTACATAACATACTATGTGCATATGTGACTATCAGTAAAAGCTTTTAAAAATACCTGTTGGCCTTATGAACGCGAAATAGTAGTATCTGTGCATGGTGATCGACATCGTTCCAAGTGGCACTGCTGAAAGTTGATTGAAAATTAAGATGGGAGACTGGTGGTAAAGGGAGATGAGTCGGTTTGACATCATTGCGGCTTTCACACATACATACATTAACAGTTTTTCTACCACTTTCTTTTCTTTTGCCGTCTGAAGCAGTGTCGAATACACATGTACAAGTATGTATGCATCCATATACATGCTTACATAAATACATCTCTCCATATTTACATTTATATATCTCATTCGATTCACCCAAGCTTCAACTGACCGAAAGCCAGATAGAAAACTGCTCCATTCCATATACAGATAATACACTTGATTTCTTCTTTCTGACCATTATGTTTTTTTTCTGCTATGCCCCCCGGCTGTCTTTTGTGTTTGTTTGAATTATGTACATATTCATTTTTAAAAGCCATGCATATATGTACATACATATGTATGTATACATACATATATATATGTATGTATGTGCATACATATTTACATTTTTATATATTAATTTTTTTTTTTTAATAGACTTTGTTTATTATACAAAGAAAAAAAACAAAACTAGTTTAGCTGTATTTGAACCTGTTGGCGCTGCCACTATTTGATAGAGCTTTTGGATATAATCATATTGTTGGTTAAAGCTACGTGCAGACAATATGTATGTGTGTATGCATCTCACATTTAAGTCCCGTTTAGCATTTATATTGTTTTGATTATATCAATAGGATTATTATAGATATTACAAAATGAAATAATTATATAATATAATTTAGTCTGAAAACCTATAATTTCAGATGAACCTTACGTAGTGAATCCAACCCCAACATTGCCGGTAATAGGCGCTGATGGTAAGATTTTTTAGTACCTAACATGCTGAGTACAAGGACTGGTGCTCAAAAGCTCAAAGTAATTGGGAAAACTACTCGTACATAATTGTTAGAACTCTACAAAACTCTACTTAATTATGATTCTACTGTTGTAAAACAAATTTGGATTAGGACAATATTCACAATTTAAATAAGCGTAGATTTATCTGCATATGTGTTATCTAAAATATTTACTCACATTTCTTATTCCTTTTCTTTATATCTTTCTATGTATATGATTTCACCATCTTTTTGGGCTGTACATTCTGGAAATATGAACTAATTACTTAACTTTTCAATTCTTATCTGCACCAAATGATTACATATGTAAATTTAAATGTATATTTATATTCCTTATAATGTAAATATTTGGTTATATCGCTCTTTTCTCTTACTCTTACTGAACATGAATTTGACGCATTTCTTTCACCCAATCTCTGTACCTACATATATATGTCAACATATATATATATTTTTTTTTTTGAAATTAGATTTTACTACTGTGCTCTTGGTGAATAATGAGGCTGGGAGAGTGGGGGATAGTCATGGACGGTTCTTGACCGTGCGTCCAGAGGTTGGACTGTTGACTTCAACAGCGCGAACATTTATTCAGGATGGAACTACAACCGAATTCGCCACGCAAGTTGTGGGTACTACATTAAATAATGGTCGCATCTATGCCCAGTACTTAAAAAAAAGTTCAAGAGTTCTTTATGACAGCGACCGTGTCGTTCCTTCTGTTGTTACAAGTTGGGTGGGTGGTGGTGGTAATTATTTACAAACCCGTTCGTTTCTGCAGAATCACAACGATTTATTTAATGCTGATGCCCCAGACTGGCAGGACATTGACGATAATATAGGTGTTCATCGAGGTGAATTTGTAGGAAACACAGACTTTGTGAACCTACAAAATACAAGAGGCACAGTGTTGGAAACAATAGAAACCGCCTCGTATCTAGACAATATCTCTTCTTCTTTGCAATTGATACAAAAATCTAGCAATCCAGTAATATTGCAATCTGCCATAAAAGCTGAGGGCAGAGCGAAAAACTTTTCTGCTAAGAATGGTTTGTCTGGTGGATATTTGCCAACTATCACAGTTAAAAACTATTCTCAACATAGTGTTTTCCAACAAATCGCGGCAGTTAAAAAAATTGATAGAGTTTCAGATCCATCAGAGTCTACGGCTGATAGTATGGATGATGGGCGGTCTCCGAAAGCCTACCATCAACAGGAAGAACAAAGTGGAGCAAAGATAGATTCTATTTCGAAATCCCCAGCTCTGACAGCGACAAAACGAATGCTGGCGACGGTAACCTACTACGGTTTTGCGGATTTTACAACGATTGTCGGTGATAGCGTCATTGTTTTCTCACCGAGCACTATTCAAAGCAGTCAAAACTATGGCCATGTTACTTCTATTAAAGGAAAGCCTACTTTGAGAACCGAGTCTTCCAATGTTTCCGTTTCCGCTGCAATGACATCCGAAAAAATTCCGATTTTATCCACCGCCATTAATCAATGGAATTTTGGTATAGACACAAGAATCCGATCAGATTCATCAAATATAGTTAATGAGACGAACAATTTAAATCAGTATTCGACTCCAGAAATAAACGTAGCACCAAATCTGAATTACGGTACGACAAGTCAATCTATAACAACAGAAGGAATGCCTTCTGACCTACTTCCTACTGGCGATCTATTAGAATCCGAAGCTGATAATAAAAACACAGCACAGAGCACAGTCAGAGTAAGCAGCGATAATACATTTCTAAATGAATCAAGCATTCAAGTACATGGAGGAGCCACAACCGTTTTTATTGATGACGATCCTTTTGTCAACTTTGTAGATCCTACAGGAGTATCACCTCCAATTCAGTTATCAACAGATCAAATCGATTACGAAACAATTACTGAAGGTAGTGACAGCAATTCTGAAGAAGCAGACGTATCAACTGCGCCAACTGAAGAAGAATATAGTCCAACAACAAATGCAGCGACTGAAAGTTTGACCGAAGATTTGAATGAAAGCATTGAACCACTTACTGAGCCCTTACCACCCCTGATAGCAAATGATAAAAACAACAATATCACAGAAACATGTGATCACACAACATCTCAAGTGTTCCTAACACAATTGCCAAAGTCATTGGGATCTCTAAATACTGGAAAAGCAGATCCATTAAGCGACAAAAACCCACTCTCCGCATACGATATTGTTCAGACCACTAAATACTATTGCATACAGGCTACACAGGTACAGCAGCTGGAAAAGCCCGAAATGCATATTTCGAGCGTAGTTATTGAAGGTCCAACAACAGATGCACATACAGATTTAATATCTACAGAGATATCAAATAAGATAGAGGAATCCACAGTTCATGAAACGGAGGCTTTCGATGTAACGACTGACAATGAATATGACAGTGAAGATGATGATTACGATATTGATAATGGTTCTAATGAAGTTGATCTAATTTATAAGACTCTGTACACAACCTATACATACCTGACAACTTTCTTCCAAGGCACTTCCACTACTGTATCAAGCCATACGGAGATTGTGACCAATCTTATTTCCTCTACAGCTACAGCTGGTACTGACGTAGATCAGGTAACAAAACCAACCGATGCTATCGATTCTTCCATTGGGGAGATTGGATTGAATACTGGTGAAAGTATGTCCCAACTATCGGAAAGTAAACTTTCAGCTTTGGCTTCCAAGTATACAATTCCGCAAGAGATTGAAAGTTTATTGCAGACAGAAAGGGAAGAAATAAGTGTAGTTGATGAAAATATTGATGAAAATAATAAACAGGTAACGGAATATCTTAATGACACTAAGTATACAAACACCTTATTTACTACCTACACTTATTATACATCGATATTCGCCGATAATGACACTGATGTAATGTCGCGAACTGAGGTCGTGACAAATTATGTCACCAAAAATTCGTTAAATAATTACCTTACCGTATCAGATACTCCTGCATACTTAGATACTGAAAGCACTGGCCAGAACTTGCAAACGAAAAGATTAAATCAGGTTCAATTTAAACAAGTGGAAGATCGAGTCGAAAAGGAAGAACATGTGACTTTATTCATGGATGTGCGGTCAATTAGCGTCAATGGAAATCAGGCAGTCATTTTAAACCAAAAAGATCCGGTTGACGACCAAGTGAGTTCAGAAAGTAACACCGATGAGATAATACCATCAGCTACTCTTCTTCTTCAAACAAGCTTTACGACGTTTACCTTCTATACAACTATGTATGTCGGTGATGAAATAAACGTTATCAGTCGCCTTGAAACAGTTACTAACGTTGCAACTGAAACGCTAAAGCCTACAAAAATGTCGATCGCAGAAGAAGCAACCTTCCCTGTTACTTATTTTACTACATTTACCTACTGGACTAAGTTAGCTAAAGATGGTGAGATTACTACACTAAGCAGAGAAGAAACATTATCAAATGTAATTGAACCGACGAATCATGGGATCAAATCAGTTCGTGAGGATGAAACATTACGGACGGCAGCAGCCAATTCTTATAGCTCCCCAGATGCAAGCGATGATGGTATCCATCATCGTCAAATAACTGATACAGAAATACCTATTATAGTTACTTCCGGGTTGATTGATTCGAGCTTCCGTTCTGACCTTACCACTTATTACACCACATATACGTACTATACAACATCATATGAAGTTAATGAGACAATTACAAACTCGCGCTTCGAAACCGTGACTAATGTGGTGACACCGACGGATGTTAACACATCGACGGTAGATATCTCAAAAACACAAGCAATGACCCAGCCCCAGCCCAGCGAACTCTTGACGGAAAGTCGAACTAATATAATAAACAGTTCATCTGATTTGGTCCTGTTTGACTATAAACATATTGTTGATGCGGACGAAGTAAGTACATTGTATTTTACAACTGAAGTGGCATCCACGCATGACAGCGAGGGAATTCAAATAGAAATCACAAGTAGTACCTCAAGTTTGCATGTTGATGAAATGAAAAAGTCTAGTTTAGCTATGATTATATCAAATGACGAAAGCTTAGACTCTAGCTCTAGGCCATTGAAGACTGGTCTGGTACGGCTTATTGAAGGTACACGAATCGGAAACGGTACAACTACTTTATACCAGTCTAAGGTCATTGGAACTGTAATAGACAATAGGTACGCTCAGATTATTGAAAGTACGTCTAGTTTTATCTTTGAGAAAAAAACTGAAGATGCAGCGCTGTTGCCGACATCTGTATCTGTTATAGTCTCGGTTATGCCAACACAAACGATAAATTTGAATGTCTTTGCGGATTCTAGTACCGAGCAAGAAGACGAGGAAACTACAACAGTAGCTACCGATGATGAAAATGGCTCAAAAGCTTTGGATCCATCTCAAACATCAAAGCGCACATTTGCCCCCGTGATAAGACCTTTTGCTTCCCGGAACAGGCCTACTTTTGCGCCCAAGCAAAAAACATTAAGTCCAAGTAGTGCTACTATTATAACAAGGTCAGATATAACACCAACCATTACCGCAACTCCTGCCCTAAAAACATCCGGCAGATATAGCTCATCAAGACGAGGCGTTATTTCAAACGCACCAATAAATCAAAATGAATTGGGATTCTCACAGTCGTCGAGGCGCACTTTTGGCCGGCCGATAAAGGCATCGAGCAGCTCTGTACTAAACGAACTGGGCGTCAGCTCGCAGTCAAATGTTGCATTCGCACCCCCCAGAAATCGATTTGCATCTTCTTCACGTACTACACAAACTTTAACTAGCAGAAAACAAAACATAAACGCTTCCTATCGTCCATCTAATAGCCCAGGTTTTCGTGCTTCCGGTATACTTGTTGGAAATTCCAAATTTCGCGTAAAGCCAACTGTTTCAGGATCACCAACAAGTGAGCGAACGGCGTCAACGAAAACAGTATCAAAAGAATTGAGTTCAGATAGCAGTATTGAAGATGAGGCGAATACCACTGACGAATTGGTACAGAGTACTGACGCAGAAGAAGAAAGCACAAGACGCAATCAGAACCCATTGTTGCGGTTCCGTCGACCTATTAATAGGCCAAGTGGGTTTACACCTGTCCCACGTTCGAGTGTTAATAGCTCTTCTGCCATTTCACTCAGAAGAAATCCATTGTCAACCCGAGCAAAGACAACATCTACAACTACTACCACTACAACAACAGCAAAGCCCCGAACTCGCAGTTTTCAAAGGCCAACAATTTCTAGCCTTCAGTCACGTTCCAGGCCCCAAAACAGCCTCTTTCCACCACGTGGGCTTTTCCAGACACAGATAAGAGATGAACTCCAGAAAGAAACAAAGAAAAACGAAAATGAATCCGAAAATAATTCTGAATACGATGATGATGATGATGCCGATGCCGATGATGATGGGGAAGATGACGCATTAGACGAGGTAAATCGAAACAGACGGTCGAATTCTAAATCGCCAAAGAGTAAAATTCTTACCCGTGTGCGACGGCAAGCAGATGCTTTCAATAGGAGCCGATTTCGTTTTCGGCGACCAAACTTGTCAACGATGTCTCCACTAGAAGACCCAAGCACTTCGAATACAGACGATTTAAATGATACCACCGCCAGTTCCCGCGGTAAAACCAATTCTCGATTCGGATCTAGGTATTCTTCGCTACGTGGCCAACAGGCGCATAGTCAGAAAGCACAGTCCAGTTCCACCGTTGTGGCAAATCATCGAACAATTCGTCCAACAAGACCCACTACGCCGCGCACCCAGTTTACTCTAAGGGAGAAAGATGCAACTTCAAATGGAGGAGCTAAACGTTCAGGTACAGGTACACCATCAAATTTTCGACGTCAACCATCAACCGGAAGTCCTTCTATAAGACGCACTATAGGTACTGGAACTGGAACTGGCAGCAGTCGTAGATTGAAAAGCTACAGTGGTACAGTACATAATGTCAATAATGCTGACAACGGACGCTTAGTGGGTACGTCTCGATCTAGAAATGGAAACTCAAACGTTTTGAATAGAGGAAGAGGATCTGTGCGTGGCCGAAATAGAAATGAATATGTTCCTGATTTGCAATCAATAGAACTGGGTAGTCAAACTATCACGGTTACTCATCTTATACCAGCCGAGGTCACGGTGCCTGTTATAAATGGGCAAATAACAGAATATAAAAATATAGTGACTGCGAAAACCAGCACCGAGGTGCTAGCACCAAATCAATACACAGAGACATTGGGAACAAACGGCCAACCGTCGACATATCTTACGCGAGAAGAATCCAGTATTAACAATGCAGGAGTTACAGAGCTGACAAGATATCTGTTGCATGATTCTCTAACAACAACAGTCACTTTTACACCAACCACTATCCGAGGGCGAAAGACATCCTTCTCACATATACTTCCGTCTACGGTGTACTCTGTAGAGCCTCTTGTTTCGACATTACAACCTCAAATATCTGCTAACGCTCCTCTCGCCAATATATTGCTTTCCCAGCTGCTCTTGGGCAATCTTAATTTGCCGGCCAATCCCTTAATTGGTGCGCTTGGACAGCAACAAAGTGCGATATCAGCCATAGTGTCCACATCTGTTGAACCAGTCACCGAGTACCGCACTCACACCTCCACATATGTAACTACCATCTTCGATGGAAAGTCTACTATAATCCCACTGACATTTCAGGGGAAAAAAATTCTGACTACTGTCTACGATACTACCGCACAAACTATTACAGCTACGGAATATAGTGTAGATACTATAGTGAACACGCCTATACTTCCCCAAAATGTACAATCGATTGGACCTGTAGCGCAGGTAAATAGTTTATTGTTACAGCAGTTGCTTCTTCAGCAACAACAAGAGCCATTTTCGTTGCCCCAGGGCTTATCGCATACTCAGTCACCACAATTATTTCTGAGTGAGAATCTGCAGGATTTGGACGACGCTGCCAGGACAGCGGCAATACGAGTTGATGGACTGGGCAATATTGATGATTCGATTGTTACAATGAATAGTGAAATGCAGACTACGAAAACCAATCGCAAGAAGTCACGAAAGACGAGCAAGGGACACAAACGAAGTAAGCAACAGAAATTGGATAATCCAATAGAAGACAGCGTAGTGACACTTTACGTATCAGGCCGTAGGCCTGGAGAATTTAGCACTGTATTGTCAACCGTGCAGAATGGCTACGATCATTCCGCTGCCTTGCAAAAGAGACAAGCCCGTTCACAAATACTACAAACGGTTAGTTTGGGAGAGAAGAAAGTTAATGATATGGATATGTATGATACCGAAGAGAGTCAAAATGTCTTATTATTTTTATCACCAAAAAAAGATCACCCACAGCTCGATAAAAACAGTATCGACACATTGCTGGAGGCATATCATAGGGCTGGCTCAACAGAGGTTTTTGGTGACGATGTAAGCGGTCGAACTACTTCACTAGAGAGCATTGTAGGTGATGTAGACCTTTGGTACTCGAAATCTTCCAGCCAGTCCATGATTCTCGCCTCGACAACAGATTTTATGGGGATTGATAACAGTAGTATGTTTAATTTTTTAGCCTAAAGGACCTCACTGAGCTAATCCCGCTACAGTCGCAGGTCAGAAACCTAGATTCTGTTATAGTTCATCCTCAGAAACTCACTTCCATTTTAATGTTGTTAGATAGGATAAAAAGGAATAATCATAGAGCAAGACGTGAAGCTCATACCAGCTCATCTATCATTGATTCTGGTACATTTAAAAATTTAACAAATCGCTATTTGCGAAAGGTACTTGTTCGACGTAAACCATTGGAAGAATTGCAATCACTAGTCAATAAAACAAAAAATGCAAAAGGCAGTCCACCTCTTCCACAGTCGCATTCATCCCGGACAATGTATCCAAAGAATTATCGGGTTGTAATATTGAAGCGTAGAATATCAGATAAACAAGCACCTGTCTTTGAAAAAACAGGCAAATCCGAGATCGTTCTAGGTGATGTTTCACTGACTACCGTTAGGCAGGGAAATTCACAGAAAGAAAATATGTTAACCAAACATATAGACGATAAATCACTGGGAAACCAACAAGAAAACCATGATCAGGTCCAGTCAATTATATTAACTCATCCAGAAGGAAAGAACTTGAAGGCCGTTTATGACCTATCGACCATTACCACAACAAGCACGGAAGTAATTACACGAACTTTTACATACATAGTTGATCGTGTACAAAACAACCAACACGAAATACAGACGCACTCTACCTTCAACCGAGTTACTACTAAAACTTTCGATATCACTGTGACAATCTCATCCAGTCGACTTACTAATTTTTCAGTTATACCCACAAAAATATTAGACAGCCATTACAAATAACATTGATTGCCTAAATACTCGTATATAAGAAAATGTACATACTTTAATACATTTTTGTTTTCTTATTTTTGTAAATTTTGTGTCTAGACTTACTTTTAAATGAAAATTGCAATGCTAAGGCGAAATATTATTTTACTGTTTTTACGTAGAACAAGTGAAAGACCTGAACATTTTTATTGAACTTTGTGTCTTGGTCTAAGAGGTTTTTCCAAATTCTAATCTTATGTTAGGAATACAATTTTGTCTGGCTTGCTTCTGTTCTAGAGTCAATGACAGCAAAAAAATTACACCTTTCGAAGATTGTTAATTGTTGAATGAAATGTATGAAAACCATAAGTTTAGGAGGTAGTTTTTGCCAATTATCACACAATTAAAAAAAAAAATTGTATGGAAATATAAATAAAATAAATATAAACAAATAGTATAGTTTTAATTTTAGCCACAAACTATGTTTACTGTAAATATGAGTATCATAGTATATATACATAAACGTACCTGTTCGTACATACACATATACATTCGTACTATATCAGATTATCTTAATGACTATATTAATATTATTTTCAGAGCATGTACATATATACATAAACATATATAGATATACCCATATATATATATATCTACATATAGAGCGATTATTACTGCTTATATGTAATAATCCATGAAAAGAAATTTACATACTAGCTAGTTTGCTTTTTAAATATTTATACACTTCATTGCTAATCAAATTATTTTGACTTAATAAAGATAAATTAACTAACAAATACCGCGCCATGTACTTATATTTACCTAAAAAAGATATTTTCTTGGACTCGAATTTTATATAGTTTAGCATTAGGTAGCGTATTTTGAGTCTGTACCCAAATATGATCGGTATTTCCCTTACGAGTATATACTGAAATACAGGTAAAATTCTTGAATTCTGCAAACTACTGTAATTTAAAAAATAAACATATGTATAAATGTATGTACAAGTATTGAGACATAGTCTTCCGTAGTAAATGCTTTTAATGAAACATGTTTTGGAATAAATTTAGGGAACATACATAAAAAAAACTTTACGCAATTAAAAAAAAACATCAGCCCTGAAACGATTGATGCTAGGAACATAGTGAGCTATGAAAATCGAGTCGACATATTAGATGGCTCTGTATCGGAGAAGACATTAGACGAGGCGAGGTATAATCTGGCCACTCACATAATGTCAAATGGAGTTGAATTGATAATTGCAAGTGAAAAAGGAAAGTATGTAGAACAAGAAGGGATAACATCGCAGATATTATCAAGTATTCGAAGCCGTACGATATTTGCATCGCAATCTCATCATAAGCCTCTTACTCTTGCTCCAAGTACACTAAAAAACCAGATGATTTTGACGATGCCTCTAGAGAAACAGGTAAGGTAACAAGTCATCACCAATTATATTATGTCATATCAATCATATTAATATCTTTTAATGTCATAGGACAAATTTACTATACCTATCAATGATAATCAAATCATTACAAAAATATGCCTCACCACCTACACATATCGCACGACTTATGTTGAGAATGGAAGTACCAGTGTGGAAAATAAGAAAACGATTATATCAAATAGCCATACAGAAGAACGAAATTACTTGCTTGACAGCTCACAATTGGTAACAGAGTTAACTTTCTCTAAAGTAAGTATTTGAGTGGCATAATTGAATTAAGTATATGAATTATTTATTGAATGAATTATTAATTATTTATATATATATATTTATTTTCCTAATCTATTTTAGACTCCCGAGCTAGTTGTAGGAATATTACCAACTTCTTTACACTTTTTGAATACACTTGCAAAGGATAAGGCACAACAGATGCCCAAAGTAATCACATCTAAGACTACCTTTAAAAACACAATCAGTGGACCACATAATTACATTGGTTTTCTGCATCCATCAAAGGAAGCTGCACCTTCCCAATTAACAAACACTTATATCAGTAAAATCTTCTCAACGAAAAGAGTAAACGATGAACATATAAATGGTTTCACCAGTGAAGATATTCTTACTCGGATAGATATGACAGAGTCTCTTCCAACACCAATCATTTCTACATTTCCTAAAATAAAGATTTTTAATAGTAATGGTAAGAAATCTGGATTTTTACTAAATGAAGACCCGAATACGGATTTCCCCACTGCATTGATATGTCCAGAAGAACAGAACAGCGCTGTACACATATATGCCACAAAAACTTTCTTAACTACGTTAACTTTTTATACCACTATGTTGAATAACAGCATAAATGGTTCCAGAACTATTTTGCAAGATCCGATTCTCATAACGGTGTATGAAAATGATACCACAGTACTCACTAAGCACAAGTATGTCAATACCAAGCTTCAAGTAATAGAAAATATCGTCACTAACACGGTGGCTAGTTCGTTGCTTAAACCAGAGCTAGTCTCCATGTTTAGCACAGAACTCATGCGGAAAAAGGGAAAAAATGATCTTAATGTTATTGTGACGATGGCAACTCTGTTAGATGGCCAAACTATGCAAATAACCGCTGTGAAAACCATTAACAAATTGGACACAAGTCAGAAATCAGTTTTAAAAGAAATTCATTCAAAACTGAGCTTTAATTCAGTAAACGGTATTAATAATTCGCCGATCAGCGTCGACAAAATTAGTCTTGGTCAAAAACTTAAAATTATCGCAACAGAAAAATCTTCATCAAATAGTAAAACCTCAGTAAAATCGACTGAAAACATTCAGATGAATCCTCAAATTGAAGATCTTAGTTTATCGGAATCTGAAAATGTTGATATTTATCCAGTACCGTACACAAAAACCAATCCATTAAGGCAGACTGTCTCGCAAATTATTGGACCTTTGACTTTAGAAAGATTTGGGCCAATGTTAAATGTTATGGCGGACTTAATTAAGAAAAATATTGCACATAAGCATAGCACAGATCACAGCAGGCAATCTTTTAATCAAGGCAATCTGAAAAATAATTTAGCAACAACGAATGTAAATCAGATTATAACTAGAACTGTTGAGAGACCAGTCTATATACCTCTGCAAGAAACTGTGAAAGACCGTTTAACAAGCGGTTACTCTAATGATGGCTACGAGAATAAGAACGTGGCGGTTAATATTAATACGGCCAGTAAAGCAAAGATAAAAAGTATACAAAAACATCAGCAAGCCGGAAAGAATGTGTTCATGTCGTTTCCACGACATGCAGAAGATACGAAGGAAGCTTATGGAAGCAGCGCTTTGCTTAGAACGGGTATTCCTATACGTCCGGGAGAAGTTATAACGGCGAACGCTGATGTTATAATTGGCAGACCTAGTATGAAGGTTTCTTTAAGGGATACTGCTGTACGACACAACTTGCTCGAAGTGATCTCGAGAAATAACATATTAGCTCCTAAGTTTTATCGCCAATCAATCCGTTCTAAAATATTATACCCTAGTGTTCCATTTTTACATCCTCCTAAGATTAATCAAGATCGCCTAGATTCTCTTAAGTTAAACCGAGGAACTCTTGACGAGTATGGAAGCATATTAAAGCCGCCTCCGCCGATAAATAACCAACCAGCGAGTAAATTTCCAAACAATTTCCTGCTGTATCCAACCCAATTGCTTGCCCAGTCACAACTAACGCAAAGTCGAATAAAGTACCCGCTTCCTATTGATCAGAACAAGAATCCGAGTGGTAAATATTATGCTTCAGAAAAAATTGCCAGTTTGAATTCGGAGCTGAACAGTAATGAAATATTAGAGATAATGCGAATACCAGAAATATTTAGTACCAAACTGCCTGCCATTACTAGTTACTTGGCGTTTTCAAGCACCTATCATTATTCTCCAATTCCGCATTCTCTGATATACCCATTGAAGCCGACTGGGACATACAGATTGCCACTAGCTGCTTCTACATACTCGGGACTTCATCAAGTTAATCTGAGAAAGGAGATGCTTAGCCATACAGTCAACATGCATGCATCGCCACTTACATTTAAAAAAGAAGCTGAACATTTTCCGCATGCAACTGCCATTAATGGACGTATTGTTCACTTGTCAATGCCTTTGATCAAAATTCCGGTCAACGAAGCTAAAGTAGATGTACAAGTGTCCCCCCAAATTAATAGAGTAGTTCTTGTACAAGATAAACACGCCAGTACAGAATCAACTGACAGCAAATTTAAGCAACGCAATCAAAACTTATCCAATTTGGCAATTGGTCAACCTCCTACCAAAGCATCTTCTGAAAGCACAGAGTCTGAAAATTACAAAAACCTTTTTTCAAAAAACTACACGACTTCGACAGCTAAAACGAATGAACTTTCGGTAACATACAATACTAATGGCGAATATATAGATATGTACGGAAGGCAAACAAAAACGGCTCAAGAGTTCCGTCCGGGTGACTTTGGTTTCTCCCTAGAACAGGATCAAAAAGCCGATTACTCGAACTATTCCCTTCAATTCTATAATTCAACATATGAGAACAATTCTGAAATACTAAATAAACACTTTTTAAACATGTGGTTAATAATGAACCCAAGTAAAACAATTACAACAGCTCCTCACAACTCTGCAGTTAGAGATAAACAATATTCGAACATGATTACCAGCAGCATTGATAAGATCTTTCTAGCAACAGGAGAAGATTTTCATTTGGCAACTTTGAGTAAATCTGAGTTTGAGTTTGAAACGTCTAAAAGACCACCTCCAACACAAACCCCAATTTCGATTAAACATATTTCTATCGCAACGCATAAAGTGAGTTTATTCCCTGATACTACAATGACTCCTTTGGAACATTCGAATCCAAGGGCACATTTCTATAAAACTTCAACCCAAAAAAATACCACTGGAAAGTATTCCACAATGTCGACGGCCACTATCGCAAATTCACTTAAAATTTCGTCAACACTGGTGTCGGCAGAAGTCCAACATTATGACACTCGGACTTTCAGTTCTAGCTTAGAAACAATACATTTTCAAATCAACCTCTCCGAAAGGAATTCTTTCAAGCCGATAAAGCACGATCTAAGAAGAATTGAGCCGTCCGAAATAGTACACGACGATTTTCAAACTATTTTGAAAAAAACATCCGAATTAACAAAAGGTCTGGATTCTAGCTTTACTGCTTTACTGAACAAATCTATTTTAAAGCCAACGAAATTATTATTTTCTACCGCAGATATTGGTTTATTATTAAAACCTACAATAACAAAAAAAACCCAATCAAAAGACTCTCTAGGTATAGGTTTTCCGTTACTCTCAAATATGATTGCATTGGGTTCATCGGATATTCTAAAAGCCACTATAATACCTACTCGCAAGAATACAATAGGGGTTAATGGCTGGAGCTCAATTTATTCCATATCTATTAAGCAAGACCTACGAAAATTTTTGCAGCTTAGTGACACTAAGAAACAGTTTCGATCAAGGAATCCAAATGAAGGCATACAGATCAGTGCACTAATTCCGGCAAACACACATTTTCTTAACGCGACGAAAATTTCCCCCCCATCTGTATTTAATGGAACTAAGTCAAAATCATCTTTACGGATTTTGCCTACCCGAACGAGTTCAAAAGAAACAGTTACATCTAAAAAAAAAGTAGCCATGCAGTCAGATATCGCACGAAATTCGCAAAATCTATACACTTCAAGCTTGCCGCAAATAAAGACTACATTTTCAAAGAAACCGTCACAAAAATTAAGTGGATTTAAACCAGAAATCATCACTATAAGCACTGTAATAAACACGAGACCAGATGTTTATCAAAAGATAACGACTAAAGATTCCATTAACAGTCTAACGCCAATAGAAATAACCAAAAGCACGTCTGTTATTGACCAAAATAATAATTCGCCCATTTTATTAACTCATCCAATACGGGATGAGGAAATGTTTTCTCCAATCGATTCCAGAAGTATACAATTAAGTGGTATTTTGATTGATACACCTTCCAAAACTAAGCATATACAAAAATTAAACTCAACTAGCTCATGCAATCCAGTGTGCAGGTCAAAAAAAAATGAAATATGCGTTTTTATTAGTAGTGGTGATGAATCTGTAAGCCATTGCGCGTGTCGACCAAGTTTTGGGCGCATGTTTCCAGACCGACCTTGCAAGCGTATGTTTCAAATACAAATTTTTTTTATATTACCTCAATTTATAAATTATCTTTGACATTGCAGCCACATATACCTACGAGATGCAAATGGAAACTCTCCGGGTTGGAAACTATATTCTCAAGTTCAACGATGGACTTAAAAGTAATGTGTCAAACGAATATCGTCACCTTAGTGGAATTATACTAGACGCCGTCGATCGCATGATTATGCAATCGGACTTTCGGGATGTATATCATGGTGTGCAATTAATTAGCATTACTGCAAATAAGAAAGATAATGTTATTAGTAAATTCCTGATGCAGGTGAGTTTTCAAACGATCGTTCCTATGGCAGTCATGTTTGAAAGGGGTCCCTTTGTAGGTTTCACTGTCATACTGCGTGCAGAAAAAAAGGTGGTATCAAAAGAATCAGCATGAAAACTTAAATTTGATATGGCTCTGGTAGAAAACCGTGTTCATTAAAACGTTAAACAAATTTCCTTGTGATTACGATTTTTACAACGCTTGGTTAAGAAAAAAATAGTTGACATAAAGAATTAGCTAATTTGGTTTTATGGGCGGGCAGGACTCGCCAAAATAATGAGCATTTTGTAATTTTCACGTGTTTGGTTAAAGTTAAATCTTTCGTTATGAATCGATTATGTTAATCTTAGACGACTACGCGGATTTTTTGGCTTTAAATATTAAAACACTGGTCGTGTATGTGCTTATAGATGAATTCCTCAGGGTGATAAGCATATGTGTAAAGATCTTTATAAGAATAAAAAGTACTTTCCATAAAATGAATGAATCAAACTAAAATGAAATAAAAGCGAGGAGGAATGTTATGAGACGCGGCAAGGCCGCGGCAATACTTTATATCCGGTATTTAGTCAGTATATATGTGTGTTTACGATTCATGTTATTTATTGTATGTCCAAAAAAAAAACAAGTTGCATAAAAAAAAATTTTGTTTAATTTAAATCGAACCCTTTGGGACATTTTTATATGTTAGAACTTATCTGTTTCCCTTTTTGTTTACATGTTTTTTTACATCTGGCTCCTAACTTTCTACATTTCATATATGTATATATGTCGTGGAAGTGTGTGCGAGAGAGAGAGGGGTTTCGAAGACACTGAAATTTAATAATTATTAATTATAATTGATGTTTTCCATTTGCCGTTAAAACATTATAAAGGCGATTGGGAGTGGAGTCTGCCAATTTTTCTAAAGTTATGTGACTGATTTGCTCCCATTTTTTATGCAAAACACGTTTGAGTTGGACGATAGCCTCAAACTGTCGACCATTCATATACAATTTTGCTGACAAGGTTCCCCAGAGGCCTTCTATTAGGTTTTTATCGGAGCTTATTGTTGGCAATGTAGAACCGGTAAACACTTTTTTTCTTATAAAGATTTATGCACATATGTATACTCATTCCTGAGGTATATACATAAAATGTATATAGTTGTACATATGTACATACATATATATATATGTACATATCTATGTACATACATATATATATATGTACATATCTATGTACATATGAATAGCATCGCAGTTGGCTGTGAAGTAATCTTCTACATTGAATATTAAATAATTTTTCTGCATTTCAGTTGTCCGAGAACAGCGATCAAAAGCGATTGTCATCCGTTTTTAAAAAATATTTGCGACAAAGCAATTTTAGTATTGGAGGCACTGAGTTATATAGCTCCAAAGAAGGAATTAATTCGTTAGAATTCAGAGGTGATAATTTTTTTTGACTAGATAGTATTTATGTTGAGCTACTTGTGTTTTTTTACGCAGATTTCGACGAATGCCGCCACGAAAATTTTCACGACTGCTCAATCAACGCTCAATGCTTTAACTTGGTTGGCAGTTACACATGCAGTTGCCGGGATGGTTATGTGGACATATCGGATAACGCTATTTATCCGGGTAGAAAATGTTCAGATAATATAATTGGCTGTGAAAAGTGCAATTACCACGGCAAGTGTATTACAACGTCACTGGATAAAGTGCCGAGGCTGACTACGGTATGCCAGTGCTTTCCTTGGTATGCAGGAACGACATGCCAACTAAATCTTAAGATACTTCTGATCTGTCTGATTGCCATCGGTACAGTGCTGTTTATTTTGCTTCTGTTTTGCATATTAATTATACACACAAAGCGTAAGAACACGGGCGCTCCCGCAAGTTCCATATTTATTGCAGCATCAAATATACATCCCAGTATGCTGACATCATCTGGAAAATCAAGACTTGCGGAATATATAAATGATTCCAATAGCGAAACCAGTTATAGCTCAGGGTCTGTTTTGCACAAGGTAACATCAAATAATTAAAATAATATGCATCTACACATATACTTATAGCCTTGTTTTCTAAGTTTAGAAAGGACACAGGGGGAAAAAGTCGACAGTGAAACCGGAAGTACTACCAAAAACAAATGTATCCAACAATTTCAAACTTACTTCGATTCGCAATATGTATGACGTACTAGATTTAAATGAAGCAATTGAAGAACATGACTTACAATCTTATAACATGGATGAAGGTGTTGTTGAAACAGACCAAGCCGATCGTTCTCTCACCTTTATGATACCACGTGCTAAATTCCGTCAACCGTATATTTTAAAACATTCCCAACTGAATAATAATACAACCTTGGAAAATAAAGAAACACAAGGCTTGGAATATCGATCTGTTTTTATCGATAGGTCAAAGCAGTTTATAAAAACTGTTGAGAGTTCCGCTCAAGAACGCATCACACCTACTAGTGCACTAGTTTCCGCTGGCTATGAAGTATCTGCTATTGTAAACGATTCCTGCGCCGCGCCTAGCAAAGTCATATCAACCATGAATGTCGAAATAAAATCACAACAAAATTTGAAACTAGATTCTGAGTAAGTAAACTAACTGTAGCAAAAAGAAATCGTCACACATACAAAAATATTTGGTCTAGACATTTCATATAAAATGTATGTACCCATTGATAAGAACCACTTTTTGGAGTCTTAAATTTGAACTACCATAGATACCAGAGATAAACCATAATTATATTATCAAAATAATTTTGATTGTTTATGATATCAATTAGATCAAATGGCGTACGTTCGTTTGACGAAACAACAGTCGAAGCTGTAACTATCCCCTCTCTTCTCAAATTGGACATGCAGATCGAAAACCATATAAATGAGGTAGATTTTTTTTAAATTTCTTATTTTATTTTGGAATTACTATGAAAACACAAATCGAAAATTTAGGAAATAAATACAATGACTGAAAGAGATTTAGGCTCAACCTTTTTATTGCCACATACGCATCTATATAAACCAGAGAAGGTCTGAAAAATTAAAATATTTTAAATGAATATTTAATGTGAATTAACTGTTTTAGATATCAAGTGAATTTTCTGGATTTGATTCTTTGTAAACACTGGGGCATGAATTTTAACCCAAACCTTTAAAAGCGTAACCACATTACTGGACACATAAATTTCATATGTCAGCTCCATGATTTAATTGTCATCCCACGCCAAATCCTGCACAACCAACGAAACAGGGATAGAAAAAAAAAATTAGATAGCGAAGAGCGGAAAAGCTTATTTTACCTGACAATTTAAGCCAGCGTGGGAGCGTGGTTTTTGGAGCAGTATAAAACCATACCAGAACGGAAATTCTCGTTGGGAGCAAGTGTGAGAAGGTGCGTGCCCATCTCCTAGCATGCACAGCTAAAACAAATACCTGTAAAAGTTTTGTTCGGAAGTGGAAATCAGAAGTCTATTATTAGTTGTCGCAAACACTGCAAATGTATTTTCAGTTAAAAATTTACTCGGGAATTTTCATATTATAAGCCAACCCAACGCCGCTTCAGACAATATCTCTCAACGTTGTGATTTTATTCGATGTGGGCAGTTTAAACTTGTAATAAGAAGAATATAGTTGCTTATATCGACTGATACTGAT
The DNA here is from genome assembly GCA_005876895.1 of Drosophila azteca. Taxonomy (NCBI): domain Eukaryota; kingdom Metazoa; phylum Arthropoda; class Insecta; order Diptera; family Drosophilidae; genus Drosophila; species Drosophila azteca. The sequence goes on from VCKU01000034.1 coordinate 1,489,465, forward strand.
CAAGAACATATATAACATTATCCTATATACTCGTACTTGTATTGTAGTCGCAAAAGAACCATAATCTATCATACCATAAAGCCATTTGCATTTATAGACACAAACTTCAATATTTTACGAGTATGTACGATTATGTCTGCTAGTGGAACATTTCTAGATCGATATATACATATGTATATGTATAATTTACTGATAATAAATCAGAAATACTGGAATTTATCGTATCTTCGTACTCTAGGAGTACTTATTTTTACTTCTTTAGTTTTTAAATTGCTTTTAGCGGTCTAATCATCAACTAGGTTCATATTGACCAAAATATAAAATATTATATTTCAATACAAAAGTACAAAAAAGGGTAATTAATTTTTTCAAACTGAATAATATATATTTGTATATAGAAATATAGACTTGTCTGTACCCGGATATAATCTGTGCCAGTTTTTTTAAAATAATTTTGTCAAAACCTTTTTGTAATAAACGATGTATAATAATAAATAGATATATGTATTTTTTTAATTGTACAGAATGAACAATAATAACAAGATGACAGCGATTTTTTAATAAAAATGTCCTTTATATGTGATTATTAGTGTTAAAGCATGTTTTCGATTAGGTGACGTTGTCAGCTATATATGTATGTATTTATGTATAAAGGGGCATTGATTTCTGTTATTCATTCACAGCAAAAAGAATTTTGGTGTTTAAAAATGTGTATCAATTTTGGTGGATAATAAATTACAAAACCAATGATTCTTAATAGCCTATTCACACTGGGCACCGTTTACCGTCTATTTTCTAAACGGTACGTAAGGTTTTGCCGTGTCGAAAATTCCCAGTTAGTTCCACCGTCTATTTTAAATGTTCCTAAACTGCACGTTTCTATGCGATAGTTGAGTTGTTGCTGCGACCTTTAGGTAATCCTATATGTAGTTCGTGGACGCTGCTGGATGGTCGGTCGGTAATTGTCAGCGGAGTTTAAGCACTCAAAGATGTTAGACTGCGGTATAACGTACAACTCGCTATGTTGAGTCTGGGGTATTAAAACTTAACTGAATTTTGCTGCAAGGAAACACCTGAGCTACCGTCCACTTTGCTCCTATATATATGACCAAGCAATAACACCTACCAGTTTTTCCCATAACAGTGGAAAAAAGGGGGTTGGTTTTAGTCCGTTAAGTAGACTTACAGGTGTAACGGCACCGACAAACCAACAAGTACAGTTCTAGCAGTCCATCCCAAACGGTAAAATAAAATTAATTCGTCGCAAAAGTTAAAAGTACTTGTTACAAAATATTGCATAAACACAAAAGTAGGTGATATGTTATCCACACACAGACTCGAACATACATTACTGTTTTGTGAATCCACATATTATTTGTATCTAAGTACCAAATATATGTATACCTACATGCCTATATACTTATATATAGATGTTAAAATATATATTGGATTAAAAATTAAATCAAGCGGATGAAACAAAATGGATTTACAGCCTTATTTGACGTTATGTCTTGCAAACTTCCATACGATACCATGATTGGGACAATCACATCTGATGTGATTATGGTATAGTGTATTATTTTTTTATTAACTCTATTATTATTTATTTATTATATGTTAAATTCTTAAGATATTGAAACACCGCCAATATAATTCACATATATAGTCATTACTCGCAATATGTTGACCAATCCCAACACATTCAAAATCAATAAAAACGCATGTCAATATAGTTTTCTCAGGATGTTATTTTTTGAATATATTGAAACTCCGTCAATTTAATTAATCGACATATTCAACATGGTATATTATAAAAATGAGACCAAATTTTTGAGGGACAGAGAAAATGTTCCATCAATAAGTCTACTGCCTTGCCATTGGTCACAATAATGACACAGTTCTGTAAAATGGTGGAACGCTATGCTTGCAGCCAATGGGCTTTGGTGCAGTCCACAGGGGTAAGGATGGAATCGATTTCGCTATCCTCCAGATTGCCCTCGGTGTCTTCTTCTTTGTTCATCTGATGTGATTATGGTATATTGTATTATTTATTTATTAACTCTATTATTATTTATTTATTATATGTTACTTTCTTAAGATATTGAAACATAGCTAATATAAAGCACATATGTATAGTCATTACTCGCCAAATGTTGACCAATCCCAACACATTAAAAATCAATGAAAACGCATGTCAATATAGTTTTCTCAGGATGTTATATTTTGAATATATTGAAACTTCGTCAATTTAATTAATTGGCATATTTAACGTGGTATATTATAAAAATGAGACCAAATTTTTGAGGGACAGAGAAAATGTTCTATCAATAAGTCTACTGCCTTGCCATTGGTCACAATAATGACACAGTTTTGTTAAATGGTCGAACGCTATGCTTGCAGCCAATGGGCTTTGATGCAGTCCACAGGAGTAAGGATGGAATCGATTTCGCTATCCTCCAGATTGCCCTGGGTGTCTTCTACGTTCATCTGATGTGATTATGGTATATTGTATTATTTATTTATTAACTCTATTATTATTTATTTATTATATGTTACTTTCTTAAGATATTGAAACATCGCTAATATAAAGCACATATATATAGTCATTACTCGCCAAATGTTGACCAATCCCAACACATTAAAAATCAATAAAAACGCATGTCAATATAGTTTTCTCGGGATGTCATATTTTAAATATATATTGAAACTTCGTCAATTTAATTAATTGGCATATTTAACATGGTATATTATAAGAATGAGACCAAATTTTTGAGGGACAGAGAAAATGTTCTATCAATAAGTCTACTGCCTTGCCATTGGTCACAATAATGACACAGTTTTGTTAAATGGTGGAACGCCATGCTTGCAGCCAATGGGCTTTGGTGCAGTCCACAGGGGTAAAGATGGAATCGATTTTGCTATTCTCCAGATTGCCCTCGACGTCTTCTTCTTTGTTCATCTGATGTGATTATGGTATACTGTATTATTTATTTATTAACTCTATTATTATTTATTTATTATACGTTACTTTAAGATTTTGAAACACCGTCAATATAATTTACATGTATTCATTACTCGCAAAACGTTGACCAATCCCAACAAATTAAAAATCAGGAAAAAACGCATGTCAATATAGTTTTCTCGGGATGTTATATTTTGAATATATTGAAACTCCGTCAATTTAATTAATCGACATATTTAACATGGTATATTATAAGAATGAGACCAAATTTTTGAGTGACAGAGAAAATTTTCTATCAATAAGTCTACTGCCTTGCCATTGGTCACAATAATGACACAGTTTTGTAAAATGGTGGAACGCTATGCTTGCAGCCAATGGGCTTTTTTGCAGTCCACAGGGGTAAGGATGGAATCGATTTCGCTATCCTCCAGATTGCCCTCGGTGTCTTCTTCTTTGTTCATCTGATGTGATTATGGTATATTGTATTATTTTTTTATTTATATATTGAAACTCCGTCAATTTAATTAATTGACATATTTAACATGGTATATTATAAAAATGAGACCAAATTTTTGAGGGACAGAGAAAATTTTCTATCAATAAGTCTACTGCCTTCCCATTGGTCACAATAATGACACAGTTTTGTAAAATGGTGGAACGCTATGCTTGCAGCCGATGGGCTTTGGTGCAGTCCACAGGGGTAAGGATGGAATCGATTTCGCTATCCTCCAGATTGCCCTGGGTGTCTTCTACGTTCATCTGATGTGATTATGGTATATTGTATTATTTATTTATTAACTCTATTATTATTTATTTATTATATGTTACTTTCTTAAGATATTGAAACATCGCTAATATAAAGCACATATGTATAGTCATTACTCGCCAAATGTTGACCAATCCCAACACATTAAAAATCAATAAAAACGCATGTCAATATAGTTTTCTCGGGATGTCATATTTTAAATATATATTGAAACTTCGTCAATTTAATTAATCGACATATTTAACATGGTATATTATAAAAATGAAACCAAATTTTTGAGGGACAGAGAAAATGTTCTATCAATAAGTCTACTGCCTTGCCATTGGTCACAATAATGACACAGGTTTGTAAAATGGTCGAACGCTATGCTTGCAGCCAATGGGCTTTGATGCAGTCCATAGGGGTAAGGATGAAGTCGATTTTGCTATCCTCCAGATTGCCCTCGGTGTCTTCTTCTTTGTTCATCTGATGTGATTATGGTATATTGTATTATTTAATTATTAACTCTATTATTATTTATTTATTATATGTTACTTTCTTAAGATATTGAAACATCGCTAATATAAAGCACATATATATAGTCATTACTCGCCAAATGTTGACCAATCCCAACACATTAAAAATCAATAAAAACGCATGTCAATATAGTTTTCTCGGGATGTTATATTTTGAATATATTGATACTCCGTCAATTTAATTAATCGACATATTCAAAATAGGATATTATAAAAATGAGACCAAATTTTTGAGGGACAGAGAAAATGTTCTATCAATAAGTCTACTGCCTTCCCATTGGTCACAATAATGACACAGTTTTGTAAAATGGTGGAACGCCATGCTTGCAGCCAATGGGCTTTGGTGCAGTCCACAGGGGTAAGGATGGAATCGATTTCGCTATCCTCCAGATTGCCCTTGACACAGGTTTGTAAAATGGTCGAACGCTATGCTTGCAGCCAATGGGCTTTGATGCAGTCCATAGGGGTAAGGATGAAGTCGATTTTGCTATCCTCCAGATTGCCCTCGGTGTCTTCTTCTTTGTTCATCTGATGTGATTATGGTATACTGTATTATTTATTTATTAACTCTATTATTATTTATTTATTATACGTTACTTTAAGATTTTGAAACACCGTCAATATAATTTACATGTATTCATTACTCGCAAAACGTTGACCAATCCCAACAAATTAAAAATCAGGAAAAAACGCATGTCAATATAGTTTTCTCGGGATGTTATATTTTGAATATTCTGAAACTCCGTCAATTTAATTAATCGACATATTTAACATGGTATATTATAAGAATGAGACCAAATTTTTGAGGGACAGAGAAAATGTTCTATCAATAAGTCTACTGCCTTGCCATTGGTCACAATAATGACACAGTTTTGTAAAATGGTGGAACGCTATGCTTGCAGCCAATGGGCTTTGGTGCAGTCCACAGGGGTAAGGATGGAATCGATTTCGCTATCCTCCAGATTGCCCTGGGTGTCTTCTACGTTCATCTGATGTGATTATGGTATACTGTATTATTTATTTATTAACTCTATTATTATTTATTTATTATACGTTACTTTCTTAAGATATTGAAACATCGCTAATATAAAGCACATATGTATAGTCATTACTCGCCAAATGTTGACCAATCCCAACACATTAAAAATCAATGAAAACGCATGTCAATATAGTTTTCTCGGGATGTTATATTTTGAATATATTAAAACTGCGTCAATTTAATTAATCGACATATTTTACATGGTATATTATAAGAATGAGACCAAATTTTTGAGGGACAGAGAAAATGTTCTATCAATAAGTCTACTGCCTTGCCATTGGTCACAATAATGACACAGTTTTGTAAAATGGTGGAACGCTATGCTTGCAGCCAATGGGCTTTGGTGCAGTCCACAGGGGTAAGGATGGAATCGATTTGCCCTGGGTGTCTTCTACGTTCATCTGATGTGATTATGGTATATTGTATTATTTATTTATTAACTCTATTATTATTTATTTATTATATGTTACTTTCTTAAGATATTGAAACATCGCTAATATAAAGCACATATGTATAGTCATTACTCGCCAAATGTTGACCAATCCCAACACATTAAAAATCAATGAAAACGCATGTCAATATAGTTTTCTCGGGATGTTATATTTTGAATATATTGAAACTCCGTCAATTTAATTAATCGACATATTTAACATGGTATATTATAAGAATGAGACCAAATTTTTGAGTGACAGAGAAAATTTTCTATCAATAAGTCTACTGCCTTGCCATTGGTCACAATAATGACACAGTTTTGTAAAATGGTGGAACGCTATGCTTGCAGCCAATGGGCTTTTTTGCAGTCCACAGGGGTAAGGATGGAATCGATTTCGCTATCCTCCAGATTGCCCTCGGTGTCTTCTTCTTTGTTCATCTGATGTGATTATGGTATATTGTATTATTTTTTTATTTATATATTGAAACTCCGTCAATTTAATTAATTGACATATTTAACATGGTATATTATAAAAATGAGACCAAATTTTTGAGGGACAGAGAAAATTTTCTATCAATAAGTCTACTGCCTTCCCATTGGTCACAATAATGACACAGTTTTGTAAAATGGTGGAACGCTATGCTTGCAGCCGATGGGCTTTGGTGCAGTCCACAGGGGTAAGGATGGAATCGATTTCGCTATCCTCCAGATTGCCCTGGGTGTCTTCTACGTTCATCTGATGTGATTATGGTATATTGTATTATTTAATTATTAACTCTATTATTATTTATTTATTATATGTTACTTTCTTAAGATATTGAAACATCGCTAATATAAAGCACATATATATAGTCATTACTCGCCAAATGTTGACCAATCCCAACACATTAAAAATCAATAAAAACGCATGTCAATATAGTTTTCTCGGGATGTTATATTTTGAATATATTGATACTCCGTCAATTTAATTAATCGACATATTCAAAATAGGATATTATAAAAATGAGACCAAATTTTTGAGGGACAGAGAAAATGTTCTATCAATAAGTCTACTGCCTTCCCATTGGTCACAATAATGACACAGTTTTGTAAAATGGTGGAACGCCATGCTTGCAGCCAATGGGCTTTGGTGCAGTCCACAGGGGTAAGGATGGAATCGATTTCGCTATCCTCCAGATTGCCCTTGACACAGGTTTGTAAAATGGTCGAACGCTATGCTTGCAGCCAATGGGCTTTGATGCAGTCCATAGGGGTAAGGATGAAGTCGATTTTGCTATCCTCCAGATTGCCCTCGGTGTCTTCTTCTTTGTTCATCTGATGTGATTATGGTATACTGTATTATTTATTTATTAACTCTATTATTATTTATTTATTATACGTTACTTTAAGATTTTGAAACACCGTCAATATAATTTACATGTATTCATTACTCGCAAAACGTTGACCAATCCCAACAAATTAAAAATCAGGAAAAAACGCATGTCAATATAGTTTTCTCGGGATGTTATATTTTGAATATTCTGAAACTCCGTCAATTTAATTAATCGACATATTTAACATGGTATATTATAAGAATGAGACCAAATTTTTGAGTGACAGAGAAAATTTTCTATCAATAAGTCTACTGCCTTGCCATTGGTCACAATAATGACACAGTTTTGTAAAATGGTGGAACGCTATGCTTGCAGCCAATGGGCTTTGGTGCAGTCCACAGGGGTAAGGAAGGAATCGATTTCGCTATCCTCCAGATTGCACTGGGTGTCTTCTTCTTTGTTCATCTGATGTGATTATGGTATATTGTATTATTTATTTATTAACTCTATTATTATTTATTTATTATACGTTACTTTGTTAAGATTTTGAAACACCGCCAATATAATTCACATATAGTCATTACTCGCAAAATGTTGACCAATCCCAACACATTAAAAATCAATAAAAACGCATGTCAATATAGTTTTCTCAGGATGTTATATTTTGAATATATTGATACTCCGTCAATTTAATTAATCGACATATTCAACATGGGATATTATAAAAATGAGACCAAATTTTTGAGGGACAGAGAACATTTTCCATCAATAAGTCTACTGCCTTGCCATTGGTCACAATAATGACACAGTTTTGTAATATGGTGGAACGCTATGCTTGCAGCCAATGGGCTTTGGTGCAGTCCACATGGGTAAGGATGGAATCGATTTCGCTATCCTCCAGATTGCCTTCGGTGTCTTCTTCTTTGTTCATCTGATGTGATTATGGTATATTGTATTATTTATTTATTAACTCTATTATTATTTATTTATTATACGTTACTTTCTTATGATATTGAAACATCGCTAATATAAATCACATATGTATAGTCATTACTCGCAAAATGTTGACCAATCCCAACACATTAAAAATCAATAAATACGCATGTCAATATAGTTTTCTCGGGATGTTATATTTTGAATATATTGAAACTCCGTCAATTTAATTAATCGACATATTCAACATGGTATATTATAAAAATGAGACCAAATTTTTGAGGGACAGAGAAAATGTTCTATCAATAAGTCTACTGCCTTCCCATTGGTCACAATAATGACACAGTTTTGTAAAATGGGGGAACGCTATGCTTGCAGCCAATGGGCTTTGGTGCAGTCCACAGGGGTAAGGATAAAATCGATTTCGCTATCCTCCAGATTGCCCTCGGTGTCTTCTTCTTTGTTCATCTGATGTGATTATGGTATATTGTATTATTTATTTATTAACTCTATTATTATTTATTTATTATACGTTACTTTCTTAAGATATTGAAACATCGCTAATATAAATCACATATGTATAGTCATTACTCGCAAAATGTTGACCAATCCCAACACATTAAAAATCAATAAAAACGCATGTCAATATAGTTTTCTCAGGATGTTATATTTTGAATATATTGAAACTCCGTCAATTTAATTATTTGACATATTTAACATGGTATATTATAAAAATGAGACCAAATTTTTGAGGGACAGAGAAAATTTTCTATCAATAAGTCTACTGCCTTCCCATTGGTCACAATAATGACACAGTTTTGTAAAATGGTGGAACGCTATGCTTGCAGCCAATGGGCTTTGGTGCAGTCCACAGGGGTAAGGATGAAATCGATTTCGCTATCCTCCAGATTGCCCTCGGTGTCTTCTTCTTTGTTCATCTGATGTGATTATGATATATTGTATTATTTATTTATTAACTCTATTATTATTTATTTATTATACGTTACTTTGTTAAGATTTTGAAACACCGCCAATATAATTCACATATAGTCATTACTCGCAAAATGTTGACCAATCCCAACACATTAAAAATCATAAAAAACGCATGTCAATATAGATTTCTCAGGATGTTATTTTTTGAATATATTGAAACTCCGTCAATTTAATTAATCGACATATTCAACATGGGATATTATAAAAATGAGACCAAATTTTTGAGGGACAGAGAAAATGTTCTATCAATAAGTCTACTGCCTTCCCATTGGTCACAATAATGACACAGTTTTGTAAAATGGTCGAACGCTATGCTTGCAGCCAATGGGCTTTGATGCAGTCCACAGGGGTAAGGATGGAATCGATTTCGCTATCCTCTAGATTGCCCTCAGTGTCTTCTTCTTTGTTCATCTGATGTGATTATGGTATATTGTATTATTTATTTATTTATATATTGAAACTCCGTCAATTTAATTAATTGACATATTTAACATGGTATATTATAAAAATGAGACCAAATTTTTGAGGGACAGAGAAAATGTTCTATCAATAAGTCTACTGCCTTGCCATTGGTCACAATAATGACACAGGTTTGTAAAATGGTCGAGCGCTATGCTTGCAGCCAATGGGCTTTGATGCAGTCCATAGGGGTAAGGATGAAGTCGATTTTGCTATCCTCCAGATTGCCCTCGGTGTCTTCTTCTTTGTTCATCTGATGTGATTATGGTATACTGTATTATTTATTTATTAACTCTATTATTATTTATTTATTATACGTTACTTTAAGATTTTGAAACACCGTCAATATAATTTACATGTATTCATTACTCGCAAAATGTTGACCAATCCAAACACATTAAAAATCAATAAAAACGCATGTCAATATAGTTTTCTCGGGATGTCATATTTTAAATATATATTGAAACTTCGTCAATTTAATTAATTGGCATATTTAACATGGTATATTATAAAAATGAGACCAAATTTTTGAGGGACAGAGAAAATGTTCTATCAATAAGTCTACTGCCTTGCCATTGGTCACAATAATGACACAGGTTTGTAAAATGGTGGAACGCTATGCTTGCAGCCAATGGGCTTTGGTGCAGTCCACAGGGGTAAGGATGGAATCGATTTCGCTATCCTCCAGATTGCCCTCGGTGTCTTCTTCTTTGTTCATCTGATGTGATTATGGTATATTGTATTATTTTTTTATTTATATATTGAAACTCCGTCAATTTAATTAATTGACATATTTAACATGGTATATTATAAAAATGAGACCAAATTTTTGAGGGACAGAGAAAATGTTCTATCAATAAGTCTACTGCCTTGCCATTGGTCACAATAATGACACAGGTTTGTAAAATGGTGGAACGCTATGCTTGCAGCCAATGGGCTTTGGTGCAGTCCACAGGGGTAAGGATGGAATCGATTTCGCTATCCTCCAGATTGCCCTCGGTGTCTTCTTCTTTGTTCACCTGATGTGATTATGGTATATTGTATTATTTTTTTATTTATATATTGAAACTCCGTCAATTTAATTAATTGGCATATTTAACATGGTATATTATAAAAATGAGACCAAATTTTTGAGGGACAGAGAAAATGTTCTATCAATAAGTCTACTGCCTTGCCATTGGTCACAATAATGACACAGGTTTGTAAAATGGTGGAACGCTATGCTTGCAGCCAATGGGCTTTGGTGCAGTCCACAGGGGTAAGGATGGAATCGATTTCGCTATCCTCCAGATTACCCTCGATGTCTTCTTCTTTGTTCATCTGATGTGATTATGGTATACTGTATTATTTATTTATTAACTCTATTATTATTTATTTATTATACGTTACTTTAAGATTTTGAAACACCGTCAATATAATTTACATGTATTTATTACTCGCAAAACGTTGACCAATCCCAACAAATTAAAAATCAGGAAAAAACGCATGTCAATATAGTTTTCTCGGGATGTTATATTTTGAATATATTGAAACTCCGTCAATTTAATTAATCGACATATTTAACATGGTATATTATAAGAATGAGACCAAATTTTTGAGGGACAGAGAAAATTTTCTATCAATAAGTCTACTGAGTTGCCATTGGTCACAATAATGACACAGTTTTGTAAAATGGTGGAACGCTATGCTTGCAGCCAATGGGCTTTGGTGCAGTCCACAGGGGTAAGGATGGAATCGATTTCGCTATCCTCCAGATTGCCCTCGGTGTCTTCTTCTTTGTTCATCTGATGTGATTATGGTATATTGTATTATTTATTTATTAACTCTATTATTATTTATTTATTATACGTTACTTTCTTAAGATATTGAAACATCGCTAATATAAAGCACATATGTATAGTCATTACTCGCCAAATGTTGACCAATCCCAACACATTAAAAATCAATAAAAACGCATGTCAATATAGTTTTCTCGGGATGTCATATTTTAAATATATATTGAAACTTCGTCAATTTAATTAATTGGCATATTTAACATGGTATATTATAAAAATGAGACCAAATTTTTGAGGGACAGAGAAAATGTTCTATCAATAAGTCTACTGCCTTGCCATTGGTCACAATAATGACACAGGTTTGTAAAATGGTGGAACGCTATGCTTGCAGCCAATGGGCTTTGGTGCAGTCCACAGGGGTAAGGATGGAATCGATTTCGCTATCCTCTAGATTGCCCTCGGTGTCTTCTTCTTTGTTCATCTGATGTGATTATGGTATATTGTATTATTTTTTTATTTATATATTGAAACTCCGTCAATTTAATTAATTGACATATTTAACATGGTATATTATAAAAATGAGACCAAATTTTTGAGGGACAGAGAAAATTTTCTATCAATAAGTCTACTGCCTTCCCATTGGTCACAATAATGACACAGTTTTGTAAAATGGTGGAACGCCATGCTTGCAGCCAATGGGCTTTGGTGCAGTCCACAGGGGTAAGGATGGAATCGATTTCGCTATCCTCCAGATTGCCCTCGGTGTCTTCTTCTTTGTTCATCTGATGTGATTATGGTATATTGTATTATTTATTTATTAACTCTATTATTATTTATTTATTATACGTTACTTTCTTAAGATATTGAAACATCGCTAATATAAATCACATATGTATAGTCATTACTCGCAAAATGTTGACCAATCCCAACACATTAAAAATCAATAAATACGCATGTCAATATAGTTTTCTCGGGATGTTATATTTTGAATATATTGAAACTCCGTCAATTTAATTAATCGACATATTCAACATGGTATATTATAAAAATGAGACCAAATTTTTGAGGGACAGAGAAAATGTTCTATCAATAAGTCTACTGCCTTGCCATTGGTCACAATAATGACACAGTTTTGTAAAATGGTGGAACGCTATGCTTGCAGCCAATGGGCTTTGGTGCAGTCCACAGGGGTAAGGATGGAATCGATTTCGCTATCCTCCAGATTGCCCTCGGTGTCTTTTTCTTTGTTCATCTGATGTGATTATGGTATATTGTATTATTTATTTATTAACTCTATTATTATTTATTTATTATACGTTACTTTGTTAAGATTTTGAAACACCGCCAATATAATTCACATATAGTCATTACTCGCAAAATGCTGACCAATCCCAACACATTAAAAATCAATAAAAACGCATGTCATGATAGTTTTCTCAGGATGTTATATTTTGAATATAGTGAAACTCCGTCAATATAATTAATCGACATATTCAACATGGTATATTATAAAAATGAGACCAAATTTTTGAGGGACAGAGAAAATGTTCTATCAATAAGTCTACTGCCTTGCCATTGGTCACAATAATGATACAGTTTTGTAAAATGGTGGAACGCTATGCTTGCAGCCAATGGGCTTTGGTGCAGTCCACAGGGGTAAGGATGGAATCGATTTCGCTATCCTCCAGATTGCACTGGGTGTCTTCTACGTTCATCTGATGTGATTATGGTATATTGTATTATTTATTTATTAACTCTATTATTATTTATTTATTATACGTTACTTTGTTAAGATTTTGAAACACCGCCAATATAATTCACATATAGTCATTACTCGCAAAATGTTGACCAATCCCAACACATTAAAAATCATAAAAAACGCATGTCAATATAGATTTCTCAGGATGTTATTTTTTGAATATATTGAAACTCCGTCAATTTAATTAATCGACATATTCAACATGGGATATTATAAAAATGAGACCAAATTTTTGAGGGACAGAGAAAATGTTCTATCAATAAGTCTACTGCCTTCCCATTGGTCACAATAATGACACAGTTTTGTAAAATGGTCGAACGCTATGCTTGCAGCCAATGGGCTTTGGTGCAGTCCACAGGAGTAAGGATGGAATCGATTTCGCTATCCTCCAGATTGCACTGGGTGTCTTCTACGTTCATCTGATGTGATTATGGTATATTGTATTATTTATTTATTAACTCTATTATTATTTATTTATTATACGTTACTTTGTTAAGATTTTGAAACACCGCCAATATAATTCACATATAGTCATTACTCGCAAAATGTTGACCAATCCCAACACATTAAAAATCATAAAAAACGCATGTCAATATAGATTTCTCAGGACGTTATTTTTTGAATATATTGAAACTCCGTCAATTTAATTAATCGACATATTCAACATGGGATATTATAAAAATGAGACCAAATTTTTGAGGGACAGAGAAAATGTTCTATCAATAAGTCTACTGCCTTCCCATTGGTCACAATAATGACACAGTTTTGTAAAATGGTCGAACGCTATGCTTGCAGCCAATGGGCTTTGGTGCAGTCCACAGGAGTAAGGATGGAATCGATTTCGCTATCCTCCAGATTGCACTGGGTGTCTTCTACGTTCATCTGATGTGATTATGGTATATTGTATTATTTATTTATTTATATATTGAAACTCAGTCAATATAATTAATTGACATATTTAACATGGTATATTATAAAAATGAGACCAAATTTTTGAGGGACAGAAAATTTTCTATCAATAAGTCTACTGCCTTGCCATTGGTCACAATAATGACACAGTTTTGTAAAATGGTCGAACGCTATGCTTGCAGCCAATGGGCTTTGGTGCAGTCCACAGGGGTAAGGATGGAATCGATTTCGCTATCCTCCAGATTGCACTGGGTGTCTTCTACGTTCATCTGATGTGATTATGGTATATTGTATTATTTATTTATTAACTCTATTATTATTTATTTATTATACGTTACTTTGTTAAGATTTTGAAACACCGCCAATATAATTCACATATAGTCATTACTCGCAAAATGTTGACCAATCCCAACACATTAAAAATCATAAAAAACGCATGTCAATATAGATTTCTCAGGACGTTATTTTTTGAATATATTGAAACTCCGTCAATTTAATTAATCGACATATTCAACATGGGATATTATAAAAATGAGACCAAATTTTTGAGGGACAGAGAAAATGTTCTATCAATAAGTCTACTGCCTTCCCATTGGTCACAATAATGACACAGTTTTGTAATATGGTGGAACGCTATGCATGCAGCCAATGGGCTTTGGTGCAGTCCACAGGAGTAAGGATGGAATCGATTTCGCTATCCTCCAGATTGCCTTCGGTGTCTTCTTCTTTGTTCATCTGATGTGATTATGGTATATTGTATTATTTTTTTATTTATATATTGAAACTCCGTCAATTTAATTAATTGACATATTTAACATGGTATATTATAAAAATGAGACCAAATTTTTGAGGGACGGAGAATATTTTCTATCAATAAGTCTACTGCCTTCCCATTGGTCACAATAATGACACAGTTTTGTAATATGGTGGAACGCTATGCATGCAGCCAATGGGCTTTGGTGCAGTCCACAGGAGTAAGGATGGAATCGATTTCGCTATCCTCCAGATTGCCTTCGGTGTCTTCTTCTTTGTTCATCTGATGTGATTATGGTATATTGTATTATTTATTTATTAACTCTATTATTATTTATTTATTATACGTTACTTTCTTAAGATATTGAAACATCGCTAATATAAATCACATATGCATAGTCATTACTCGCAAAATGTTGACCAATCCCAACACATTAAAAATCAATAAAAACGCATGTCAATATAGTTTTCTCAGGATGTTATTTTTTGAATATATTGAAACTTCGTCAATTTAATAAATCGACATATTCAACATGGTATATTATAAAAACGAGAGGGAACGTTGTGAGCCGCGGCAATGGCCGCGGCTCTACTTTATACCCGGTACTCAGTCAGCATGTACATACGTATTTATGTAAATTATTTATTTCTTGTTCCCGGCTAAGGTTAATAACACCGGGGCATCGGCCACCGGCAATCAAACACGAGAGTTAAGGTTTAATTATTTATTCCGGCACAACTGGCTCGGTTCGGAGTGAGAATAATTCTGATTAACCTAAAGATACAAAAGTACAATTCTACTTAAGACTACCCAATCTCTTGGCAGCGCTGCTTGGCAGCGGGCCGACGTTCTGCACCGTCAGCGACTCGTGCAGACCATCAGCTCCACAGCGGATGTTTATGCAACGGCGGAATATGATCCGCCGGCCACTCGAGTGCAGGTCAACGGTTCTTCAGCAGAAACTCTTGCGACAATGTAGTTGCTGCCCCCACCCCTTTGGGTGCGGCATCAGCATAATTCCGTTTTGAAACTCTGCCGATACTCTGCAGCTGGTGGGAAGTGTTAACTACTCCCCCTCTTGAAGAGCGGTCGTCCTCGCCGCTCGCAACCTCTCGACTATCTCTTTAACCTGGTCCGCGCTTTGCCTTCTTCTGAGATGCGCTCTGATAAGCACGATGCCACCAACGGCACCACACAGGGCAATGCCGAGCCCGAAGGCCAGGAATGGATTTAGCCGGCCCATGGTGGACTGTTCGACCTCCTTGATGTAGTTTAGGTTCTTTTCGCTGAGCTGATGCAGGAATGGTAGGCTTAGGACCGCCTGGTGCCCCGTGATGTTCAGGGCGGGCACCGATGCTATGCCCGGAAGTCGCTGTGGGATGTTGTTGCGATTCCGGAATCGAGAGCCGTTGACAATCGCGAAGTCGTTGAAGGTGACCACCTGTGTCCCGGCGGTTGTGATTCGCGTGTCTGAGTCACAGCTGATCACGGCTGGTCTGTTGTTGATGATGATTATGCCGTCATCAACGAGGGTGATGGGCTCCAGATGGCTCGGTTGAGAGATGCAGTGAGCGATGCCACCGGAGTGCAGTCCCTGCGCGCAGGAACCCCTCGCCTCCTTCTTGCAGAAGGTGGACATGGTTGTGGCAACGCAGGCTGTGAGCGCCCACACTTGGTTGTCGCACTCAGCTACGATGTTGTCTGCTAATTGCAGTACCGTTCCATTGTGCTCAACCGGGAATACCGTGACCTTTCTACAAGTTAAACTAACTCTAGGATATTCGATTATTAAGTGGATTATATTAGCGGATTGTAAGATCTTAATTTTTGATACTTCTAGTAAGCCTGATATTGTGACCCCTGTGAATTGGTCAGCGAGAACGGATTCTATGTCAGCGTGGTCTAAAATGGATGGATTTACTATATTGGCTTTGGCCAGGGTGATTGTAAGCATGAGGTTCCCTATTTCTGTTATGAGGATTCTATTTCTGGCTAATAGGGTTTCGTACAGGTGCTCTGAGTTTATTATTTCGTTTTTTTTTATACTAAGAATCTTATTAACTGTACTAGTGAGGGAATTTAATTGATTCTGCACCTTGGTATTAATAGAAATCTGTCTATTGCTTTCCTGTACTAACTGAGCTTCTGTGAATTTAATATTTTCTAGGTCGGCTGCATCCGGCGTTCCGGCCACGACCTTAAGGGCCGTTCCTAGAAAGTCTAAGCTCCTAGCCAGCCGGTGGTGAACGCCGATATCAGACAACATGTCCCTAATGTGGTTACAGTCGGCTTCTAATAGCTGTCTCATGTGGGATCTAGGGAAAACGTTCGACATTTTCGCGGTCTCGTCGGCAATGCGACCGAACTCGGTCAAGTTTGCCGTGTGTTTGATATAGTCAAGACCGTCCCAAACCAGTACAGTTCCGTCCGTAATTGGTATGTAATCTGAGTGAGTGTAATCGGTGATGCGTGCCGATACTATTGCGACGAACTGAAGTACCCAGACAATCCTGTGGATAAAAATACGTAAAAGAATAAAAAAGGAAAAACTAAAAGAAATACCGTCACCAAAGTGTGTTTCTTAACCTAGTCGGAGTAGCTACCTAAGGTTGTCCTTATGGACCACCCTCCCTCTAATTAGGACAGTTGTCCCCAAGTCCGCCTCTATTGTTTCCTCCACAAATAAAGGGGTCAACTTACTCCCGAGGCGTCTGTTGGACTTAACTAACACCTTCTCGCCTACCCTGAAACTCCTGTTTTGGCGTGCCTGATTGGCCCGATTGTTTTGCACGATCTGGGCTTTCTGCACTCTGTTCTGGACTTCTTTGTTCGTATTCGCCACTACAGCGTGGAGAATGTCGATGGGTTTTTTGTTGGTGACCGTGTGTACTGATCTATTATACTCCGCTGTCGCTTGGAGAAAAAGTTCGACTGTGTCGGTGATCCCTCTACCCATTTTGAGGCATCTTGCAATTTCTACCAGGGTGCTATGGAATCTCTCCACCTGCCCGTTTGAGGTACTGTGGAGGGGCGGAGCATTGACAATGAGTACTCCGAAGTTGCTCCGGAGGAGTGATCTGATGGTCTCCGAACACAACGACGGTTCGTTGTCGCAATATATTTGCTTCGTATTCGGGAAGATGTTTAGGAGTTGTAATAGCGGAGTTTTGATGTCCGCTATAGTGCGGGACGTTATCGGTTGGACAATGGCAAACTTTGAGAATTTGTCCACGCAGGTTAGGAAGTATTTCTTCTCTGTAGAGAATATGTCTACATGAAGCATCTCCCCAGTGAACGAGGGGACCGGCGTCGGCCCCAGCTCCTGTCTTTTGGGATGCCTATCGTACTTCGCTTTGGAGCATATCTTGCAGTTCAAGACAACCTCGTTTGCGAGCTTGGTCATTTTTGGGAAGTAGTAGTCTGACATGATTTGTTTGACATTTTCTTGTGCGGCCCTGTGAGCCCGATTGTGCTCAATGGCGACAATCTCTTTTCTCTCGGTCTCATCGAAAACGTCGGCGACAAGGTTCTTGCAGTGCCAGAACGTAGTCGACGGAAAGGCTTTCACTAGTTCATGCTGAATGCAAGCTAGGACTGGGAAGTCACAGTGGATCGCGTTTACGACCTGGGGGTTTATTTTGGACTTAACGACCTCTACGAGAACGTTCTTGTCGGGGAAGTGTATGATATGGCGCGTCTTTTCTCCGAAGAGGACAAAAACCTGTTCCAATGGGAACTGCGCCTGCTCTAGGATGATCTGATTCCTAAAGCAATTAACAGGCTTATCTGTTGTGTGAATCGTGTAAGTCATTGACGCTTCACTATGGATCGTCGCAGCATCTGACCGCGACGCGCTATCCTCTAAAGCACAAATATTCTGTCTCGACAATGCGTCTGCGACAAAGTTCTCCTTGCCGGGTTTGTAGAAGAGCTTGGCACCGATCTCGTCGATGCGTGCCTTCCAACGTTTAATTTTTGCATTGGGGTTTCCCTCGGATACCGCGAATGTGAGTGGTTGGTGGTCGGTGAACACGTTTATGTCCTTGACGCCATAAATGTAATGGCGCAGCTTCCCCAAGGCCCATACAATTGCCAAAAGCTCCCGCTCGTTAGTAGCGTAGTTTAGCTCACTGTCTTTGAGGGTCCTGGAGATCATTGTTATTGGGCGACCCCCTTGTGAGAGTACTGCACCGATGCCGTAAGCAGACGCATCGGTTGTTAGGTCGAAAGGCTTTTTGTAATCTGGATACATCAGCATTACGTTTTCTGAAGCCAGAATGTCCCTTAGTTTTTGAAAAGCGTGTCTCTGCGCCTCATTGAATGAGATGGGGGTTTTTTTAGACTTGTATTTGCTAATGGTCCCGTTTTCTCCTTTTAGGATGTCCGAAAGTGGACGGGCGATTGCCGCGAAATCTTTCACGAAGCATCTGTAGTAGCTTGCTAGGCCTAGGAATGACCTTAGGCTGAACAGCGTCGTTGGCTCGACGTACTCCTGGATAGCTTTCACTTTCTCAGGGTCCGTTCTTGTGCCCTCGCTAGTTACGATAAAGCCGAGGTACTCTACGCTCGTCTTAAAGAACTGCGACTTCTCCTGAGCTACTCTCATGTTAGCTTCATAGAGGCTTTTCAGTACCCAGTCGACGTGTTTAACATGGTCGTCCTGAGACTTGGAGAATATAATTACGTCATCAACGTATACGTAACATGTTTTACCGATCTGTTCACGCAAAACATCATCGATTGCCCTCTGAAAAATGCTACCGGCATTCCTTAGCCCAAAGGGAAGTCGGCAAAACTCATACTTCCCTCCATTTACGGAAAAGGAAGTTTTTTCCCTGTCGCGTTCCGCCAAAGTTATTTGGTGGTACCCGGATTTTAGGTCAAGGGTTGTGAAATACTTGGCCGTACCCAGGTTTGCCAATATCATCGAGATGCTTGGCATGGGATATTTGTCAGGCACAGTCTTCTGATTGAGCTTCCGAAAGTCCATTACGAGACGTTTCTTCTTATTGCCCTTTTCATCAGTGCCTTTTTTGTCGACCACCCATATAGGATTATTATACGGTGATCTTGATTTTTGGATGATGTTGTCTTTTAGGAGGCTCTTAACCTCGGATTCGACAAAATCAGCTACGCCCATCGGATAGGGGTAGAGTTTGGAATAAATTGGTTCGTCGTCCACCGTGCGAATGGTGGCCACGACCGAAGTGTTGAAAGGCAGCGACTCGTTAGGGTCGGCGAACGCCTTGTTTCTCTTCTTCAACATTTTTATGAAGTTTGCCTTAATGGCTGGAGGTGCGTCGATGTCAATAACGTTAGTATGGTTGACGTCTGTGCACTTGTGGAACCTGATCGTTTCGGTAGTGTTACCGACCGTGAGAGTTCCACTTTCGAGGGACAGTGTAGCCCCCACCTGCGTTAGCAGGTCAAGGCCGATAATACCGTCGAAAGTTGTTAGGGTTTTCAGAATGAAAAACGGCGTGGTTTTGCCGAAAAATAACAAGGGACACTTTTCTGTGATCTTGTTGGAACCGTTGATTGAAAAAACGGAGAAAGGTGCTTCGACGGGGGTAACACCGAAAAGCCCTTCGAATGGCTTGATGTAATTTTTCGATGAACCCGTGTCGATGAGGAATTTACGCGTGACCCCTGCTACTTTCCGCCATATGAATGGCAGCAGGGATCTTCCCCTAAAAAATTAACCGAATCGGACTCGTAGCCGATTTCGGCGTCGGCCTCTATTTCGGCAACTGCTTCGTTGGCGGTCTCGTTGTAACCCGCCGGTGATCTGTCACTAGCGGTAGCAATGTGCTCTACCCTTTGCCGCCAGCTGCCCGAAGCGCGTTCTGACGCATTCTGTCTTTTCCCAAAAGGGTTGTCGCGCTTGCCAGAAGGACCAAACGGTTTCTGGTACGCTGTAGGCTGTCTCAACTTGGAGGACGAAGGGTCTACCTCCATCGGCTCCTGGGACTGGCCCTGAGATTTGGGCTGGTGGTATGAGTTGCCTTGCTGGGCATTGGGTGTACCCTGACTCCTAACGTAGTGGGGGCTCTTGTAAGGGAAGTGCTCTTGGGGCCTATTTTGCCTGCCATTTCCCTGTTGTGGCGCCTGGTGCTTGCGCTCATTTGTGCGGACCGACCTCTCCTCAATGACCCTGGCGTAATTTGCAGCCCAGGTGCTGCGGTCTTCGCTGGACTCAGCTGATTGGGCCAGGGCCAGAGCTGTTTCCAAGTCTGTCGGCCTTGCCGGGAACACAGCCGCTTTTAGAGGCCTTCTCAGACCTGAGATAAAAACCTCTAAAGCGTCCTCCCTGGCTCTCTGGTTTAGCACACTTGCTGCCTCTGCAGTATGTGCCATCACGTTTTTGTTTGTGATGAGCGAGAGCTGTTTCTCAATCTCATCATAATATTCTGTCAGTGCGAGGTTGCCCTGACGCATGGTCGTCAGTCTCTGCTGTATTACGCCTATCGGCGTTTTGTCAGAGTAGGAACAGTCTAACCTGTTGATAATGGCTCTGAAGTTGAGCACTGTGTTGAAAGATGACAATATGTTGTTCGCGGCCCCTTTCACCTTGTTTCTTATTATCCCTGTCGCCATGTAGTGCTTTTGACTACCTTCGTGTGGCTGGAAGGGCTCAAATGCGGCCATCGCCGCCTGACGCCAAGCCACATAATCTACTTGCTTCCCCTCGAAGTCTGGAAGTGATTTCACCATGTCTAGCTGGAAGTCACATTCGACCCCGGGAGTAATTTGGACCCTTTTAAACACCTCTACCTGAGGCACACCTTGTGCGCGGGATTGGTCAACCTCTGCCCGAATCTGCCGGGCAGATTCTGTAAGCTCCGTTCGCAACTGCCTTATTTCTTCTTGAAATGACGCGGCCTGCCCTGCTAAGGCGGCCTCCATTTCCCGTACGAATTGTTCCATACTTTTTTTATCTGATTTCTTATGTGGCGGCCGTCCGTCCAAGTGGAGACCTTCTATTAGGGACTCTAGGCTGTCGTCACTGTCTTCTCTAACTTCTCTATCGCTCATGGGGTGCGTTCTAACTTAACAAGCACTACACCCGTTATTTATATTCAATAAGCTCCCTTTGTTTGGTACAGACAAAAATTTTCATTCTGTTTTGTTTATTTATATTATTATTATTTTTTACTATTTTTTCTAGATTTACTTTACTTATGTTTCTCTTTTCCTCATAACAATTTTTGCTTAAAATTTTTACAATTTCTCGTTTAATTAAGCTGACACAAAACCGAAATCGGTGAGCTATTCACTTACATTTTTTCCTTATTTATTATCGCGGTGTCCGGTTGAGCGGGGTTGGGGGGAACTCTGTTCGGCTGTTCTGATGTTTGCTCGACGAAGTTTGATGTTTACTATTTTCCTAGGCGAGGGAGAGCCCTTCAGCCTATTTTTCCTCTGTAGATTACTGATGAGAGCGAGGGATTTCCCTACAGCCCCTTTTCCTTTCGTCGGTCTGTGTTGTGGTCGTCGCTGTAGGTGACGCGGCGCCGTATTGTTAGATTTGGCCTCGTTTTCTTTGTTTTTTCACGGGCTTACGTTCTGGTGCGGCACTCACACAACAACAAAAAATCACCACTTTATCACACACTCTTGTTGTTTTTTTCTCACTGGGAGAATATCTACTCGTTTTTAACACACAAAAAAAAACGAACCGAGTGTTGAGTGTTTTAATATAAGTTGCCTTTCACTTCTTCGGCACTTTTTTTCATTATTTATTATTTTTTTTTATTTTTCACTACACTTCTTTGTGTGTGTGTTTTTCACTCGATCGTTTTACTATGGGTTCTTAGACCCGTTGGGCGCCAATTATTTATTTCTTGTTCCCGGCTAAGGTTAATAACACCGGGGCATCGGCCACCGGCAATCAAACACGAGAGTTAAGGTTTAATTATTTATTCCGGCACAACTGGCTCGGTTCGGAGTGAGAATAATTCTGATTAACCTAAAGATACAAAAGTACAATTCTACTTAAGACTACCCAATCTCTTGGCAGCGCTGCTTGGCAGCGGGCCGACGTTCTGCACCGTCAGCGACTCGTGCAGACCATCAGCTCCACAGCGGATGTTTATGCAACGGCGGAATATGATCCGCCGGCCACTCGAGTGCAGGTCAACGGTTCTTCAGCAGAAACTCTTGCGACAATGTAGTTGCTGCCCCCACCCCTTTGGGTGCGGCATCAGCATAATTCCGTTTTGAAACTCTGCCGATACTCTGCAGCTGGTGGGAAGTGTTAACTTGTATACATATGAGCTTACGATTTATTTAATTAATTATATGTTCACAAAAGAGACAAATTTTGGCCAAAATGGAAAATTTCAAAAAATTAAGTCGAACCCTATGCTGTATTTTTATATTTTAGAAGTTATGTATCTGTTTCCATTTTTATTTACATATGATTTTTACGTCGGCTGCTACATTTTTACATACACATGTAAAACTACATACAAGAGACATGGAAGTGTGTGCGAGAGAGAGAGGGAATCGCTTGGCTGCCGTTTGGTAGCCACTGAAATTTAATTTGTTCCTTCTGGCTATAATAATAATCCGATATGATCCAGATTCGGCAATCTGATAGATACGGATATTTTCCATAATTTTGCGTTTTTTGTTTTCTCTTATCTTAAAAATTGTGGATTCCACAGATTTTCGTCCTTTTTGGGGGCGGAAGGGGGCGTGTCAAAATTTTGAAACAAACTCGTGCTGGTTCTATATCACAGGAACTTGGATAGAAAGTTTGGTTGCTCTAGCTCTTATAGTCTCTGAGAACTAGGCGTCAAAAAATACGAATGGGCAAAGCAGATGGGGTCGCGTGTGAGAGAGAGCGAGAGGGAACGATGACTTTTGAAATGGTTTCCTTCATTGTGGCTATATTAATAATCCCATCTGATCCAGATTCAACACTCTGATATAAATGGTCATTCTCTATGATTCTGCGTTTTTAGTTTTCTCGTATCTTCAAAATTGTGTATGCCACAGACTTTTGTCTTTTGTGGGGGCGGAAGGAGGCGGGGCAAAATTTTGAAACATACTTTGAGTAGTGTGATAACACAGAAGCCTGAATACAAAATTTCGTTGCTCTAGCTTTTATAGTCTCTGAGATATAGGCACAAATGAAGACGGACAGACGGACAGACGGCCAGACGGACAGACGGACGGACAGACAGACATGGCTATATCGACTCGGCTATTGATGCTGATCAAGAATATATATACTTTATGGGGTCGGAAACGCTTCCTTCTGTGCGTTACACACAACCGTTATCCGCACAAATCTAATATACCCCTATACTCTTCGAGTACCGGGTATAATGAGATCACATTTTTGAGGGACAGAGAAAATTTTCTATCAATAAGTCTACTGCCTTCCCATTGGTCACAATAATGACACAGTTTTGTAATATGGTGGAACGCTATGCATGCAGCCAATGGGCTTTGGTGCAGTCCACAGGAGTAAGGATGGAATCGATTTCGCTATCCTCCAGATTGCCTTCGGTGTCTTCTTCTTTGTTCATCTGATGTGATTATGGTATATTGTATTATTTATTTATTAACTCTATTATTATTTATTTATTATATGTTACTTTCTTAACATATTGAAACATCGCTAATATAAATCAAAATTGTATAGTCATTACTCGCCAAATGTTGACCAATCCCAACACATTAAAAATCAATGAAAACGCATGTCAATATAGTTTTCTCAGGATGTTATATTTTTATATTTATTTAACATGGTATATTATAAAAATGAGACCAAATTTTTGAGGGACAGAGAAATTTTTCTATCAATAAGTCTACTGCCTTGCCATTGGTCACAATAATGACACAGTTTTGAAAAATGGTGGAACGCTATGCTTGCAGCCAATGGGCTTTGGTGCAGTCCACAGGGGTAAGGATGGAATCGAACGAATCGAACGAATTGGTCACAATAATGACACAGTTTTGTAAAATGGTCGAACGCTATGCTTGCAGCCAATGGGCTTTGGTGCAGTCCACAGGGGTAAGGATGGAATCGATTTCGCTATCCTCCAGATTGCCCTCAGTGTCTTCTTCTTTGTTCATCTGATGTGATTATGGTATATTGTATTATTTTTTTATTTATATATTGAAACTCCGTCAATTTAATTAATTGACATATTTAACATGGTATATTATAAAAATGAGACCAAATTTTTGAGGGACAGAGAAAATTTTCTATCAATAAGTCTACTGCCTTCCCATTGGTCACAATAATGACACAGTTTTGTAAAATGGTGGAACGCCATGCTTGCAGCCAATGGGCTTTGGTGCAGTCCACAGGGGTAAGGATGGAATCGATTTCGCTATCCTCCAGATTGCCCTCGGTGTCTTCTTCTTTGTTCATCTGATGTGATTATGGTATATTGTATTATTAATTTATTAACTCTATTATTATTTATTTATTATACGTTACTTTCTTAAGATATTGAAACATCGCTAATATAAATCACATATGTATAGTCATTACTCGCCAAATGTTGACCAATCCCAACACATTAAAAATCAATAAAAACGCATGTCAATATAGTTTTCTCGGGATGTCATATTTTAAATATATATTGAAACTTCGTCAATTTAATTAATTGGCATATTTAACATGGTATATTATAAAAATGAGACCAAATTTTTGAGGGACAGAGAAAATGTTCTATCAATAAGTCTACTGCCTTGCCATTGGTCACAATAATGACACAGGTTTGTAAAATGGTGGAACGCTATGCTTGCAGCCAATGGGCTTTGGTGCAGTCCACAGGGGTAAGGATGGAATCGATTTCGCTATCCTCTAGATTGCCCTCGGTGTCTTCTTCTTTGTTCATCTGATGTGATTATGGTATATTGTATTATTTTTTTTATTTATATATTGAAACTCCGTCAATTTAATTAATTGACATATTTAACATGGTATATTATAAAAATGAGACCAAATTTTTGAGGGACAGAGAAAATTTTCTATCAATAAGTCTACTGCCTTCCCATTGGTCACAATAATGACACAGTTTTGTAAAATGGTGGAACGCCATGCTTGCAGCCAATGGGCTTTGGTGCAGTCCACAGGGGTAAGGATGGAATCGATTTCGCTATCCTCCAGATTGCCCTCGGTGTCTTCTTCTTTGTTCATCTGATGTGATTATGGTATATTGTATTATTAATTTATTAACTCTATTATTATTTATTTATTATACGTTACTTTCTTAAGATATTGAAACATCGCTAATATAAATCACATATGTATAGTCATTACTCGCAAAATGTTGACCAATCCCAACACATTAAAAATCAATAAATACGCATGTCAATATAGTTTTCTCGGGATGTTATATTTTGAATATATTGAAACTCCGTCAATTTAATTAATCGACATATTCAACATGGTATATTATAAAAATGAGACCAAATTTTTGAGGGACAGAGAAAATGTTCTATCAATAAGTCTACTGCCTTGCCATTGGTCACAATAATGACACAGGTTTGTAAAATGGTGGAACGCTATGCTTGCAGCCAATGGGCTTTGGTGCAGTCCACAGGGGTAAGGATGGAATCGATTTCGCTATCCTCTAGATTGCCCTCGGTGTCTTCTTCTTTGTTCATCTGATGTGATTATGGTATATTGTATTATTTTTTTTATTTATATATTGAAACTCCGTCAATTTAATTAATTGACATATTTAACATGGTATATTATAAAAATGAGACCAAATTTTTGAGGGACAGAGAAAATTTTCTATCAATAAGTCTACTGCCTTCCCATTGGTCACAATAATGACAGAGTTTTGTAAAATGGTGGAACGCCATGCTTGCAGCCAATGGGCTTTGGTGCAGTCCACAGGGGTAAGGATGGAATCGATTTCGCTATCCTCCAGATTGCCCTCGGTGTCTTCTTCTTTGTTCATCTGATGTGATTATGGTATATTGTATTATTAATTTATTAACTCTATTATTATTTATTTATTATACGTTACTTTCTTAAGATATTGAAACATCGCTAATATAAATCACATATGTATAGTCATTACTCGCAAAATGTTGACCAATCCCAACACATTAAAAATCAATAAATACGCATGTCAATATAGTTTTCTCGGGATGTTATATTTTGAATATATTGAAACTCCGTCAATTTAATTAATCGACATATTCAACATGGTATATTATAAAAATGAGACCAAATTTTTGAGGGACAGAGAAAATGTTCTATCAATAAGTCTACTGAGTTGCCATTGGTCACAATAATGACACAGTTTTGTAAAATGGTGGAACGCTATGCTTGCAGCCAATGGGCTTTGGTGCAGTCCACAGGGGTAAGGATGGAATCGATTTCGCTATCCTCCAGATTGCCCTCGGTGTCTTCTTCTTTGTTCATCTGATGTGATTATGGTATATTGTATTATTTATTTATTAACTCTATTATTATTTATTTTTTATACGTTACTTTGTTAAGATTTTGAAACACCGCCAATATAATTCACATATAGTCATTACTCGCAAAATGCTGACCAATCCCAACACATTAAAAATCAATAAAAACGCATGTCATGATAGTTTTCTCAGGATGTTATATTTTGAATATAGTGAAACTCCGTCAATATAATTAATCGACATATTCAACATGGTATATTATAAAAATGAGACCAAATTTTTGAGGGACAGAGAAAATGTTCTATCAATAAGTCTACTGCCTTGCCATTGGTCACAATAATGACACAGTTTTGTAAAATGGTGGAACGCTATGCTTGCAGCCAATGGGCTTTGGTGCAGTCCACAGGGGTAAGGATGGAATCGATTTCGCTATCCTCCAGATTGCCCTCGGTGTCTTCTTCTTTGTTCATCTGATGTGATTATGGTATATTGTATTATTTATTTATTAACTCTATTATTATTTATTTTTTATACGTTACTTTGTTAAGATTTTGAAACACCGCCAATATAATTCACATATAGTCATTACTCGCAAAATGTTGACCAATCCCAACACATTAAAAATCATAAAAAACGCATGTCAATATAGATTTCTCAGGATGTTATTTTTTGAATATATTGAAACTCCGTCAATTTAATTAATCGACATATTCAACATGGGATATTATAAAAATGAGACCAAATTTTTGAGGGACAGAGAAAATGTTCTATCAATAAGTCTACTGAGTTGCCATTGGTCACAATAATGACACAGTTTTGTAAAATGGTGGAACGCTATGCTTGCAGCCAATGGGCTTTGGTGCAGTCCACAGGGGTAAGGATGGAATCGATTTCGCTATCCTCCAGATTGCACTGGGTGTCTTCTTCTTTGTTCATCTGATGTGATTATGGTATATTGTATTATTTATTTATTTATATATTGAAACTCAGTCAATATAATTAATTGACATATTTAACATGGTATATTATAAAAATGAGACCAAATTTTTGAGGGACAGAAAATTTTCTATCAATAAGTCTACTGCCTTGCCATTGGTCACAATAATGACACAGTTTTGTAAAATGGTCGAACGCTATGCTTGCAGACAATGGGCTTTGGTGCAGTCCACAGGGGTAATGATGGAATCGATTTCGCTATCCTCTAGATTGCCCTCAGTGTCTTCTTCTTTGTTCATCTGATGTGATTATGGTATATTGTATTATTTTTTTATTTATATATTGAAACTCCGTCAATTTAATTAATTGACATATTTAACATGGTATATTATAAAAATGAGACCAAATTTTTGAGGGACGGAGAATATTTTCTATCAATAAGTCTACTGCCTTCCCATTGGTCACAATAATGACACAGTTTTGTAAAATGGTCGAACGCTATGCTTGCAGACAATGGGCTTTGGTGCAGTCCACAGGGGTAATGATGGAATCGATTTCGCTATCCTCTAGATTGCCCTCAGTGTCTTCTTCTTTGTTCATCTGATGTGATTATGGTATATTGTATTATTTTTTTATTTATATATTGAAACTCCGTCAATTTAATAAATCGACATATTCAACATGGTATATTATAAAAACGAGAGGGAACGTTGTGAGCCGCGGCAATGGCCGCGGCTCTACTTTATACCCGGTACTCAGTCAGCATGTACATACGTATTTATGTATACATATGAGCTTACGATTTATTTAATTAATTATATGTTCACAAAAGAGACAAATTTTGGCCAAAATGGAAAATTTCAAAAAATTAAGTCGAACCCTATGCTGTATTTTTATATTTTAGAAGTTATGTATCTGTTTCCATTTTTATTTACATATGATTTTTACGTCGGCTGCTACATTTTTACATACACATGTAAAACTACATACAAGAGACATGGAAGTGTGTGCGAGAGAGAGAGGGAATCGCTTGGCTGCCGTTTGGTAGCCACTGAAATTTAATTTGTTCCTTCTGGCTATAATAATGATCCGATATGATCCAGATTCGGCAATCTGATAGATACGGATATTTTCCATAATTTTGCGTTTTTTGTTTTCTCTTATCTTAAAAATTGTGGATTCCACAGATTTTCGTCCTTTTTGGGGGCGGAAGGGGGCGTGTCAAAATTTTGAAACAAACTCGTGCTGGTTCTATATCACAGGAACTTGGATAGAAAGTTTGGTTGCTCTAGCTCTTATAGTCTCTGAGAACTAGGCGTCAAAAAATACGAATGGGCAAAGCAGATGGGGTCGCGTGTGAGAGAGAGCGAGAGGGAACGATGACTTTTGAAATGGTTTCCTTCATTGTGGCTATATTAATAATCCCATCTGATCCAGATTCAACACTCTGATATAAATGGTCATTCTCTATGATTCTGCGTTTTTAGTTTTCTCGTATCTTCAAAATTGTGTATGCCACAGACTTTTGTCTTTTGTGGGGGCGGAAGGAGGCGGGGCAAAATTTTGAAACATACTTTGAGTAGTGTGATAACACAGAAGCCTGAATACAAAATTTCGTTGCTCTAGCTTTTATAGTCTCTGAGATATAGGCACAAATGAAGACGGACAGACGGACAGACGGCCAGACGGACAGACAGACGGACAGACAGACATGGCTATATCGACTCGGCTATTGATGCTGATCAAGAATATATATACTTTATGGGGTCGGAAACGCTTCCTTCTGTGCGTTACACACAACCGTTATCCGCACAAATCTAATATACCCCTATACTCTTCGAGTACCGGGTATAATGAGATCACATTTTTGAGGGACAGAGAAAATTTTCTATCAATAAGTCTACTGCCTTCCCATTGGTCACAATAATGACACAGTTTTGTAATATGGTGGAACGCTATGCATGCAGCCAATGGGCTTTGGTGCAGTCCACAGGAGTAAGGATGGAATCGATTTCGCTATCCTCCAGATTGCCTTCGGTGTCTTCTTCTTTGTTCATCTGATGTGATTATGGTATATTGTATTATTTATTTATTAACTCTATTATTATTTATTTATTATATGTTACTTTCTTAACATATTGAAACATCGCTAATATAAATCAAAATTGTATAGTCATTACTCGCCAAATGTTGACCAATCCCAACACATTAAAAATCAATGAAAACGCATGTCAATATAGTTTTCTCAGGATGTTATATTTTTATATTTATTTAACATGGTATATTATAAAAATGAGACCAAATTTTTGAGGGACAGAGAAAATTTTCTATCAATAAGTCTACTGCCTTGCCATTGGTCACAATAATGACACAGTTTTGAAAAATGGTGGAACGCTATGCTTGCAGCCAATGGGCTTTGGTGCAGTCCACAGGGGTAAGGATGGAATCGAACGAATTGGTCACAATAATGACACAGTTTTGTAAAATGGTCGAACGCTATGCTTGCAGCCAATGGGCTTTGGTGCAGTCCACAGGGGTAAGGATGGAATCGATTTCGCTATCCTCCAGATTGCCCTCAGTGTCTTCTTCTTTGTTCATCTGATGTGATTATATTATTATAATATATTATTATTATTATTATATATATTGTATTATTTTTTTATTAACTCTATTATTATTTATTTATTATATGTTACTTTCTTAAGATATTGAAACACCGTCAATATAATTCACATATAGTCATTATCGGCAAACCTATGGGCAAAACTATCGGCACAACTATACGTTAAACTATCGATTATACTCTCGATTAAACTATCGGTAAAACTATCGGCAGAACTATCGGCAAACTATCGGCAAAACTATCGGCAAAACTATCGGCAAAACTATCGGTTAAACTATCGGTGAAACTACCGATAAAACTATCATCAAAAATATCGGCAAAACTATCGGTAAAACTATCGGCAAAACTATCGGCAAAACTATCGATTAAACTATCGGCAAAACTATCGGCGAAACTATCGGCAAAACTATCGGTTAAACTATCGGTGAAACTATCGATTAAACTATCGGTAAAACTATCGGTAAAACTATCGGCAATACTATAGGAAAAATATCGGCAAAACTATCGATGTTGCATGCAACATGCAAAATTTGTAGCATGCGACATTTGTAGCATGCAACATTTGTAGCATGCAACATTTGTAGCATGCAACATTTGTAGCATGCAACATTTGTAGCATGCAACATTTGTAGCATGCAACATTTGTAGCATGCAACATTTGTAGCATGCAACATTTTTTATGCAACATGCAACTTGTTGTATGCAACATGTTGCAACAAACTATCGGCGAAACTATCGGATAAACTACCGATAAAACTATCATCAAAAATATCGGCAAAACTATCGGTAAAACTATAGGCACAACTATCGGCAAAACTATCGCCAAAACTATCGGTAAAACTATCGGCAAAATTATCGGCAAACATGTCGGTAAAACTATCGGCACAACTATCGGTTAAACTATCGGCAAACTTATCGGCACAACTATCGGTAAAACCTATCGGTAAAACTATCGGCAAAACTATCTGCAAAACTATCGGTAAAACTATCGGCAAAACTATCGACAAAACTATCGGAAAAACTAGCGGTTAAACTATCGGTAAAACTATCGGCAAAATTATCGGCAAACATGTCGGCAAAACTTTCGGCAAAAATATCTGCAAAACTATCGATGTTGCATGCAACATTTGTAGCATGCGACTTTTGTAGCATCGACATTTGTAGCATGCGACATTTGTAGCATGCGACATTTGTAGCATGCGACATTTGTAGCATGCGACATTTGTAGCATGCGACATTTGTAGCATGCGACATTTGTAGCATGCGACATTTGTAGCATGCGACATTTGTAGCATGCGACAATTGTAGCATGCGACATTTGTAGCATGCGACATTTGTAGCATGCGACATTTGTAGCATGCGACATTTGTAGCATGCGACATTTGTAGCATGCGACATTTGTAGCATGCGACATTTGTAGCATGCGACATTTGTAGCATGCGACATTTGTTGCATGCAACATTTGTAGCATGCGACTTTTGTAGCATCGACATTTGTAGCATGCGACATTTGTAGCATGCGACATTTGTAGCATGCGACATTTGTAGCATGCGACATTTGTAGCATGCAACATTTGTACCATGCAACATGCAACTTGTTGTATGCAACATATTGCAACAAAACTATCGGCAAAACTATCGGCAAAACTATCGACAAAACTATCGGAAAAACTAGCGGTTAAACTATCGGTAAAACTATCGGCAAAATTATCGGCAAACATGTCGGCAAAACTTTCGGCAAAAATATCTGCAAAACTATCGATGTTGCATGCAACATTTGTAGCATGCGACTTTTGTAGCATCGACATTTGTAGCATGCGACATTTGTAGCATGCGACATTTGTAGCATGCGACATTTGTAGCATGCGACATTTGTAGCATGCGACATTTGTAGCATGCGACATTTGTAGCATGCGACATTTGTAGCATGCGACATTTGTAGCATGCGACATTTGTTGCATGCAACATTTGTACCATGCAACATGCAACTTGTTGTATGCAACATATTGCAACAAAACTATCGGCAAAACTATCGGTTAAACTATTGTAGTATACCTACCCTGCCAGTAATACAAATCAAAGGGTATAACAGTAAATCTATACATTGTGACACTCTGTCATAAATATACAAATATCCAAAAGACCATACTTAAGCATATACACACACCAGCGCATATGTCATACGAACCACCACTTACATATGTACATGCTGATCGCAGCGCGTGGGAATGCTGAGTGCATATGTCATACGATCCACCACTTATATACATGCTGTTCGTTGAACTTTGCAGCTCAAGTGGTCAAGATATACACAACGTATGTATGCCTTCTGCATACATATGTATACACCAATGTACTTACACATAATTATAAGACATAGATATAAGTATTGCATGTAGCGGGTTAGCTGAACCCAGGACGAAGATATAATATTCATTGCTAATAAAGTAAGACAGCGGAGCAGACGCTCCAAGTTAAAACCGCAAAAATAATTGTCTATTACATGGCGACCGTGACAGGACACGAAGCTACAATGCTAAGTTTTAATATTTAATGAAAAAAAAAAAGTGCTGTGATTCCACTGCAAAGCAACAGTTCTCGACCAGTCAAACCGACAAGAAGGAAAATGAGAGCTAAGTGGCGTAAGAAGCGTATGCGTAGGTTGAAGCGTAAGCGCAGAAAGATGCGTGCAAGGTCCAAGTAGACGAAGCACAGCACCGTCGACCACTGAATGGAACTTTTGACTTACAAGCTAATCTAAACCAACAACCACACACATACACACCCCAAACGCCCACAAAGCCTGTGCGATGACCAGCGCAGGCACTGCTTAACGCGCTTATGAGTGACGACAACACAGATTCTGCTCCTATTCAGCAAAGGGAAGCACTTTCAATTCAGGAGTACCTGAAGGTGTTTCCAAACGATGGACCACGCGCACTCACAATAGTTGAGTACCGGGCACGGCAGGAGAAAAACCCAAAAGAAGACAAAACGTGGAGGACAAGTAAGGAAGCTACTTCAACAGAAGCGCCTGCAACAAGATTTGCTGGCGGCAGCAACGACACCAGAAGACCGACAGCGCTACATAGAGCGCATCAACGAACTAAAAGCTGAGTTAAAACTTCGCAGCCGAGCGAAGCCACGCAAGGGGGCCGCAAATATGTGTAAGCCTTAACTTGCATAGATTTAATTTCTACCTGCGAATTGACGCACGTCAGTGCAATTCGCAAAACACTAAAACCTGATAGGCTTTTAATACTAACATATGTGGTTGGAGAATTTCTTTTTATATATGAAATGTAATTTGAATTGTGAGCCAACCACATAAACTAAATAACTAACTTTTCCACGTCTCTGGCGCTGAGTATTTATACTCAGCAGCGTTTAGAATATTTGTGTAATTGATAAATTTTGCAATAAGTTCAGTGCAATGAAAATATCGCTCCAATTTTTTTTTTCTTTCTTCGATTTTCAAATAGAGGAATAAATAAAACCCTATTACATTCTAAAATCCCAATAAGATTAAATGAAAACCAAGATTTTGAAAATACAATTCAATTTTGATTCATGAAGAATTAGATAAAAAAAAAAAAAGTTCTTTTGATTGAATATATACAGCCAATTAAAACTACATAATGGAGATGATATAAACGCATTGTGGCTCCTGTTATTAATTATCACGATAGTATTAGTTTTGCAATTTCTGCTTACACTCTATGTTAAGCATAACAATATTATCAAGAAAAGATACATGAATAGGGCAACTAACCTAGATAACATCTAGAAATGAATAAGTAGAAAATAGATCACATCTACGAAAGATATCCAAATTTTCGCATTAATGCGATTAAAATTGTATATTCGCATAGCGAATACATATCAGTACATCGGTTTGAGACTGATTTTATAGAAGCTTTCGGCGCAATCAGTAGCCCACTTATTCGCTGCGATAAAGCAGAAAAGGCAATGGTACTAAAATTTATAAAAGAAGAAATCACAATAATAGAGGAGGCCGAGGTTATGATAATGGTAGAAATTACAATCACAACAGTTAAAACAGAGGCGGTAATAACAATTATAACAATAATTACAATACCCGTGGAGGAAGACGAAACCAAAATCGTGGAAGAGGCCGAGGTAACTCCAACCAAGGTCACAATAATAACAATAAAAAACTAAACTGTGCTGAAATAATTTAAACAACGATACCGACAAAACAATTCAGTAGATATTACAATAGGTTATGGGCCCAGGCTACATTCTATTTGAGAAAATAAGTTTATAATAATTTTTTCATTGTCGAAGCGTGTCTTGTGTATACGCATACACATACATATAAAAAAAAAAATGGACAAGGCGAAGCGCAAAAACCTTTTGACGGCGAGAAGTACTCGATTTTGAAATTTAGATTGAGAGCAATTCTTGCTGAACTAGATGTGTTAAAAGTTATAGATAATGAGACACCTAAGGAATGTGATGAAAGCTGGGTAAAGGCAGAGAGGTGTGCTAAAAGTGCATTGATTGATAATGTAAGTGACTCGTTCTTGGGTTTCGCAACGGGCAGCAGCACGGCACGCCAAATTCTTGTGAAGTTGGATTCTGTATATGAGCGGAAAAGTCTGGCGTCGCAGTTAGCTGTGCGCAAGCGGTTGTTGCTGTTCAAATTAAAGAGCGAGATGGCGCTAGTGAACCATTTTGTTATTTTTTATGAACTAGTAGGTGAACTTTTGGCATCCGGAGCTAAAATTGAAGAAATGGATAAGGTTTCTCACTTGCTATTGACTTTGCCAGTATCTTATGATGGGGTAATTACAGCTATAGAGACTTTGTCAGAAGAAAATATAACTTTAGCCTTTGTTAAGAACCGTTTACTGGATCATGAGGTAAAAATAAAGAACGCAAGTAATGACAAAAGTAAAAAGGTGATGCATGCTGAGATTTTTAATAAAAATTATAAAAACGAATTTATAAATAAAAATAAAAATAAATATAAATTTAAAAGGCCAAATTATTATAATAATAACCGAAAACCATATGATAATAAAACCAAACAAAATAATATAAAATGTCATTATTGCGGAAAACCAGGGCATATAAAAAAGGATTGCTATGGTTATAAAAGACAAATTAAAAATGTAAATAATTAAGAAAATAATAAAGAAGCTCACACTGCAACAGCCAAGCCAGGTTTCGCGTTTATGATCAAGAGTTTAAGTGACAAAAGTAAACAACAAAACAAAAATGTGCATTTTATTTTGGATTCGGGTGCTACAGACCACCTGATAAATGATGAGACGCTGTTTGCTGACTCCATAGAATTGGAGACTCCAATAAAAATTGCTGTGGCTAAACAAGGAGAATACATCTCTGCAACTAAGCGTGGAATCGTACGTCTGGAAAATAATTATCAGATAACGCTCGAGGACGTCTTATATTGTGGAGAAGTTGCAGAAAACCTTATTTCTGTTAAGAAAATGCAAGAGGCTGGAGTTACAGTTGTATTCGACAAAAATGGAGTTAAATTAAAGAAAGGTGATGTCATTATTGCCGAAACCTCAGGTGCGTACAACATGCCAATTATTGAATTTAAGGCGTATAAAATCAATGCAAATAATAATTTATATAAATTATGGCATGAGAGGCTAGGCCATATTAGTAAAGGAAAAATGATAGAAATAAAAAGAAAGAATTTATTTAATGATAACAGGCTACTTGAGAATGTTTACCCTACAGACGACATATGCGAAGCTTGTTTAAATGGGAAACAAGCCAGATTACGATTTGATAAATATAAAAATAAAGAACACATAAATAGAGCCCTTTTTGTTATCCATTCCGATATTTGTGGTCCGATAACACCTACAACAATTGATGATAGAAACTATTATGTAATTTTTGTGGATCAGAATACACATTATTGTGTTACTTATCTTATTAAACACAAATCGGATGTGTTTAATATGTTTAAAGATTTTGTGGCCAAAAGTGAAGCACACTTTAATCTAAAGGTAATGAATGTGTACATTGACAACGGCAGGGAGTATTTATCTAGTGACATGCGTGAGTTCTGTGTTCAGAAAGGAATAAGTTACCATCTAACTGTACCATACACAGTTAAATGGAGTTTCAGAAAGAATGATCAGAACAATTACTGAAAAGGCTCGTGCCATGATCAGTGGTGCAAAAGTAGAAAAGCCTTTTTGGGGTGAAGCTGTGTTAACGGCAACATATATAATAAATAGGATTCCAAGTAAGGCACTTGGAGATCGAGCAACTACGCCATACGAGATGTGGCATAATAGAAAGCCGGTTTTGAAATATTTAAAAATATTTGGTTCAACTATGTATGTTCACAATAAAAATAGAAAACGAAAATTTGATGAAAAATCATTTAAAAGTATCTTTGTCGGATATGAACCAAATGGCTTTAAGCTATGGGATATTGAAAATGAGAAATTCATTGTTGCTAGAGACGTGGTTGTAGATGAAACAAATATGATTAACTCTAGAGCTGGTAAAAGTGAAATCCCGAATGATAGTATGGATAATTATAAGAATATTGAATTCCTGAAAGAAAGTAAGGAAATTAATCTCCTGAATGAAAGTAAGGAGAATGATAAAAATAATTTCCATAATGAGAGTATGGAAAGTAGTGAACCAAAGATCCTGAATGAAAGTAAGGAGAATGATAAAAATAATTTCCAGAATGAGAGTATGAAAAGTAGTGAACCAAAGATCCTGAATGAAAGTAAGGAGAATGATAAAAATAATTTTCAGAATGAGAGTATGGAAAGTAGTGAACCAAAGATCCCGAATGAGAGTAAGGATTATGAGAATGAAAATTTCCAGAATGAGAGTACGGAATATTATAGACCTGAATTCATGAATGAGAGTAAGGAAGTTCAACAGCCTAGTAGTATGTAAAATGAAATCGCTAGAAGAAGCGATAGATTGAAAAATAAACCACATATATCCTCCAACGAAGATGAAATAAATCTAAATAATTATATATTGAATGCTCATAGTATTTTCAATGAAGTTCCCAATTCATTTGACGAAATACAAAGTAGAAAGGATAAGTCCTTATGGGAAGAAGCTATTCAAGTTGAATTGTCTGCCTATGAATTAAATATGACATGGACTATTGTTATATCGTTAAAAATATCGATAAAAATATCGATAAAAATATCGATAACATCGATAACATATCGACAAAAATATCGATAAAATTATCGAAAAAAATATCGATAAAAATGTCGATAAAATTATAGATAAAAATATCGACAAAAAATATCGATAAAAATATCGATAAAAATATCGATAATAATATCGATAAAAATATCGATAAAAATATGGATAATAATATCGTTAAAAATATCGATAAAAATATCGATAAATATATCGGTAGAAATATCGATGAAAATATAAATAAAAATATCGATAAAAATATAGACAAAAATATCGATAAAGTTATCGATAAAAATATAGATAAAAAAATTAATAATAATATCGTTAAAAATATCGATAAAAATATCGTTAAAAATATCGATAAAAATATCGATAAAAATATCGATAAAAATATTGATAAAAATATCGATAAAAATATAAATAAAAATATCGATAAAAATATCGATAACATATCGATAAAATTTGACAACATATCGACAAAAATATCGATAAAAATATCGATAAAAATATCGATAAAATATCGATAAAAACATCGATAAAAATATCGAAAAATATCGATAAAAATATCGAAAAATATCGATAAAAATATCGATAAAAATATCGATAAAAATATCGATAAAAATATCGATAAAAATATCGATAAAAATATCGATAAAAATATCGATAAAAATATCGATAAAAATATCGATAAAAATATCGATAAAAATATCGACAAAAATATAAATAAAAATATCGATAAAAATATCGATAAAAATATCGATAATAATATCGATAAAAATATCGATAAAAATATGGATAATAATATCGTTAAAAATATCGATAAAAATATCGATAAATATATCGATAGAAATATCGATGAAAATATAAATAAAAATATCGATAAAAATATAGACAAAAATATCGATAAAGTTATCGATAAAAATATAGATAAAAAAATTAATAATAATATCGTTAAAAATATCGATAAAAATATCGTTAAAAATATCGATAAAAATATCGATAAAAATATCGATAAAAATATTGATAAAAATATCGATAAAAATATAAATAAAAATATCGATAACATATCGATAAAATTTGACAACATATCGACAAAAATATCGATAAAAATATCGATAAAAATATCGATAAAAATATCGATAAAAATATCGACAAAAATATCGATAAAAATATCGATAAAAATATCGATAAAAATATCGATAAAAATATCGATAAAAATATCAATAAAAATATCGATAAAAATATCGATAAAAATATCGATAAAAATATCGATAAAAATATCGATAAAAATATCGATAAAAATATCGATAAAAAAAATCGATAAAAATATCGTTAAAAATATCGATAAAAATATCGATAAAATATCGATAAAATTTCGACAAAAATATCGATAATATCGATAAAAATATCGATAAAAATATCGATAAAAATATCGATAAAAATATCGATAAAAATATCGATAAAACTATCATCAAAAATATCGGCAAAACTATCGGCAAAATTATCGGCAAACATGTCGGTAAAACTATCGGCACAACTATCGGTTAAACTATCGGCAAACTTATCGGCACAACTATCGGTAAAACCTATCGGTAAAACTATCGGCAAAACTATCTGCAAAACTATCGGTAAAACCTATCGGTAAAACTATCGGCAAAACTATCTGCAAAACTATCGGTAAAACTATCGGCAAAACTATCGACAAAACTATCGGAAAAACTAGCGGTTAAACGATCGGTAAAACTATCGGCAAAATTATCGGCAAACATGTCGGCAAAACTTTCGGCAAAAATATCTGCAAAACTATCGATGTTGCATGCAACATTTGTAGCATGCGACTTTTGTAGCATCGACATTTGTAGCATGCGACATTTGTAGCATGCGACATTTGTAGCATGCGACATTTGTAGCATGCGACATTTGTAGCATGCGACATTTGTAGCATGCGACATTTGTAGCATGCGACATTTGTAGCATGCGACATTTGTAGCATGCGACATTTGTAGCATGCGACATTTGTTGCATGCAACATTTGTAGCATGCGACTTTTGTAGCATCGACATTTGTAGCATGCGACATTTGTAGCATGCGACATTTGTAGCATGCGACATTTGTAGCATGCGACATTTGTAGCATGCAACATTTGTACCATGCAACATGCAACTTGTTGTATGCAACATATTGCAACAAAACTATCGGCAAAACTATCGGCAAAACTATCGACAAAACTATCGGAAAAACTAGCGGTTAAACTATCGGTAAAACTATCGGCAAAATTATCGGCAAACATGTCGGCAAAACTTTCGGCAAAAATATCTGCAAAACTATCGATGTTGCATGCAACATTTGTAGCATGCGACTTTTGTAGCATCGACATTTGTAGCATGCGACATTTGTAGCATGCGACATTTGTAGCATGCGACATTTGTAGCATGCGACATTTGTAGCATGCGACATTTGTAGCATGCGACATTTGTTGCATGCAACATTTGTACCATGCAACATGCAACTTGTTGTATGCAACATATTGCAACAAAACTATCGGCAAAACTATCGGTTAAACTATTGTAGTATACCTACCCTGCCAGTAATACAAATCAAAGGGTATAACAGTAAATCTATACATTGTGACACTCTGTCATAAATATACAAATATCCAAAAGACCATACTTAAGCATATACACACACCAGCGCATATGTCATACGAACCACCACTTACATATGTACATGCTGATCGCAGCGCGTGGGAATGCTGAGTGCATATGTCATACGATCCACCACTTATATACATGCTGTTCGTTGAACTTTGCAGCTCAAGTGGTCAAGATATACACAACGTATGTATGCCTTCTGCATACATATGTATACACCAATGTACTTACACATAATTATAAGACATAGATATAAGTATTGCATGTAGCGGGTTAGCTGAACCCAGGACGAAGATATAATATTCATTGCTAATAAAGTAAGACAGCGGAGCAGACGCTCCAAGTTAAAACCGCAAAAATAATTGTCTATTACATGGCGACCGTGACAGGACACGAAGCTACAATGCTAAGTTTTAATATTTAATGAAAAAAAAAAAGTGCTGTGATTCCACTGCAAAGCAACAGTTCTCGACCAGTCAAACCGACAAGAAGGAAAATGAGAGCTAAGTGGCGTAAGAAGCGTATGCGTAGGTTGAAGCGTAAGCGCAGAAAGATGCGTGCAAGGTCCAAGTAGACGAAGCACAGCACCGTCGACCACTGAATGGAACTTTTGACTTACAAGCTAATCTAAACCAACAACCACACACATACACACCCCAAACGCCCACAAAGCCTGTGCGATGACCAGCGCAGGCACTGCTTAACGCGCTTATGAGTGACGACAACACAGATTCTGCTCCTATTGAGCAAAGGGAAGCACTTTCAATTCAGGAGTACCTGAAGGTGTTTCCAAACGATGGACCACGCGCACTCACAATAGTTGAGTACCGGGCACGGCAGGAGAAAAACCCAAAAGAAGACAAAACGTGGAGGACAAGTAAGGAAGCTACTTCAACAGAAGCGCCTGCAACAAGATTTGCTGGCGGCAGCAACGACACCAGAAGACCGACAGCGCTACATAGAGCGCATCAACGAACTAAAAGCTGAGTTAAAACTTCGCAGCCGAGCGAAGCCACGCAAGGGGGCCGCAAATATGTGTAAGCCTTAACTTGCATAGATTTAATTTCTACCTGCGAATTGACGCACGTCAGTGCAATTCGCAAAACACTAAAACCTGATAGGCTTTTAATACTAACATATGTGGTTGGAGAATTTCTTTTTATATATGAAATGTAATTTGAATTGTGAGCCAACCACATAAACTAAATAACTAACTTTTCCACGTCTCTGGCGCTGAGTATTTATACTCAGCAGCGTTTAGAATATTTGTGTAATTGATAAATTTTGCAATAAGTTCAGTGCAATGAAAATATCGCTCCAATTTTTTTTTTCTTTCTTCGATTTTCAAATAGAGGAATAAATAAAACCCTATTACATTCTAAAATCCCAATAAGATTAAATGAAAACCAAGATTTTGAAAATACAATTCAATTTTGATTCATGAAGAATTAGATAAAAAAAAAAAAAGTTCTTTTGATTGAATATATACAGCCAATTAAAACTACATAATGGAGATGATATAAACGCATTGTGGCTCCTGTTATTAATTATCACGATAGTATTAGTTTTGCAATTTCTGCTTACACTCTATGTTAAGCATAACAATATTATCAAGAAAAGATACATGAATAGGGCAACTAACCTAGATAACATCTAGAAATGAATAAGTAGAAAATAGATCACATCTACGAAAGATATCCAAATTTTCGCATTAATGCGATTAAAATTGTATATTCGCATAGCGAATACATATCAGTACATCGGTTTGAGACTGATTTTATAGAAGCTTTCGGCGCAATCAGTAGCCCACTTATTCGCTGCGATAAAGCAGAAAAGGCAATGGTACTAAAATTTATAAAAGAAGAAATCACAATAATAGAGGAGGCCGAGGTTATGATAATGGTAGAAATTACAATCACAACAGTTAAAACAGAGGCGGTAATAACAATTATAACAATAATTAC
This sequence comes from Drosophila azteca, assembly GCA_005876895.1. Classification (NCBI taxonomy): domain Eukaryota; kingdom Metazoa; phylum Arthropoda; class Insecta; order Diptera; family Drosophilidae; genus Drosophila; species Drosophila azteca. Next base: position 1,531,841 of record VCKU01000034.1, read on the forward strand.
AATACCCGTGGAGGAAGACGAAACCAAAATCGTGGAAGAGGCCGAGGTAACTCCAACCAAGGTCACAATAATAACAATAAAAAACTAAACTGTGCTGAAATAATTTAAACAACGATACCGACAAAACAATTCAGTAGATATTACAATAGGTTATGGGCCCAGGCTACATTCTATTTGAGAAAATAAGTTTATAATAATTTTTTCATTGTCGAAGCGTGTCTTGTGTATACGCATACACATACATATAAAAAAAAAAATGGACAAGGCGAAGCGCAAAAACCTTTTGACGGCGAGAAGTACTCGATTTTGAAATTTAGATTGAGAGCAATTCTTGCTGAACTAGATGTGTTAAAAGTTATAGATAATGAGACACCTAAGGAATGTGATGAAAGCTGGGTAAAGGCAGAGAGGTGTGCTAAAAGTGCATTGATTGATAATGTAAGTGACTCGTTCTTGGGTTTCGCAACGGGCAGCAGCACGGCACGCCAAATTCTTGTGAAGTTGGATTCTGTATATGAGCGGAAAAGTCTGGCGTCGCAGTTAGCTGTGCGCAAGCGGTTGTTGCTGTTCAAATTAAAGAGCGAGATGGCGCTAGTGAACCATTTTGTTATTTTTTATGAACTAGTAGGTGAACTTTTGGCATCCGGAGCTAAAATTGAAGAAATGGATAAGGTTTCTCACTTGCTATTGACTTTGCCAGTATCTTATGATGGGGTAATTACAGCTATAGAGACTTTGTCAGAAGAAAATATAACTTTAGCCTTTGTTAAGAACCGTTTACTGGATCATGAGGTAAAAATAAAGAACGCAAGTAATGACAAAAGTAAAAAGGTGATGCATGCTGAGATTTTTAATAAAAATTATAAAAACGAATTTATAAATAAAAATAAAAATAAATATAAATTTAAAAGGCCAAATTATTATAATAATAACCGAAAACCATATGATAATAAAACCAAACAAAATAATATAAAATGTCATTATTGCGGAAAACCAGGGCATATAAAAAAGGATTGCTATGGTTATAAAAGACAAATTAAAAATGTAAATAATTAAGAAAATAATAAAGAAGCTCACACTGCAACAGCCAAGCCAGGTTTCGCGTTTATGATCAAGAGTTTAAGTGACAAAAGTAAACAACCAAACAAAAATGTGCATTTTATTTTGGATTCGGGTGCTACAGACCACCTGATAAATGATGAGACGCTGTTTGCTGACTCCATAGAATTGGAGACTCCAATAAAAATTGCTGTGGCTAAACAAGGAGAATACATCTCTGCAACTAAGCGTGGAATCGTACGTCTGGAAAATAATTATCAGATAACGCTCGAGGACGTCTTATATTGTGGAGAAGTTGCAGAAAACCTTATTTCTGTTAAGAAAATGCAAGAGGCTGGAGTTACAGTTGTATTCGACAAAAATGGAGTTAAATTAAAGAAAGGTGATGTCATTATTGCCGAAACCTCAGGTGCGTACAACATGCCAATTATTGAATTTAAGGCGTATAAAATCAATGCAAATAATAATTTATATAAATTATGGCATGAGAGGCTAGGCCATATTAGTAAAGGAAAAATGATAGAAATAAAAAGAAAGAATTTATTTAATGATAACAGGCTACTTGAGAATGTTTACCCTACAGACGACATATGCGAAGCTTGTTTAAATGGGAAACAAGCCAGATTACGATTTGATAAATATAAAAATAAAGAACACATAAATAGAGCCCTTTTTGTTATCCATTCCGATATTTGTGGTCCGATAACACCTACAACAATTGATGATAGAAACTATTATGTAATTTTTGTGGATCAGAATACACATTATTGTGTTACTTATCTTATTAAACACAAATCGGATGTGTTTAATATGTTTAAAGATTTTGTGGCCAAAAGTGAAGCACACTTTAATCTAAAGGTAATGAATGTGTACATTGACAACGGCAGGGAGTATTTATCTAGTGACATGCGTGAGTTCTGTGTTCAGAAAGGAATAAGTTACCATCTAACTGTACCATACACAGTTAAATGGAGTTTCAGAAAGAATGATCAGAACAATTACTGAAAAGGCTCGTGCCATGATCAGTGGTGCAAAAGTAGAAAAGCCTTTTTGGGGTGAAGCTGTGTTAACGGCAACATATATAATAAATAGGATTCCAAGTAAGGCACTTGGAGATCGAGCAACTACGCCATACGAGATGTGGCATAATAGAAAGCCGGTTTTGAAATATTTAAAAATATTTGGTTCAACTATGTATGTTCACAATAAAAATAGAAAACGAAAATTTGATGAAAAATCATTTAAAAGTATCTTTGTCGGATATGAACCAAATGGCTTTAAGCTATGGGATATTGAAAATGAGAAATTCATTGTTGCTAGAGACGTGGTTGTAGATGAAACAAATATGATTAACTCTAGAGCTGGTAAAAGTGAAATCCCGAATGATAGTATGGATAATTATAAGAATATTGAATTCCTGAAAGAAAGTAAGGAAATTAATCTCCTGAATGAAAGTAAGGAGAATGATAAAAATAATTTCCATAATGAGAGTATGGAAAGTAGTGAACCAAAGATCCTGAATGAAAGTAAGGAGAATGATAAAAATAATTTCCAGAATGAGAGTATGAAAAGTAGTGAACCAAAGATCCTGAATGAAAGTAAGGAGAATGATAAAAATAATTTTCAGAATGAGAGTATGGAAAGTAGTGAACCAAAGATCCCGAATGAGAGTAAGGATTATGAGAATGAAAATTTCCAGAATGAGAGTACGGAATATTATAGACCTGAATTCATGAATGAGAGTAAGGAAGTTCAACAGCCTAGTAGTATGTAAAATGAAATCGCTAGAAGAAGCGATAGATTGAAAAATAAACCACATATATCCTCCAACGAAGATGAAATAAATCTAAATAATTATATATTGAATGCTCATAGTATTTTCAATGAAGTTCCCAATTCATTTGACGAAATACAAAGTAGAAAGGATAAGTCCTTATGGGAAGAAGCTATTCAAGTTGAATTGTCTGCCTATGAATTAAATATGACATGGACTATTGTTATATCGTTAAAAATATCGATAAAAATATCGATAAAAATATCGATAACATCGATAACATATCGACAAAAATATCGATAAAATTATCGAAAAAAATATCGATAAAAATGTCGATAAAATTATAGATAAAAATATCGACAAAAAATATCGATAAAAATATCGATAAAAATATCGATAATAATATCGATAAAAATATCGATAAAAATATGGATAATAATATCGTTAAAAATATCGATAAAAATATCGATAAATATATCGGTAGAAATATCGATGAAAATATAAATAAAAATATCGATAAAAATATAGACAAAAATATCGATAAAGTTATCGATAAAAATATAGATAAAAAAATTAATAATAATATCGTTAAAAATATCGATAAAAATATCGTTAAAAATATCGATAAAAATATCGATAAAAATATCGATAAAAATATTGATAAAAATATCGATAAAAATATAAATAAAAATATCGATAAAAATATCGATAACATATCGATAAAATTTGACAACATATCGACAAAAATATCGATAAAAATATCGATAAAAATATCGATAAAATATCGATAAAAACATCGATAAAAATATCGAAAAATATCGATAAAAATATCGAAAAATATCGATAAAAATATCGATAAAAATATCGATAAAAATATCGATAAAAATATCGATAAAAATATCGATAAAAATTAAAAAAAAAATATCGATAAAAATATCGATCAAAATATAAATAAAAATATCGATAAAAATATCGATAAAAATATTGATAAAAATATCGATAAAAATATCGATAAAAATATGGATAATAATATCGTTAAAAATATCGATAAAAATATCGATAAATATATCGATAGAAATATCGATGAAAATATAAATAAAAATATCGATAAAAATATAGACAAAAATATCGATAAAGTTATCGATAAAAATATAGATAAAAAAATTAATAATAATATCGTTAAAAATATCGATAAAAATATCGTTAAAAATATCGATAAAAATATCGATAAAAATATCGATAAAAATATTGATAAAAATATCGATAAAAATATAAATAAAAATATCGATAACATATCGATAAAATTTGACAACATATCGACAAAAATATCGATAAAAATATCGATAAAAATATCGATAAAAATATCGATAAAAATATCGACAAAAATATCGATAAAAATATCGATAAAAATATCGATAAAAATATCGATAAAAATATCGATAAAATATCAATAAAAATATCGATAAAAATATCGATAAAAATATCGATAAAAATATCGATAAAAATATCGATAAAAATATCGATAAAAATATCGATAAAAAAAATCGATAAAAATATCGTTAAAAATATCGATAAAAATATCGATAAAATATCGATAAAATTTCGACAAAAATATCGATAATATCGATAAAAATATCGATAAAAATATCGATAAAAATATCGATAAAAATATCGATAAAAATATCGATAAAAATATCGATAAAAATATCGATAAAAATATCGATAAAAATATCGATAAAAATATCGATAAAAATATCGATAAAAATATCGATAAAAATATCGATAAAAATATCGATAAAAATATCGATAAAAATATCGATAAAAATATCGATAAAAATATCGATAAAAATATCGATAAAAATATCGATAAAAAAAATCGATAAAAATATCGATAAAAATATCGATAAAATATCGATAAAATTTCGACAAAAATATCGATAAAAATATCGATAAAATTATCAATAAAAATATCGATAAAAATATCGATAAAATATCGATAAAAATATCGAAAAATATCGATAAAAATATCGATAAAAATATCGATAAAAATATCGATAAAAATATCGATAAAAATATCGATAAAAATATCGATAAAAATATCGTTAAAAATATCGTTAAAAATATCGATAAAAATAACGATAAAAATATCGATAACATATCGATAAAATTTCGACAACATATCGACAAAAATATCGATAAAAATGTCGATAAAAATATCGATATAAATATCGATAAAAAAAAATATCGTTAAAAATATCGATAAAAATATCGATAAAAATATCGTTAAAAATATCGATAACATATCGACAAAAATATCGATAAAAGTATCGATAAAAATATCGTTAAAAATATCGATAAAAATAGCGATAAAAAAATTAATAATAATATCGTTAAAAATATCGATATATATATAAATAAAAATATCGATAAAAACATCGATAAAAATATCGATAAAAACATCGATAAAAATATCGAAAAAAACATCGATAAAAATATCGAAAAAATTTGACAACATATCGACAAAAATATCGATAAAAATATCGACAAAAATATCGATAAAAATATCGATAAAAATATCGATAAAAATATCGATAAAAATATCGATAAAAATATCGATAAAAATATCGATAAAAATATCGATAAAAATATCGATAAAAATATCGATAAAAATGTCGATAAAATTATAGATAAAAATATCGACAAAAAATATCGATAAAAATATCGATAAAAATATCGATAATAATATCGATAAAAATATCGATAAAAATATGGATAATAATATCGTTAAAAATATCGATAAAAATATCGATAAATATATCGGTAGAAATATCGATGAAAATATAAATAAAAATATCGATAAAAATATAGACAAAAATATCGATAAAGTTATCGATAAAAATATAGATAAAAAAATTAATAATAATATCGTTAAAAATATCGATAAAAATATCGTTAAAAATATCGATAAAAATATCGATAAAAATATCGATAAAAATATTGATAAAAATATCGATAAAAATATAAATAAAAATATCGATAAAAATATCGATAACATATCGATAAAATTTGACAACATATCGACAAAAATATCGATAAAAATATCGATAAAAATATCGATAAAATATCGATAAAAACATCGATAAAAATATCGAAAAATATCGATAAAAATATCGAAAAATATCGATAAAAATATCGATAAAAATATCGATAAAAATATCGATAAAAATATCGATAAAAATATCGATAAAAATATCGATAAAAATATCGATAAAAATATCGACAAAAATATAAATAAAAATATCGATAAAAATATCGATAAAAATATCGATAATAATATCGATAAAAATATCGATAAAAATATGGATAATAATATCGTTAAAAATATCGATAAAAATATCGATAAATATATCGATAGAAATATCGATGAAAATATAAATAAAAATATCGATAAAAATATAGACAAAAATATCGATAAAGTTATCGATAAAAATATAGATAAAAAAATTAATAATAATATCGTTAAAAATATCGATAAAAATATCGTTAAAAATATCGATAAAAATATCGATAAAAATATCGATAAAAATATTGATAAAAATATCGATAAAAATATAAATAAAAATATCGATAACATATCGATAAAATTTGACAACATATCGACAAAAATATCGATAAAAATATCGATAAAAATATCGATAAAAATATCGATAAAAATATCGACAAAAATATCGATAAAAATATCGATAAAAATATCGATAAAAATATCGATAAAAATATCGATAAAAATATCAATAAAAATATCGATAAAAATATCGATAAAAATATCGATAAAAATATCGATAAAAATATCGATAAAAATATCGATAAAAATATCGATAAAAAAAATCGATAAAAATATCGTTAAAAATATCGATAAAAATATCGATAAAATATCGATAAAATTTCGACAAAAATATCGATAATATTATCGATAAAAATATCGATAAAAATATCGATAAAAATATCGATAAAAATATCGATAAAAATATCGATAAAAATATCGATAAAAATATCGATAAAAATATCGATAAAAATATCGATAAAAATATCGATAAAAATATCGATAAAAATATCGATAAAAATATCGATAAAAATATCGATAAAAATATCGATAAAAATATCGATAAAAATATCGATAAAAATATCGATAAAAATATCGATAAAAATATCGATAAAAAAAATCGATAAAAATATCGATAAAAATATCGATAAAATATCGATAAAATTTCGACAAAAATATCGATAAAATTATCGATAAAATTATCAATAAAAATATCGATAAAATATCGATAAAATATCGATAAAAATATCGAAAAATATCGATAAAAATATCGATAAAAATATCGATAAAAATATCGATAAAAATATCGATAAAATAAAAATATCGATAAAAATATCGTTAAAAATATCGTTAAAAATATCGATAAAAATAACGATAAAAATATCGATAACATATCGATAAAATTTCGACAACATATCGACAAAAATATCGATAAAAATGTCGATAAAAATATCGATATAAATATCGATAAAAAAAAATATCGTTAAAAATATCGATAAAAATATCGATAAAAATATCGTTAAAAATATCGATAACATATCGACAAAAATATCGATAAAAGTATCGATAAAAATATCGTTAAAAATATCGATAAAAATAGCGATAAAAAAATTAATAATAATATCGTTAAAAATATCGATATATATATAAATAAAAATATCGATAAAAACATCGATAAAAATATCGAAAAAAACATCGATAAAAATATCGAAAAAATTTGACAACATATCGACAAAAATATCGATAAAAATATCGACAAAAATATCGATAAAATATCGCTAAAAATATCGATAAAATATCGATAAAAATATCGATAAAAATATCGATAAAAATATCGATAAAAATATCGATAAAAATATCGATAAAAATATCGATAAAAATATCGATAAAAATATCGATAAAAATATCGTTAAAAATATCGATAAAAATATCGACAAAAATATCGATAAAAAATATCGATAAAAATATCGATAAAAATATCGATAAAAATATAAATAAAAATATCGATAAAAATATCGATAAAAATATCGATGAAAATATAAATAAAAATATCGATAAAAATATCGATAACATCGATAACATATCGACAAAAATATCGATAAAATTATCGAAAAAAATATCGATAAAAATGTCGATAAAATTATCGATAAAAATATCGACAAAAAATATCGACAAAAATGTCGATAAAAATATCGATAAAAATATCGATAAAAATATCGATAAAAATATCGACAAAAATATCGATAAAAATATCGATAAAAATATCGATAAAAATATCGATAAAAATATCGAAAAAAATATCGATAAAAATATCGATAAAAATATCGATAAAAATATCGATAAAAATATCGATAAAAATATCGATAAAAATATCGATAAAAATATCGATAAAAATATCGATTAAATATCGTTAAAAATATAAATAAAAATATCGATAAAAATATCGACAAAAATATCGATAAAAATATCGATAAAAATATCGATAAAAATATCGATAAAAATATCGATAAAAATATCGATAAAAATATCGATAAAAATATCGATAAAAATATCGATAAAAATATTGATAAAAATATCGATAAAAATATAAATAAAAATATCGATAAAAATATCGATAACATATCGATAAAATTTGACAACATATCGACAAAAATATCGATAAAAATATCGATAAAAATATCGATAAAATATCGATAAAAACATCGATAAAAATATCGAAAAATATCGATAAAAATATCGAAAAATATCGATAAAAATATCGATAAAAATATCGATAAAAATATCGATAAAAATATCGATAAAAATATCGATAAAAATATCGATAAAAATATCGATAAAATATCGACAAAAATATAAATAAAAATATCGATAAAAATATCGATAAAAATATCGATAATAATATCGATAAAAATATCGATAAAAATATGGATAATAATATCGTTAAAAATATCGATAAAAATATCGATAAATATATCGATAGAAATATCGATGAAAATATAAATAAAAATATCGATAAAAATATAGACAAAAATATCGATAAAGTTATCGATAAAAATATAGATAAAAAAATTAATAATAATATCGTTAAAAATATCGATAAAAATATCGTTAAAAATATCGATAAAAATATCGATAAAAATATCGATAAAAATATTGATAAAAATATCGATAAAAATATAAATAAAAATATCGATAACATATCGATAAAATTTGACAACATATCGACAAAAATATCGATAAAAATATCGATAAAAATATCGATAAAAATATCGATAAAAATATCGACAAAAATATCGATAAAAATATCGATAAAAATATCGATAAAAATATCGATAAAAATATCGATAAAAATATCAATAAAAATATCGATAAAAATATCGATAAAATATCGATAAAAATATCGATAAAAATATCGATAAAAATATCGATAAAAATATCGATAAAAAAAATCGATAAAAATATCGTTAAAAATATCGATAAAAATATCGATAAAATATCGATAAAATTTCGAAAAAATATCGATAATATCGATAAAAATATCGATAAAAATATCGATAAAAATATCGATAAAAATATCGATAAAAATATCGATAAAAATATCGATAAAAATATCGATAAAAATATCGATAAAAATATCGATAAAAATATCGATAAAAATATCGATAAAAAAAATCGATAAAAATATCGTTAAAAATATCGATAAAAATATCGATAAAATATCGATAAAATTTCGACAAAAATATCGATAAAAATATCGATAAAATTATCAATAAAAATATCGATAAAAATATCGATAAAATATCGATAAAAATATCGAAAAATATCGATAAAAATATCGATAAAAATATCGATAAAAATATCGATAAAAATATCGATAAAAATATCGATAAAAATATCGATAAAAATATCGTTAAAAATATCGTTAAAAATATCGATAAAAATAACGATAAAAATATCGATAACATATCGATAAAATTTCGACAACATATCGACAAAAATATCGATAAAAATGTCGATAAAAATATCGATATAAATATCGATAAAAAAAAATATCGTTAAAAATATCGATAAAAATATCGATAAAAATATCGTTAAAAATATCGATAACATATCGACAAAAATATCGATAAAAGTATCGATAAAAATATCGTTAAAAATATCGATAAAAATAGCGATAAAAAAATTAATAATAATATCGTTAAAAATATCGATATATATATAAATAAAAATATCGATAAAAACATCGATAAAAATATCGATAAAAACATCGATAAAAATATCGAAAAAAACATCGATAAAAATATCGAAAAAATTTGACAACATATCGACAAAAATATCGATAAAAATATCGATAAAAATATCGACAAAAATATCGATAAAAATATCGATAAAAATATCGATAAAAATATCGATAAAAATATCGATAAAAATATCGATAAAAATATCGATAAAAATATCGATAAAAATATCGATAAAAATATCGATAAAAATATCGATAAAAATATCGATAAAAATATCGATAAAAATATCGTTAAAAATATCGATAAAAATATCGACAAAAATATCGATAAAAAATATCGATAAAAATATCGATAAAAATATCGATAAAAATATCGATAAAAATATAAATAAAAATATCGATAAAAATATCGATAAAAATATCGATGAAAATATAAATAAAAATATCGATAAAAATATCGATAACATCGATAACATATCGACAAAAATATCGATAAAATTATCGAAAAAAATATCGATAAAAATGTCGATAAAATTATCGATAAAAATATCGACAAAAAATATCGACAAAAATGTCGATAAAAATATCGATAAAAATATCGATAAAAATATCGATAAAAATATCGACAAAAATATCGATAAAAATATCGATAAAAATATCGATAAAAATATCGATAAAAATATCGATAAAAATATCGATAAAAATATCGATAAAAATATCGATAAAAATATCGATAAAAATATCGATAAAAATATCGATAAAAATATCGATAAAAATATCGATAAAAATATCGATAAAAATATCGATAAAAATATCGTTAAAAATATCGATAAAAATATCGACAAAAATATCGATAAAAAATATCGATAAAAATATCGATAAAAATATCGATAAAAATATCGATAAAAATATAAATAAAAATATCGATAAAAATATCGATAAAAATATCGATGAAAATATAAATAAAAATATCGATAAAAATATCGATAACATCGATAACATATCGACAAAAATATCGATAAAATTATCGAAAAAAATATCGATAAAAATGTCGATAAAATTATCGATAAAAATATCGACAAAAAATATCGACAAAAATGTCGATAAAAATATCGATAAAAATATCGATAAAAATATCGACAAAAATATCGATAAAAATATCGATAAAAATATCGATAAAAATATCGATAAAAATATCGAAAAAAATATCGATAAAAATATCGATAAAAATATCGATAAAAATATCGATAAAAATATCGATAAAAATATCGATAAAAATATCGATAAAAATATCGATAAAAATATCGATAAAAATATCGATAAAAATATCGATAAAAATATCGATAAAAATATCGATAAAAATATCGATTAAATATCGTTAAAAATATAAATAAAAATATCGATAAAAATATCGACAAAAATATCGATAAAAATATCGATAAAAATATCGATAAAAATATCGATAAAAATATCGATAAAAATATCGATAAAAATATCGATAAAAATATCGACAAAAATATCGATAAAAATATCGATAAAAATATCGATAAAAATATCGAAAAAATATCGATAAAAATATCGATAAAAATATCGATAAAAATATCGATAAAAATATCGATAAAAATATCGATAAAAATATCGATAAAAATATCGATAAAAATATCGATAAAAATATCGATAAAAATATCGATTAAATATCGTTAAAAATATAAATAAAAATATCGATAAAAATATCGACAAAAATATCGATAAAAATATCGATAAAAATATCGATAAAAATATCGATAAAAATATCGATAAAAATATCGATAAAAATATCGATAAAAATATCGATAAAAATATCGATAAAAATATCGATAAAAATATCGTTAAAAATATCGATAAAAATATCGATAAAAATATCGATAAAAAATATCGATAAAAATATCGATAAAAATATCGATAAAAATATAAATAAAAATATCGATAAAAATATCGATAAAAATATCGATGAAAATATAAATAAAAATATCGATAAAAATATCGATAACATCGATAACATATCGACAAAAATATCGATAAAATTATCGAAAAAAATATCGATAAAAATGTCGATAAAATTATCGATAAAAATATCGACAAAAAATATCGACAAAAATGTCGATAAAAATATCGATAAAAATATCGATAAAAATATCGATAAAAATATCGACAAAAATATCGATAAAAATATCGATAAAAATATCGATAAAAATATCGATAAAAATATCGATAAAAATATCGATAAAAATATCGATAAAAATATCGATAAAAATATCGATAAAAATATCGATAAAAAAGTCTATAAAAATATCGATAAAAATATCGATAAAAATATCGATAAAAATATCGATAAAAATATCGATAAAAATATCGATAAAAATATCGATAAAAATATCGATAAAAATATCGATAAAAATATCGATAAAAATATCGATAAAAATATCGATAAAAATATCGATAAAAATATCGATAAAAATATCGATAAAAAAATCGATAAAAATATCGTTAAAAATATCGATAAAAATATCGACAAAAATATCGATAAAAAATATCGATAAAAATATCGACAAAAATATCGATAAAAAATATCGATAAAAATATCGATAAAAATATCGATAAAAATATCGATAAAAATATCGATAAAAATATCGATAAAAAAATCGATAAATATATCGATAGAAATATCGATGAAAATATAAATAAAAATATCGATAAAAATATAGACAAAAATATCGATAAAGTTATCGATAAAAATATAGATAAAAAAATTAATAATAATATCGTTAAAAATATCGATAAAAATATCGTTAAAAATATCGATAAAAATATCGATAAAAATATCGACAAAAATATTGATAAAAATATCGATAAAAATATAAATAAAAATATCGATAAAAATATCGACAAAAATATCGATAAAAATATCGATAAAAATATCGATAAAAATATCGATAAAAATATCGATTAAATATCGATAAAAAAATCGATAAAAATATCGACAAAAATATCGATAAAATATCGATAAAAATATCGATAAAAATATCGATAAAAATATCGATAAAAATATCGACAAAAATATCGATAAAAATATCGATAAAAATATCGATAAAAATATCGACAAAAAATATCGACAAAAATATCGATAAAAATATCGATAAAAATATCGATAAAAATATCGATAAAAATATCGATAAAAATATCGATAAAAATAACAATAAAAATATCGATAACATATCGATAAAATTTCGACAACATATCGACAAAAATATCGATAAAAATGTCGATAAAAATATCGATATAAATATCGATAAAAAAAAATATCGTTAAAAATATCGATAAAAATATCGATAAAAATATCGTTAAAAATATCGATAACATATCGACAAAAATATCGATAAAAGTATCGATAAAAATATCGTTAAAAATATCGATAAAAATAGCGATAAAAAAATTAATAATAATATCGTTAAAAATATCGATATATATATAAATAAAAATATCGATAAAAACATCGATAAAAATATCGATAAAAACATCGATAAAAATATCGAAAAAAACATCGATAAAAATATCGAAAAAATTTGACAACATATCGACAAAAATATCGATAAAAATATCGATAAAAATATCGACAAAAATATCGATAAAAATATCGATAAAAATATCGATAAAAATATCGATAAAAATATCGATAAAAATATCGATAAAAATATCGATAAAAATATCGATAAAAATATCGATAAAAATATCGATAAAAATATCGATAAAAATATCGATAAAAATATCGTTAAAAATATCGATAAAAATATCGACAAAAATATCGATAAAAAATATCGATAAAAATATCGATAAAAATATCGATAAAAATATCTATAAAAATATCTATAAAAATATCGATAAAAATATCGATAAAAATATCGATAAAAATATCGATAAAAATATCGATAAAAATATCGACAAAAATATCGATAAAAATATCGATAAAAATATCGATAAAAATATCGATAAAATATCGACTAAAATATCGATAAAATATCGATAAAAATATCGATAAGATAAAATATCGATAAAATATCGATAAAATATCGATAAAATATCGATAAATATATCGATAAAAATATCGATAAAAATATCGTTAAAAATATCGATAAAAATATCGACAAAAATATCGATAAAAAATATCGATAAAAATATCGATAAAAATATCGATAAAAATATCGATAAAAATATCGATAAAAATATAAATAAAAATATCGATAAAAATATCGATAAAAATATCGATGAAAATATAAATAAAAATATCGATAAAAATATCGATAACATCGATAACATATCGACAAAAATATCGATAAAATTATCGAAAAAAATATCGATAAAAATGTCGATAAAATTATCGATAAAAATATCGACAAAAAATATCGACAAAAATGTCGATAAAAATATCGATAAAAATATCGATAAAAATATCGATAAAAATATCGACAAAAATATCGATAAAAATATCGATAAAAATATCGATAAAAATATCGATAAAAATATCGAAAAAAATATCGATAAAAATATCGATAAAAATATCGATAAAAATATCGATAAAAATATCGATAAAAATATCGATAAAAATATCGATAAAAATATCGATTAAATATCGTTAAAAATATAAATAAAAATATCGATAAAAATATCGACAAAAATATCGATAAAAATATCGATAAAAATATCGATAAAAATATCGATAAAAATATCGATAAAAATATCGATAAAAATATCGATAAAAATATCGATAAAAATATCGATAAAAAAATCGATAAAAATATCGTTAAAAATATCGATAAAAATATCGACAAAAATATCGATAAAAAATATCGATAAAAATATCGATAAAAATATCGATAAAAATATCGATAAAAATATCGATAAAAATATCGATAAAAAAATCGATAAATATATCGATAGAAATATCGATGAAAATATAAATAAAAATATCGATAAAAATATAGACAAAAATATCGATAAAGTTATCGATAAAAATATAGATAAAAAAATTAATAATAATATCGTTAAAAATATCGATAAAAATATCGATAAAAATATCGACAAAAATATTGATAAAAATATCGATAAAAATATAAATAAAAATATCGATAAAAATATCGATAACATATCGATAAAAATATCGACAAAAAATATCGATAAAAATATCGATAAAAATATCGATAAAAATATCGACAAAAAATATCGACAAAAATATCGATAAAAATATCGATAAAAATATCGATAAAAATATCGATTAAATATCGATAAAAAAATCAATAAAAATATCGGCAAAAATATCGATAAAAATATCGATAAAAATATCGATAAAAATATCGATAAAAATATCGATAAAAATATCGACAAAAATATCGATAAAAATATCGATAAAAATATCGATAAAAATATCGACAAAAAATATCGACAAAAATATCGATAAAAATATCGATAAAAATATCGATAAAAATATCGATAAAAATATCGATAAAAATATCGATAAAAATATCGATAAAAATAACAATAAAAATATCGATAACATATCGATAAAATTTCGACAACATATCGACAAAAATATCGATAAAAATGTCGATAAAAATATCGATATAAATATCGATAAAAAAAAATATCGTTAAAAATATCGATAAAAATATCGATAAAAATATCGTTAAAAATATCGATAACATATCGACAAAAATATCGATAAAAGTATCGATAAAAATATCGTTAAAAATATCGATAAAAATAGCGATAAAAAAATTAATAATAATATCGTTAAAAATATCGATATATATATAAATAAAAATATCGATAAAAACATCGATAAAAATATCGATAAAAACATCGATAAAAATATCGAAAAAAACATCGATAAAAATATCGAAAAAATTTGACAACATATCGATAAAAATATCGATAAAAATATCGATAAAAATATCTATAAAAATATCGATAAAAATATCGATAAAAATATCGATAAATATATCGATAAAATATCGATAAAAATATCGATAAAATATCGATAAAAATATCGATAAAAATATCGATAAAAATATCGATAAAAATATCGATAAAAATATCGATAAAAATATCGATAAAAATATCGATAAAAATATCGATAAAAATATCGTTAAAAATATCGATAAAAATATCGACAAAAATATCGATAAAAAATATCGATAAAAATATCGATAAAAATATCGATAAAAATATCTATAAAAATATCTATAAAAATATCGATAAAAATATCGATAAAAATATCGATAAAAATATCGATAAAAATATCGATTAAATATCGATAAAAAAATCGATAAAAATATCGTTAAAAATATCGATAAAAATATCGACAAAAATATCGATAAAAAATATCGATAAAAATATCGATAAAAATATCGATAAAAATATCGATAAAAATATCGATAAAAATATCGATAAAAATATCGATAAAAATATCGATAAAAATATCGATTAAAATATCGTTAAAAATATCGTTAAAAATATCGATAAAAAAATTAATAATAATATCGTTAAAAATATCGAAAAAAAAAACGATAAATATATCGATAGAAATATCGATGAAAATATAAATAAAAATATCGATAAAAATATAGACAAAAATATCGATAAAGTTATCGATAAAAATATTGATAAAAATATCGATAAAAATATAAATAAAAATATCGATAAAAATATCGATAACATATCGATAAAATTTGACAACATATCGACAAAAATATCGATAAAAATATCGATAAAAATATCGATAAAAATATCGACAAAAATATCTATAAAAATATCGATAAAAATATCGATATAAATATCGATAAAAATATCGATAAAAATATCGATAAAAATATCGATAAAAATATCGATAAAAATATCGATAAAAATATCGATAAAAATATCGATAAAAAAAATCGATAAAAATATCGTTAAAAATATCGACAAAAATATCGATAAAATTATCGATAAAATTATCGATATAAATATCGATAAAATTATCGATAAAAATATCGATAAAAATATCGTTAAAAATATCGAAAAAAATATCGATAAAAATGTCGATAAAAATATCGATATAAATATCGATAAAAAAAAATATCGTTAAAAATATCGATAAAAATATCGATAAAAATATCGATAAAAATATCGTTAAAAATATCGATAACATATCGACAAAAATATCGATAAAATTATCGATAAAAATATCGTTAAAAATATCGATAAAAATAGCGATAAAAAAATTAATAATAATATCGTTAAAAATATCGATAAAAACATCGATAAAAATATCGATAAAAACATCGATAAAAATATCGAAAAAATTTGACAACATATCGACAAAAATATCGATAAAAATATCGATAAAAATATCGATAAAAATATCGATAAAAATATCGATAAAAATATCGATAAAAATATCGATAAAAATATCGATAAAAATATCGATAAAAATATCGATAAAAATATCGATAAAAACATCGATAAAAATAGAAATAAAAATATCGATAAAAATATCGGTAACATATCGATAAAATTTGACAACATATCGATAAAAATATCGATAAAAATATCGACAAAAATATCGATAAAAATATCGTAAAAAATATCGATAAAAATATCGATAAAAATATCGACAAAAATATCGATAAAAATATCGATAAAAATATCGATAAAAATATCGATAAAAATATCGATAAAAATATCGATAAAATATCGATAAAAACATCGATAAAAATATCGATCAAAATATCGATAAAAATATCGATAAAAATATCGTTAAAAATATCGTTAAAAATATCGATAAAAATATCGATAAAAATATCGATAACATATCGATAAAATTTCGACAACATATCGACAAAAATATCAATAAAATTATCGATAAAATTATCGATATAAATATCGATAAAATTATCGATAAAAATATTGATAAAAATATCGTTAAAAATATCGAAAAAAATATCGATAAAAATGTCGATAAAAATATCGATATAAATATCGATAAAAAAAAATATCGTTAAAAATATCGATAAAAATATCGATAAAAATATCGTTAAAAATATCGATAACATATCGACAAAAATATCGATAAAATTATCGATAAAAATATCGTTAAAAATATCGATAAAAATAGCGATAAAAAAATTAATAATAATATCGTTAAAAATATCGATAAAAATATCGATATATATATAAATAAAAATATCGATAAAAACATCGATAAAAATATCGATAAAAACATCGATAAAAATATCGATAAAAATATCGAAAAAATTTGACAACATATCGACAAAAATATCGATAAAAATATCGATAAAAATATCGATAAAAATATCGATAAAAATATCGATAAAAATATCGATAAAAATATCGATAAAAACATCGATAAAAATATCGTTAAAAATATCGATAAAAATATCAATAAAAATATCGATAAAAATATCGATAAAAATATCGTTAAAAATATCGATAAAAATATCGATAAAAATATCGACAAAAATAAAGATAAAAAAATTAATAATAATATCGATAAAATTTCGACAACATATCGACAAAAATATCGATAAAAATATCGATAAAAATATCGATAAAAATATCGATAAAAATATCGATAAAAATATCGATAAAAATATCGATAAAAATATCGATAAAAATATCGATAAAAATATCGATAAAAATATCGATAAAAATATCGATAAAAATATCGATAAAAATATCGGTAAAAATATCGATAAAAATATCGATAAAAATATCGATAAAAATATCGATAAAAAATCGATACAAATATCGTTAAAAATATCGATAAAAATATCAATAAAAAAATCGATAAAAAAATCGATAAAAATATCGATAAAAACATCGATAAAAATATCGATAAAAACATCGATAAAAATATCGAAAAAATTTGACAACATATCGACAAAAATATCGATAAAAATATCGATAAAAATATCGATAAAAATATCGATAAAAATATCGACAAAAATATCGATAAAAATATCGATAAAAATATCGTTAAAAATATCGAAAAAAATATCGATAAAAATGTCGATAAAAATATCGATATAAATATCGATAAAAAAAAATATCGTTAAAAATATCGATAAAAATATCGATAAAAATATCGTTAAAAATATCGATAACATATCGACAAAAATATCGATAAAATTATCGATAAAAATATCGTTAAAAATATCGATAAAAATAGCGATAAAAAAATTAATAATAATATCGTTAAAAATATCGATAAATATATCGATATATATATAAATAAAAATATCGATAAAAACATCGATAAAAATATCGATAAAAACATCGATAAAAATATCGATAAAAACATCGATAAAAATATCGATAAAAACATCGATAAAAATATCGAAAAAATTTGACAACATATCGACAAAAATATCGATAAAAATATCGATAAAAATATCAATAAAAATATCGATAAAAATATCGATAAAAATATCGATAAAAATATCGATAAAAATATCGATAAAAACATCGATAAAAATATCGTTAAAAATATCGATAAAAATATCAATAAAAATATCGATAAAAATATCGATAAAAATATCGTTAAAAATATCGATAAAAATATCGATAAAAATATCGACAAAAATAAAGATAAAAAAATTAATAATAATATCGATAAAATTTCGACAACATATCGACAAAAATATCGATAAAAATATCGATAAAAATATCGATAAAAATATCGATAAAAATATCGATAAAAATATCGATAAAAATATCGATAAAAATATCGATTAAAATATCGATAAAAATATCGATAAAAAATCGATAAAAATATCGTTAAAAATATCGATAAAAATATCAATAAAAAAATCGATAAAAAAATCGATAAAAATATCGATAAAAACATCGATAAAAATATCGATAAAAACATCGATAAAAATATCGAAAAAATTTGACAACATATCGACAAAAATATCGATAAAAATATCGATAAAAATATCGATAAAAATATCGATAAAAATATCGACAAAAATATCGATAAAAATATCGATAAAAATATCGTTAAAAATATCGAAAAAAATATCGATAAAAATGTCGATAAAAATATCGATATAAATATCGATAAAAAAAAATATCGTTAAAAATATCGATAAAAATATCGATAAAAATATCGTTAAAAATATCGATAACATATCGACAAAAATATCGATAAAATTATCGATAAAAATATCGTTAAAAATATCGATAAAAATAGCGATAAAAAAATTAATAATAATATCGTTAAAAATATCGATAAAAATATCGATATATATATAAATAAAAATATCGATAAAAACATCGATAAAAATATCGATAAAAACATCGATAAAAATATCGAAAAAATATCGATAAAAATATCGATAAAAATATCGATAAAAATATCGATAAAAATATCGATAAAAATATCGATAAAAATATCGATAAAAATATCGATAAAAATATCGACAAAAATATCGATAACATATCGATAAAATTTCGACAACATATCGATAAAAATATCGATAAAAATATCGATAAAAAATCGATAAAAATATCGTTAAAAATATCGATAAAAATATCAATAAAAAAATCGATAAAAAAATCGATAAAAATATCGATAAAAACATCGATAAAAATATCGATAAAAACATCGATAAAAATATCGAAAAAATTTGACAACATATCGACAAAAATATCGATAAAAATATCGATAAAAATATCGATAAAAATATCGATAAAAATATCGACAAAAATATCGATAAAAATATCGATAAAAATATCGTTAAAAATATCGAAAAAAATATCGATAAAAATGTCGATAAAAATATCGATATAAATATCGATAAAAAAAAATATCGTTAAAAATATCGATAAAAATATCGATAAAAATATCGTTAAAAATATCGATAACATATCGACAAAAATATCGATAAAATTATCGATAAAAATATCGTTAAAAATATCGATAAAAATAGCGATAAAAAAATTAATAATAATATCGTTAAAAATATCGATAAATATATCGATATATATATAAATAAAAATATCGATAAAAACATCGATAAAAATATCGATAAAAACATCGATAAAAATATCGATAAAAACATCGATAAAAATATCGAAAAAATTTGACAACATATCGACAAAAATATCGATAAAAATATCGATAAAAATATCGATAAAAATATCGATAAAAATATCGATAAAAATATCGATAAAAATATCGATAAAAATATCGATAAAAACATCGATAAAAATATCGTTAAAAATATCGATAAAAATATCAATAAAAATATCGATAAAAATATCGATAAAAATATCGTTAAAAATATCGATAAAAATATCGATAAAAATATCGACAAAAATAAAGATAAAAAAATTAATAATAATATCGATAAAATTTCGACAACATATCGACAAAAATATCGATAAAATATCGATAAAATATCGATAAAATATCGATAAAAATATCGATAAAATATCGATAAAAATATCGATAAAAATATCGATAAAAATATCGATAAAAATATCGATAAAAATATCGATAAAAATATCGATAAAAAATCGATAAAAATATCGTTAAAAATATCGATAAAAATATCAATAAAAAAATCGATAAAAAAATCGATAAAAATATCGATAAAAACATCGATAAAAATATCGATAAAAACATCGATAAAAATATCGAAAAAATTTGACAACATATCGACAAAAATATCGATAAAAATATCGATAAAAATATCGATAAAAATATCGATAAAAATATCGACAAAAATATCGATAAAAATATCGATAAAAATATCATTAAAAATATCGAAAAAAATATCGATAAAAATGTCGATAAAAATATCGATATAAATATCGATAAAAAAAAATATCGTTAAAAATATCGATAAAAATATCGATAAAAATATCGTTAAAAATATCGATAACATATCGACAAAAATATCGATAAAATTATCGATAAAAATATCGTTAAAAATATCGATAAAAATAGCGATAAAAAAATTAATAATAATATCGTTAAAAATATCGATAAAAATATCGATATATATATAAATAAAAATATCGATAAAAACATCGATAAAAATATCGATAAAAACATCGATAAAAATATCGAAAAAATATCGATAAAAATATCGATAAAAATATCGATAAAAATATCGATAAAAATATCGATAAAAATATCGATAAAAATATCGATAAAAATATCGATAAAAATATCGACAAAAATATCGATAAAATATCGACAAAAATATCGACAAAAATATCGATAAAAATATCGATAAAAATATCGATAAAAATATCGATAAAAATATCGTTAAAAATATCGTTAAAAATATCGATAAAAATATCGAAAAAAAAACCGATAAAAATAACGATAAAAATTTCGATAACATATCGATAAAATTTCGACAACATATCGATAAAAACATCGATATAAATATCGATAAAAATATCGATAAAAATATCGATAAAAATATCGATAAAAATATCGATAAAAATATCGATAAAAATATCGATAAAAATAACGATAAAAATATTGATAAAAATATCGATAAAAAATATCGATAAATATATCGATAAAAATATAAATAAAAATATCGATAAAAATATCTATAAAAATAACGATAAAAATATCGATAAAAATATCGATAATAATATCGATAAAAATATCGATTAAAATATTGATAAAAATATCGATAAAAATATTGATAAAAATATCGATAATGCAACGTGTTGCATGCAACATTTTTTATGCAACGTGTTGCATGCAACATTTTCTATGCAACATCCAACATGTTGCATGCAACATTTTTTATGAAACATGCAATATTTTGTATGCAACATGTTGCATGCAACATTTTGTATGCAACATGTTGCATGCAACTTTTTTTATGCAACATGCAACATGTTGCATGCAACATTTTGTATGAAACATGCAACTTGTTGTATGAAACATGCAACTTGTTGAATGCAACATGCAACTTGTTGCATGCAACATTTTTTATGAAACATGCAATATTTTGTATGCAACATGTTGCATGCAACATTTTGTATGCAACATGTTGCATGCAACATTTTGTATGCAACATGTTGCATGCAACTTTTTTTATGCAACATGTTGCATGCAACTTTTTGTATGCCACATGCTACATTTTGTATGCAACGTGTTGCATGCAACTTTTTTTATGCAACATGTTGCATGCAACTTTTTGTATGCAACATGCAACATGTTGCATGCAACATTTTGTATGAAACATGCAACTTGTTGCATGCAACATTTTGTATGCCACATGCAACATTTTGTATGCAACATTTTGTATGCCACATGCTACATTTTGTATGCAACGTGTTGCATGCAACATTTTGTATGCAACGTGTTGCATGCAACATTTTGTATGCAACATGCAACATGTTGCATGCAACATTTTGTATGAAACATGTTGCATGCAACTTTTTTTATGCAACATGTTGCATGCAACTTTTTGTATGCAACATGTTGCATGCAACTTTTTTTATGCAACATGTTGCACGCAACTTTTTGTATGCAACATGCAACATGTTGCATGCAACATTTTGTATGAAACATGCAACTTGTTGTATGAAACATGCAACTTGTTGTATGAAACATGCAACTTGTTGTATGAAACATGCAACTTGTTGTATGCAACATGCAACTTGTTGCATGCAACATTTTTTATGAAACATGCAATATTTTGTATGCAACATGTTGCATGCAACTTTTTGTATGCAACATGCAACATGTTGCATGCAACTTGTTGTATGAAACATGCAACTTTTTGTATGCAACATGCAACTTGTTGCATGCAACATTTTTTATGCAACATGTTGCATGCAACATTTTGTATGCCACATGCTACATTTTGTATGCAACGTGTTGCATGCAACATTTTGTATGCAACATGCAACATGTTGCATGCAACATTTTGTATGCAACATGCAACATGTTGCATGCAACATTTTGTATGAAACATGCAACTTGTTGTATGCAACATTTTGTATGAAACATGCAACTTGTTGTATGCAAAATGCAACTTTTTGTATGCAACATGCAACTTTTTGTATGCAACATGTTGCAATAAAACTATCGGAAAAACTATCGGCAAAACTATCTGCAAAACTATTGCCAAAAATATCGATAAAAATATCGATAAAAACATCGATAAAAATATATCGATAAAAATATCGATAAAAATATCGAATAAATATCGATAAAAATATCGAGAAAAATATCGATAAAAATATCGATAAAAATATCGATAAAAATATCGATAAAAATATCGATAAAAATATCGATAAAAATATCGATAAAAATATCGATAAAAATATCGATAAAAATATCGTTAAAAATATCGTTAAAAATATCGATAAAAATATTGAAAAAAATACCGATAGAAATATCGATAAAAATATCGAAAAAAATATCGATAAAAATATCGATAAAAATATCGATAAAAATATCGATATAAATATCGATAAAAATAACAACTTTTTGTATGCAACATGTTGCAATAAAACTATCGGAAAAACTATCGGTAAAACTATCTGCAAAACTATTGCCAAAAATATCGATAAAAATATCGATAAAAATATCGATAAAAATATCGACAAAAATATCGATAAAAATATCGAAAAAAATATCGATAAAAATATCGATAAAAATATCGATAAAAATATCGATATAAATATCGATAAAAATATCGATAAAAATAACGATAAAAATATTGATAAAAATATCGATAAAAACATCGATAAAATCATCGAAAAAATATCGATAAAAATATCTATAAAAATATCGATAAAAATATATTTAAAAATATGGTTAAATATAAGGATAAAAAAATTAATAATAATATCGTTAAAAATATCGATAAAAATATCGTTAAAAATATCGATAAAAATATCGATTTAAATATCGATAAAATATCGATAAAAATATCGATAAAATTATCGATAATCGATAAAATATCGATAAAAATATCGATAAAAATATCGATAAAAATATCGATAAAAATATCGATAAAAATATCGATAAAAATATCGATAAAAATATCGATAAAAATATCGATAAAAATATCGATAAAAATATCGACAAAAATATCGAAAAAAATATCGATAAAAATATCGATAAAAATATCGATAAAAATATCGATAAAAATATCGAAAAAAATATCGATAATAATATCGATAAAAATATCGATAAAAATATCGATATAAATATCGATAAAAATATCGATAAAAATAACGATAAAAATATTGATAAAAATATCGATAAAAAATATCGATAAATATATCGATAAAAATATAAATAAAAATATCGATAAAAATATCTATAAAAATAACGATAAAAATATCGATAAAAATATCTATAATAATATCGATAAAAATATCGATTAAAATATTGATAAAAATATCGATAAAAATATTGATAAAAATATCGATAATGCAACGTGTTGCATGCAACATTTTTTATGCAACGTGTTGCATGCAACATTTTCTATGCAACATCCAACATGTTGCATGCAA
Organism: Drosophila azteca; assembly: GCA_005876895.1. Classification (NCBI taxonomy): domain Eukaryota; kingdom Metazoa; phylum Arthropoda; class Insecta; order Diptera; family Drosophilidae; genus Drosophila; species Drosophila azteca. The sequence goes on from VCKU01000034.1 coordinate 1,557,614, forward strand.
CATTTTTTATGAAACATGCAATATTTTGTATGCAACATGTTGCATGCAACATTTTGTATGCAACATGTTGCATGCAACTTTTTTTATGCAACATGTTGCATGCAACTTTTTGTATGCAACATGCAACATGTTGCATGCAAAATTTTGTATGAAACATGCAACTTGTTGCATGCAACATTTTGTATGCCACATGCAACATTTTGTATGCAACATTTTGTATGCCACATGCTACATTTTGTATGCAACGTGTTGCATGCAACATTTTGTATGCAACATGCAACATGTTGCATGCAACATTTTGTATGCAACATGCAACATGTTGCATGCAACATTTTGTATGAAACATGCAACTTTTTGTATGCAACATGTTGCAATAAAACTATCGGAAAAACTATCGGCAAAACTATCTGCAAAACTATTGCCAAAAATATCGATAAAAATATCGATAAAAACATCGATAAAAATATATCGATAAAAATATCGATAAAAATATCGAATAAATATCGATAAAAATATCGAGAAAAATATCGATAAAAATATCGATAAAAATATCGATAAAAATATCGATAAAAATATCGATAAAAATATCGATAAAAATATCGATAAAAATATCGTTAAAAATATCGTTAAAAATATCGATAAAAATATTGAAAAAAATACCGATAGAAATATCGATAAAAATATCGAAAAAAATATCGATAAAAATATCGATAAAAATATCGATAAAAATATCGATATAAATATCGATAAAAATAACAACTTTTTGTATGCAACATGTTGCAATAAAACTATCGGAAAAACTATCGGCAAAACTATCTGCAAAACTATTGCCAAAAATATCGATAAAAATATCGATAAAAATATCGATAAAAATATCGACAAAAATATCGATAAAAATATCGAAAAAAATATCGATAAAAATATCGATAAAAATATCGATAAAAATATCGATATAAATATCGATAAAAATATCGATAAAAATAACGATAAAAATATTGATAAAAATATCGATAAAAACATCGATAAAATCATCGAAAAAATATCGATAAAAATATCGATAAAAATATCGATAAAAATATCGATAAAAATATCGATAAAAATATCGATAAAAATATCGATAAAAATATCGACAAAAATATCGATAAAATATCGACAAAAATATCGACAAAAATATCGATAAAAATATCGATAAAAATATCGATAAAAATATCGATAAAAATATCGTTAAAAATATCGTTAAAAATATCGATAAAAATATCGAAAAAAAAACCGATAAAAATAACGATAAAAATTTCGATAACATATCGATAAAATTTCGACAACATATCGATAAAAACATCGATATAAATATCGATAAAAATATCGATAAAAATATCGATAAAAATATCGATAAAAATATCGATAAAAATATCGATAAAAATATCGATAAAAATATCGATAAAAATAACGATAAAAATATTGATAAAAATATCGATAAAAAATATCGATAAATATATCGATAAAAATATAAATAAAAATATCGATAAAAATATCTATAAAAATAACGATAAAAATATCGATAAAAATATCGATAATAATATCGATAAAAATATCGATTAAAATATTGATAAAAATATCGATAAAAATATTGATAAAAATATCGATAATGCAACGTGTTGCATGCAACATTTTTTATGCAACGTGTTGCATGCAACATTTTCTATGCAACATCTAACATGTTGCATGCAACATTTTTTATGAAACATGCAATATTTTGTATGCAACATGTTGCATGCAACATTTTGTATGCAACATGTTGCATGCAACTTTTTTTATGCAACATGCAACATGTTGCATGCAACATTTTGTATGAAACATGCAACTTGTTGTATGAAACATGCAACTTGTTGAATGCAACATGCAACTTGTTGCATGCAACATTTTTTATGAAACATGCAATATTTTGTATGCAACATGTTGCATGCAACATTTTGTATGCAACATGTTGCATGCAACATTTTGTATGCAACATGTTGCATGCAACTTTTTTTATGCAACATGTTGCATGCAACTTTTTGTATGCCACATGCTACATTTTGTATGCAACGTGTTGCATGCAACTTTTTTTATGCAACATGTTGCATGCAACTTTTTGTATGCAACATGCAACATGTTGCATGCAACATTTTGTATGAAACATGCAACTTGTTGCATGCAACATTTTGTATGCCACATGCAACATTTTGTATGCAACATTTTGTATGCCACATGCTACATTTTGTATGCAACGTGTTGCATGCAACATTTTGTATGCAACGTGTTGCATGCAACATTTTGTATGCAACATGCAACATGTTGCATGCAACATTTTGTATGAAACATGTTGCATGCAACTTTTTTTATGCAACATGTTGCATGCAACTTTTTGTATGCAACATGTTGCATGCAACTTTTTTTATGCAACATGTTGCACGCAACTTTTTGTATGCAACATGCAACATGTTGCATGCAACATTTTGTATGAAACATGCAACTTGTTGTATGAAACATGCAACTTGTTGTATGAAACATGCAACTTGTTGTATGAAACATGCAACTTGTTGTATGCAACATGCAACTTGTTGCATGCAACATTTTTTATGAAACATGCAATATTTTGTATGCAACATGTTGCATGCAACTTTTTGTATGCAACATGCAACATGTTGCATGCAACTTGTTGTATGAAACATGCAACTTTTTGTATGCAACATGCAACTTGTTGCATGCAACATTTTTTATGCAACATGTTGCATGCAACATTTTGTATGCCACATGCTACATTTTGTATGCAACGTGTTGCATGCAACATTTTGTATGCAACATGCAACATGTTGCATGCAACATTTTGTATGCAACATGCAACATGTTGCATGCAACATTTTGTATGAAACATGCAACTTGTTGTATGCAACATTTTGTATGAAACATGCAACTTGTTGTATGCAAAATGCAACTTTTTGTATGCAACATGCAACTTTTTGTATGCAACATGTTGCAATAAAACTATCGGAAAAACTATCGGCAAAACTATCTGCAAAACTATTGCCAAAAATATCGATAAAAATATCGATAAAAACATCGATAAAAATATATCGATAAAAATATCGATAAAAATATCGAATAAATATCGATAAAAATATCGAGAAAAATATCGATAAAAATATCGATAAAAATATCGATAAAAATATCGATAAAAATATCGATAAAAATATCGATAAAAATATCGATAAAAATATCGTTAAAAATATCGTTAAAAATATCGATAAAAATATTGAAAAAAATACCGATAGAAATATCGATAAAAATATCGAAAAAAATATCGATAAAAATATCGATAAAAATATCGATAAAAATATCGATATAAATATCGATAAAAATAACAACTTTTTGTATGCAACATGTTGCAATAAAACTATCGGAAAAACTATCGGCAAAACTATCTGCAAAACTATTGCCAAAAATATCGATAAAAATATCGATAAAAATATCGATAAAAATATCGACAAAAATATCGATAAAAATATCGAAAAAAATATCGATAAAAATATCGATAAAAATATCGATAAAAATATCGATATAAATATCGATAAAAATATCGATAAAAATAACGATAAAAATATTGATAAAAATATCGATAAAAACATCGATAAAATCATCGAAAAAATATCGATAAAAATATCTATAAAAATATCGATAAAAATATATTTAAAAATATGGTTAAATATAAGGATAAAAAAATTAATAATAATATCGTTAAAAATATCGATAAAAATATCGTTAAAAATATCGATAAAAATATCGATTTAAATATCGATAAAAATATCGATAAAAATATCGATAAAATTATCGATAAAAATATCGATAAAATATCGATAAAAATATCGATAAAAATATCGATAAAAATATCGATAAAAATATCGATAAAAATATCGATAAAAATATCGATAAAAATATCGATAAAAATATCGATAAAAATATCGATAAAAATATCGACAAAAATATCGAAAAAAATATCGATAAAAATATCGATAAAAATATCGATAAAAATATCGATAAAAATATCGAAAAAAATATCGATAATAATATCGATAAAAATATCGATAAAAATATCGATATAAATATCGATAAAAATATCGATAAAAATAACGATAAAAATATTGATAAAAATATCGATAAAAAATATCGATAAATATATCGATAAAAATATAAATAAAAATATCGATAAAAATATCTATAAAAATAACGATAAAAATATCGATAAAAATATCTATAATAATATCGATAAAAATATCGATTAAAATATTGATAAAAATATCGATAAAAATATTGATAAAAATATCGATAATGCAACGTGTTGCATGCAACATTTTTTATGCAACGTGTTGCATGCAACATTTTCTATGCAACATCCAACATGTTGCATGCAACATTTTTTATGAAACATGCAATATTTTGTATGCAACATGTTGCATGCAACATTTTGTATGCAACATGTTGCATGCAACTTTTTTTATGCAACATGTTGCATGCAACTTTTTGTATGCAACATGCAACATGTTGCATGCAAAATTTTGTATGAAACATGCAACTTGTTGCATGCAACATTTTGTATGCCACATGCAACATTTTGTATGCAACATTTTGTATGCAACATTTTGTATGCCACATGCTACATTTTGTATGCAACGTGTTGCATGCAACATTTTGTATGCAACATGCAACATGTTGCATGCAACATTTTGTATGAAACATGTTGCATGCAACTTTTTTTATGCAACATGTTGCATGCAACTTTTTGTATGCAACATGTTGCATGCAACTTTTTTTATGCAACATGTTGCATGCAACTTTTTGTATGCAACATGCAACATGTTGCATGCAACATTTTGTATGAAACATGCAACTTGTTGTATGAAACATGCAACTTGTTGTATGAAACATGCAACTTGTTGAATGCAACATGCAACTTGTTGCATGCAACATTTTTTATGAAACATGCAATATTTTGTATGCAACATGTTGCATGCAACATTTTGTATGCAACATGTTGCATGCAACATTTTGTATGCAACATGTTGCATGCAACTTTTTTTATGCAACATGTTGCATGCAACTTTTTGTATGCCACATGCTACATTTTGTATGCAACGTGTTGCATGCAACTTTTTTTATGCAACATGTTGCATGCAACTTTTTGTATGCAACATGCAACATGTTGCATGCAAAATTTTGTATGAAACATGCAACTTGTTGCATGCAACATTTTGTATGCCACATGCAACATTTTGTATGCAACATTTTGTATGCCACATGCTACATTTTGTATGCAACGTGTTGCATGCAACATTTTGTATGCAACGTGTTGCATGCAACATTTTGTATGCAACGTGTTGCATGCAACATTTTGTATGCAACATGCAACATGTTGCATGCAACATTTTGTATGAAACATGTTGCATGCAACTTTTTTTATGCAACATGTTGCATGCAACTTTTTGTATGCAACATGTTGCATGCAACTTTTTTTATGCAACATGTTGCATGCAACTTTTTGTATGCAACATGCAACATGCAACTTTTTGTATGCAACATGCAACATGTTGCATGCAACATTTTGTATGAAACATGCAACTTGTTGTATGAAACATGCAACTTGTTGTATGAAACATGCAACTTGTTGTATGCAACATGCAACTTGTTGCATGCAACATTTTGTATGCCACATGCTACATTTTGTATGCAACATGTTGCATGCAAAATTTTGTATGAAACATGCAACATGTTGCATGCAACATTTTGTATGAAACATGCTACATTTTGTATGCAACATGTTGCATGCAACTTTTTTTATGCAACATGTTGCATGCAACTTTTTGTATGCAACATGCAACATGTTGCATGCAACATTTTGTATGAAACATGCAACTTGTTGTATGAAACATGCAACTTGTTGTATGAAACATGCAACTTGTTGTATGCAACATGCAACTTGTTGCATGCAACATTTTTTATGAAACATGCAATATTTTGTATGCAACATGTTGCATGCAACTTTTTGTATGCAACATGCAACATGTTGCATGCAACTTGTTGTATGAAACATGCAACTTTTTGTATGCAACATGCAACTTGTTGCATGCAACATTTTTTATGCAACATGTTGCATGCAACATTTTGTATGCCACATGCTACATTTTGTATGCAACGTGTTGCATGCAACATTTTGTATGCAACATGCAACATGTTGCATGCAACATTTTGTATGCAACATGCAACATGTTGCATGCAACATTTTGTATGAAACATGCAACTTGTTGTATGCAACATTTTGTATGAAACATGCAACTTGTTGTATGCAACATGCAACTTTTTGTATGCAACATGCAACTTTTTGTATGCAACATGTTGCAATAAAACTATCGGAAAAACTATCGGCAAAACTATCTGCAAAACTATTGCCAAAAATATCGATAAAAATATCGATAAAAACATCGATAAAAATATATCGATGAAAATATCGATAAAAATATCGAATAAATATCGATAAAAATATCGAGAAAAATATCGATAAAAATATCGATAAAAATATCGATAAAAATATCGATAAAAATATGCATGCAACATTTTTTATGAAACATGCAATATTTTGTATGCAACATGTTGCATGCAACATTTTGTATGCAACATGTTGCATGCAACATTTTGTATGCAACATGTTGCATGCAACTTTTTTTATGCAACATGTTGCATGCAACTTTTTGTATGCCACATGCTACATTTTGTATGCAACGTGTTGCATGCAACTTTTTTTATGCAACATGTTGCATGCAACTTTTTGTATGCAACATGCAACATGCAACTTTTTGTATGCAACATGTTGCATGCAACATTTTGTATGAAACATGCAACTTGTTGTATGAAACATGCAACTTGTTGTATGAAACATGCAACTTGTTGTATGAAACATGCAACTTGTTGTATGAAACATGCTACATTTTGTATGCAACGTGTTGCATGCAACTTTTTTTATGCAACATGTTGCATGCAACTTTTTGTATGCAACATGCAACATGTTGCATGCAAAATTTTGTATGAAACATGCAACTTGTTGCATGCAACATTTTGTATGCCACATGCAACATTTTGTATGCAACATTTTGTATGCCACATGCTACATTTTGTATGCAACGTGTTGCATGCAACATTTTGTATGCAACATGCAACATGTTGCATGCAACATTTTGTATGAAACATGTTGCATGCAACTTTTTTTATGCAACATGTTGCATGCAACTTTTTGTATGCAACATGTTGCATGCAACTTTTTTTATGCAACATGTTGCATGCAACTTTTTGTATGCAACATGCAACATGTTGCATGCAACATTTTGTATGAAACATGCAACTTGTTGTATGAAACATGCAACTTGTTGAATGCAACATGCAACTTGTTGCATGCAACATTTTTTATGAAACATGCAATATTTTGTATGCAACATGTTGCATGCAACATTTTGTATGCAACATGTTGCATGCAACTTTTTTTATGCAACATGTTGCATGCAACTTTTTGTATGCCACATGCTACATTTTGTATGCAACGTGTTGCATGCAACTTTTTTTATGCAACATGTTGCATGCAACTTTTTGTATGCAACATGCAACATGTTGCATGCAAAATTTTGTATGAAACATGCAACTTGTTGCATGCAACATTTTGTATGCCACATGCAACATTTTGTATGCAACATTTTGTATACCACATGCTACATTTTGTATGCAACGTGTTGCATGCAACATTTTGTATGCAACGTGTTGCATGCAACATTTTGTATGCAACGTGTTGCATGCAACATTTTGTATGCAACGTGTTGCATGCAACATTTTGTATGCAACGTGTTGCATGCAACATTTTGTATGCAACATGCAACATGTTGCATGCAACATTTTGTATGAAACATGTTGCATGCAACTTTTTTTATGCAACATGTTGCATGCAACTTTTTGTATGCAACATGTTGCATGCAACTTTTTTTATGCAACATGTTGCATGCAACTTTTTGTATGCAACATGCAACATGTTGCATGCAACATTTTGGTTTCAACATGTTGCATGCAACTTTTTTTATGCAACATGTTGCATGCAACTTTTTGTATGCAACATGCAACATGTTGCATGCAACATTTTGTATGAAACATGCAACTTGTTGTATGAAACATGCAACTTGTTGAATGCAACATGCAACTTGTTGCATGCAACATTTTTTATGAAACATGCAATATTTTGTATGCAACATGTTGCATGCAACATTTTGTATGCAACATGTTGCATGCAACATTTTGTATGCAACATGTTGCATGCAACTTTTTTTATGCAACATGTTGCATGCAACTTTTTGTATGCCACATGCTACATTTTGTATGCAACGTGTTGCATGCAACTTTTTTTATGCAACATGTTGCATGCAACTTTTTGTATGCAACATGCAACATGTTGCATGCAAAATTTTGTATGAAACATGCAACTTGTTGCATGCAACATTTTGTATGCCACATGCAACATTTTGTATGCAACATTTTGTATGCCACATGCTACATTTTGTATGCAACGTGTTGCATGCAACATTTTGTATGCAACGTGTTGCATGCAACATTTTGTATGCAACGTGTTGCATGCAACATTTTGTATGCAACGTGTTGCATGCAACATTTTGTATGCAACATGCAACATGTTGCATGCAACATTTTGTATGAAACATGTTGCATGCAACTTTTTTTATGCAACATGTTGCATGCAACTTTTTGTATGCAACATGTTGCATGCAACTTTTTTTATGCAACATGTTGCATGCAACTTTTTGTATGCAACATGCAACATGTTGCATGCAACATTTTGTATGAAACATGCAACTTGTTGTATGAAACATGCAACTTGTTGTATGAAACATGCAACTTGTTGTATGCAACATGCAACTTGTTGCATGCAACATTTTTTATGAAACATGCAATATTTTGTATGCAACATGTTGCATGCAACTTTTTGTATGCAACATGCAACATGTTGCATGCAACTTGTTGTATGAAACATGCAACTTTTTGTATGCAACATGCAACTTGTTGCATGCAACATTTTTTATGCAACATGTTGCATGCAACATTTTGTATGCCACATGCTACATTTTGTATGCAACGTGTTGCATGCAACATTTTGTATGCAACATGCAACATGTTGCATGCAACATTTTGTATGCAACATGCAACATGTTGCATGCAACATTTTGTATGAAACATGCAACTTGTTGTATGCAACATTTTGTATGAAACATGCAACTTGTTGTATGCAACATGCAACTTTTTGTATGCAACATGCAACTTTTTGTATGCAACATGTTGCAATAAAACTATCGGAAAAACTATCGGCAAAACTATCTGCAAAACTATTGCCAAAAACATCGATAAAAATATATCGATAAAAATATCGATAAAAATATCGAATAAATATCGATAAAAATATCGAGAAAAATATCGATAAAAATATCGATAAAAATATCGATAAAAATATCGATAAAAATATCGATAAAAATATCGATAAAAATATCGATAAAAATATCGATAAAAATATCGTTAAAAATATCGTTAAAAATATCGATAAAAATATTGAAAAAAATACCGATAAAAATATCGATAAAAATATCGAAAAAAATACCGATAGAAATATCGATAAAAATATCGATAAAAATATCGATAAAAATATCGATAAGAACATCGATAAAAATATCGATAAAAATATCGATAAAAATAACGATAAAAATATTGATAAAAATATCGATAAAAAATATCGATAAAAATATCGATAAAAATGTAAATAAAAACATCGATAAAAATATCGATAAAAATAACGATAAAAATATCGATAAAAATATCGATAAAAATATGAATAGTAATATCGTTAAAAATATGAATAGTAATATCGTTAAAAATATCGATAAAAATATCGATAAAAAAGTCTATAAAAATATCGATAAAAATATCGATAAAAATATCGATAATAATATCGATAAAAATATCGATAAAAATATGAATAGTAATATCGTTAAAAATATCGATAAAAATATCGTTAAAAATATCGATAAAAATATCGACAAAAATATCGATAAAAAATATCGATAAAAATATCGATAAAAATATCGATAAAAATATAAATAAAAATATCGATAAAAATATCGATAAAAATATCGATGAAAATATAAATAAAAATATCGATAAAAATATCGATAACATCGATAACATATCGACAAAAATATCGATAAAATTATCGAAAAAAATATCGATAAAAATGTCGATAAAATTATCGATAAAAATATCGACAAAAAATATCGACAAAAATGTCGATAAAAATATCGATAAAAATATCGATAAAAATATCGATAAAAATATGAATAGTAATATCGTTAAAAATATGAATAGTAATATCGTTAAAAATATCGATAAAAATATCGATAAAAAAGTCTATAAAAATATCGATAAAAATATCGATAATAATATCGATAAAAATATCGATAATAATATTGAAAAAAATACCGATAAAAATATCGATAAAAATATCGATAAAAATATCGATAAAAATATCGATAAAAATATGAATAGTAATATCGTTAAAAATATGAATAGTAATATCGTTAAAAATATCGATAAAAATATCGATAAAAAAGTCTATAAAAATATCGATAAAAATATCGATAATAATATCGATAAAAATATCGATAATAATATTGAAAAAAATACCGATAAAAATATCGATAAAAATATCGAAAAAAATACCGATAAAAATATCGATAAATATATCGATAAAAATATCGATAAGAACATCGATAAAAATATCGATAAAAATATCGATAAAAATAACGATAAAAATATTGAAAAAAATATCGATATCGAAACATGCAACTTGTTGCATGCAACATTTTGTATGCCACATGCAACATTTTGTATGCAACATTTTGTATGCCACATGCTACATTTTGTATGCAACGTGTTGCATGCAACATTTTGTATGCAACGTGTTGCATGCAACATTTTGTATGCAACGTGTTGCATGCAACATTTTGTATGCAACATGCAACATGTTGCATGCAACATTTTGTATGAAACATGTTGCATGCAACTTTTTTTATGCAACATGTTGCATGCAACTTTTTGTATGCAACATGTTGCATGCAATTTTTTTATGCAACATGTTGCATGCAACCTTTTGTATGCAACATGCAACATGTTGCATGCAACATTTTGTATGAAACATGCAACTTGTTGTATGAAACATGCAACTTGTTGTATGAAACATGCAACTTGTTGTATGCAACATGCAACTTGTTGCATGCAACATTTTTTATGAAACATGCAATATTTTGTATGCAACATGTTGCATGCAACTTTTTGTATGCAACATGTTGCATGCAACTTGTTGTATGAAACATGCAACTTTTTGTATGCAACATGCAACTTGTTGCATGCAACATTTTTTATGCAACATGTTGCATGCAACATTTTGTATGCCACATGCTACATTTTGTATGCAACGTGTTGCATGCAACATTTTGTATGCAACATGCAACATGTTGCATGCAACATTTTGTATGAAACATGCAACTTGTTGTATGCAACATTTTGTATGAAACATGCAACTTGTTGTATGCAACATGCAACTTTTTGTATGCAACATGCAACTTTTTGTATGCAACATGTTGCAATAGAACTATCGGAAAAACTATCGGCAAAACTATCTGCAAAACTATTGCCAAAAATATCGATAAAAATATCGATAAAAACATCGATAAAAATATATCGATAAAAATATCGATAAAAATATCGAATAAATATCGATAAAAATATCGAGAAAAATATCGATAAAAATATCGATAAAAATATCGATAAAAATATCGATAAAAATATCGATAAAAATATCGATAAAAATATCGATAAAAATATCGATAAAAATATCGTTAAAAATATCGTTAAAAATATCGATAAAAATATTGAAAAAAATACCGATAGAAATATCGATAAAAATATCGAAAAAAATATCGATAAAAATATCGATAAAAATATCGATAAAAATATCGATATAAATATCGATAAAAATATCGATAAAAATAACAACTTTTTGTATGCAACATGTTGCAATAAAACTATCGGAAAAACTATCGGCAAAACTATCTGCAAAACTATTGCCAAAAATATCGATAAAAATATCGATAAAAATATCGATAAAAATATCGACAAAAATATCGATAAAAATATCGAAAAAAATATCGATAAAAATATCGATAAAAATATCGATAAAAATATCGATATAAATATCGATAAAAATATCGATAAAAATAACGATAAAAATATTGATAAAAATATCGATAAAAACATCGATAAAATCATCGAAAAAATATCGATAAAAATATCTATAAAAATATCGATAAAAATATATTTAAAAATATGGTTAAATATAAGGATAAAAAAATTAATAATAATATCGTTAAAAATATCGATAAAAATATCGTTAAAAATATCGATAAAAATATCGATTTAAATATCGATAAAAATATCGATAAAAATATCGATAAAATTATCGATAAAAATATCGATAAAAATATCGATAAAAATATCGATAAAAATATCGATAAAAATATCGATAAAAATATCGATAAAAATATCGATAAAAATATCGATAAAAATATCGATAAAAATATCGATAAAAATATCGACAAAAATATCGAAAAAAATATCGATAAAAATATCGATAAAAATATCGATAAAAATATCGATAAAAATATCGAAAAAAATATCGATAATAATATCGATAAAAATATCGATAAAAATATCGATATAAATATCGATAAAAATATCGATAAAAATAACGATAAAAATATTGATAAAAATATCGATAAAAAATATCGATAAATATATCGATAAAAATATAAATAAAAATATCGATAAAAATATCTATAAAAATAACGATAAAAATATCGATAAAAATATCTATAATAATATCGATAAAAATATCGATTAAAATATTGATAAAAATATCGATAAAAATATTGATAAAAATATCGATAATGCAACGTGTTGCATGCAACATTTTTTATGCAACGTGTTGCATGCAACATTTTCTATGCAACATCCAACATGTTGCATGCAACATTTTTTATGAAACATGCAATATTTTGTATGCAACATGTTGCATGCAACATTTTGTATGCAACATGTTGCATGCAACTTTTTTTATGCAACATGTTGCATGCAACTTTTTGTATGCAACATGCAACATGTTGCATGCAAAATTTTGTATGAAACATGCAACTTGTTGCATGCAACATTTTGTATGCCACATGCAACATTTTGTATGCAACATTTTGTATGCAACATTTTGTATGCCACATGCTACATTTTGTATGCAACGTGTTGCATGCAACATTTTGTATGCAACATGCAACATGTTGCATGCAACATTTTGTATGAAACATGTTGCATGCAACTTTTTTTATGCAACATGTTGCATGCAACTTTTTGTATGCAACATGTTGCATGCAACTTTTTTTATGCAACATGTTGCATGCAACTTTTTGTATGCAACATGCAACATGTTGCATGCAACATTTTGTATGAAACATGCAACTTGTTGTATGAAACATGCAACTTGTTGTATGAAACATGCAACTTGTTGAATGCAACATGCAACTTGTTGCATGCAACATTTTTTATGAAACATGCAATATTTTGTATGCAACATGTTGCATGCAACATTTTGTATGCAACATGTTGCATGCAACATTTTGTATGCAACATGTTGCATGCAACATTTTGTATGCAACATGTTGCATGCAACTTTTTTTATGCAACATGTTGCATGCAACTTTTTGTATGCCACATGCTACATTTTGTATGCAACGTGTTGCATGCAACTTTTTTTATGCAACATGTTGCATGCAACTTTTTGTATGCAACATGCAACATGTTGCATGCAAAATTTTGTATGAAACATGCAACTTGTTGCATGCAACATTTTGTATGCCACATGCAACATTTTGTATGCAACATTTTGTATGCCACATGCTACATTTTGTATGCAACGTGTTGCATGCAACATTTTGTATGCAACGTGTTGCATGCAACATTTTGTATGCAACGTGTTGCATGCAACATTTTGTATGCAACATGCAACATGTTGCATGCAACATTTTGTATGAAACATGTTGCATGCAACTTTTTTTATGCAACATGTTGCATGCAACTTTTTGTATGCAACATGTTGCATGCAACTTTTTTTATGCAACATGTTGCATGCAACTTTTTGTATGCAACATGCAACATGTTGCATGCAACATTTTGTATGAAACATGCAACTTGTTGTATGAAACATGCAACTTGTTGTATGAAACATGCAACTTGTTGTATGCAACATGCAACTTGTTGCATGCAACATTTTTTATGAAACATGCAATATTTTGTATGCAACATGTTGCATGCAACTTTTTGTATGCAACATGCAACATGTTGCATGCAACTTGTTGTATGAATCATGCAACTTTTTGTATGCAACATGCAACTTGTTGCATGCAACATTTTTTATGCAACATGTTGCATGCAACATTTTGTATGCCACATGCTACATTTTGTATGCAACGTGTTGCATGCAACATTTTGTATGCAACATGCAACATGTTGCATGCAACATTTTGTATGAAACATGCTACATTTTGTATGCAACGTGTTGCATGCAACTTTTTTTATGCAACATGTTGCATGCAACTTTTTGTATGCAACATGCAACATGTTGCATGCAAAATTTTGTATGAAACATGCAACTTGTTGCATGCAACATTTTGTATGCCACATGCTACATTTTGTATGCAACATGTTGCATGCAAAATTTTGTATGAAACATGCAACATGTTGCATGCAACATTTTGTATGAAACATGCTACATTTTGTATGCAACATGTTGCATGCAACTTTTTTTATGCAACATGTTGCATGCAACTTTTTGTATGCAACATGCAACATGTTGCATGCAACATTTTGTATGAAACATGCAACTTGTTGTATGAAACATGCAACTTGTTGTATGAAACATGCTACTTGTTGTATGCAACATGCAACTTGTTGCATGCAACATTTTTTATGAAACATGCAATATTTTGTATGCAACATGTTGCATGCAACTTTTTGTATGCAACATGCAACATGTTGCATGCAACTTGTTGTATGAAACATGCAACTTTTTGTATGCAACATGCAACTTGTTGCATGCAACATTTTTTATGCAACATGTTGCATGCAACATTTTGTATGCCACATGCTACATTTTGTATGCAACGTGTTGCATGCAACATTTTGTATGCAACATGCAACATGTTGCATGCAACATTTTGTATGCAACATGCAACATGTTGCATGCAACATTTTGTATGAAACATGCAACTTGTTGTATGCAACATTTTGTATGAAACATGCAACTTGTTGTATGCAACATGCAACTTTTTGTATGCAACATGCAACTTTTTGTATGCAACATGTTGCAATAAAACTATCGGAAAAACTATCGGCAAAACTATCTGCAAAACTATTGCCAAAAATATCGATAAAAATATCGATAAAAACATCGATAAAAATATATCGATGAAAATATCGATAAAAATATCGAATAAATATCGATAAAAATATCGAGAAAAATATCGATAAAAATATCGATAAAAATATCGATAAAAATATCGATAAAAATATGCATGCAACATTTTTTATGAAACATGCAATATTTTGTATGCAACATGTTGCATGCAACATTTTGTATGCAACATGTTGCATGCAACATTTTGTATGCAACATGTTGCATGCAACTTTTTTTATGCAACATGTTGCATGCAACTTTTTGTATGCCACATGCTACATTTTGTATGCAACGTGTTGCATGCAACTTTTTTTATGCAACATGTTGCATGCAACTTTTTGTATGCAACATGCAACATGCAACTTTTTGTATGCAACATGTTGCATGCAACATTTTGTATGAAACATGCAACTTGTTGTATGAAACATGCAACTTGTTGTATGAAACATGCAACTTGTTGTATGAAACATGCTACATTTTGTATGCAACGTGTTGCATGCAACTTTTTTTATGCAACATGTTGCATGCAACTTTTTGTATGCAACATGCAACATGTTGCATGCAAAATTTTGTATGAAACATGCAACTTGTTGCATGCAACATTTTGTATGCCACATGCAACATTTTGTATGCAACATTTTGTATGCCACATGCTACATTTTGTATGCAACGTGTTGCATGCAACATTTTGTATGCAACATGCAACATGTTGCATGCAACATTTTGTATGAAACATGTTGCATGCAACTTTTTTATGCAACATGTTGCATGCAACTTTTTGTATGCATCATGTTGCATGCAACTTTTTTTATGCAACATGTTGCATGCAACTTTTTGTATGCAACATGCAACATGTTGCATGCAACATTTTGTATGAAACATGCAACTTGTTGTATGAAACATGCAACTTGTTGAATGCAACATGCAACTTGTTGCATGCAACATTTTTTATGAAACATGCAATATTTTGTATGCAACATGTTGCATGCAACATTTTGTATGCAACATGTTGCATGCAACTTTTTTTATGCAACATGTTGCATGCAACTTTTTGTATGCCACATGCTACATTTTGTATGCAACGTGTTGCATGCAACTTTTTTTATGCAACATGTTGCATGCAACTTTTTGTATGCAACATGCAACATGTTGCATGCAAAATTTTGTATGAAACTTGCAACTTGTTGCATGCAACATTTTGTATGCCACATGCAACATTTTGTATGCAACATTTTGTATGCCACATGCTACATTTTGTATGCAACGTGTTGCATGCAACATTTTGTATGCAACGTGTTGCATGCAACATTTTGTATGCAACATGCAACATGTTGCATGCAACATTTTGTATGAAACATGTTGCATGCAACTTTTTTTATGCAACATGTTGCATGCAACTTTTTGTATGCAACATGTTGCATGCAACTTTTTTTATGCAACATGTTGCATGCAACATGTTGCATGCAACTTTTTTTTTGCAACATGTTGCATGCAACTTTTTGTATGCAACATGCAACATGTTGCATGCAACATTTTGGTTTCAACATGTTGCATGCAACTTTTTTTATGCAACATGTTGCATGCAACTTTTTGTATGCAACATGCAACATGTTGCATGCAACATTTTGTATGAAACATGCAACTTGTTGTATGAAACATGCAACTTGTTGAATGCAACATGCAACTTGTTGCATGCAACATTTTTTATGAAACATGCAATATTTTGTATGCAACATGTTGCATGCAACATTTTGTATGCAACATGTTGCATGCAACATTTTGTATGCAACATGTTGCATGCAACTTTTTTTATGCAACATGTTGCATGCAACTTTTTGTATGCCACATGCTACATTTTGTATGCAACGTGTTGCATGCAACTTTTTTTATGCAACATGTTGCATGCAACTTTTTGTATGCAACATGCAACATGTTGCATGCAAAATTTTGTATGAAACATGCAACTTGTTGCATGCAACATTTTGTATGCCACATGCAACATTTTGTATGCAACATTTTGTATGCCACATGCTACATTTTGTATGCAACGTGTTGCATGCAACATTTTGTATGCAACGTGTTGCATGCAACATTTTGTATGCAACGTGTTGCATGCAACATTTTGTATGCAACGTGTTGCATGCAACATTTTGTATGCAACATGCAACATGTTGCATGCAACATTTTGTATGAAACATGTTGCATGCAACTTTTTTTATGCAACATGTTGCATGCAACTTTTTGTATGCAACATGTTGCATGCAACTTTTTTTATGCAACATGTTGCATGCAACTTTTTGTATGCAACATGCAACATGTTGCATGCAACATTTTGTATGAAACATGCAACTTGTTGTATGAAACATGCAACTTGTTGTATGAAACATGCAACTTGTTGTATGCAACATGCAACTTGTTGCATGCAACATTTTTTATGAAACATGCAATATTTTGTATGCAACATGTTGCATGCAACTTTTTGTATGCAACATGCAACATGTTGCATGCAACTTGTTGTATGAAACATGCAACTTTTTGTATGCAACATGCAACTTGTTGCATGCAACATTTTTTATGCAACATGTTGCATGCAACATTTTGTATGCCACATGCTACATTTTGTATGCAACGTGTTGCATGCAACATTTTGTATGCAACATGCAACATGTTGCATGCAACATTTTGTATGCAACATGCAACATGTTGCATGCAACATTTTGTATGAAACATGCAACTTGTTGTATGCAACATTTTGTATGAAACATGCAACTTGTTGTATGCAACATGCAACTTTTTGTATGCAACATGCAACTTTTTGTATGCAACATGTTGCAATAAAACTATCGGAAAAACTATCGGCAAAACTATCTGCAAAACTATTGCCAAAAACATCGATAAAAATATATCGATAAAAATATCGATAAAAATATCGAATAAATATCGATAAAAATATCGAGAAAAATATCGATAAAAATATCGATAAAAATATCGATAAAAATATCGATAAAAATATCGATAAAAATATCGATAAAAATATCGATAAAAATATCGATAAAAATATCGTTAAAAATATCGTTAAAAATATCGATAAAAATATTGAAAAAAATACCGATAAAAATATCGATAAAAATATCGAAAAAAATACCGATAAAAATATCGATAAAAATATCGATAAAAATATCGATAAAAATATCGATAAGAACATCGATAAAAATATCGATAAAAATATCGATAAAAATAACGATAAAAATATTGATAAAAATATCGATAAAAAATATCGATAAAAATATCGATAAAAATGTAAATAAAAACATCGATAAAAATATCGATAAAAATAACGATAAAAATATCGATAAAAATATCGATAAAAATATGAATAGTAATATCGTTAAAAATATGAATAGTAATATCGTTAAAAATATCGATAAAAATATCGATAAAAAAGTCTATAAAAATATCGATAAAAATATCGATAAAAATATCGATAATAATATCGATAAAAATATCGATAAAAATATGAATAGTAATATCGTTAAAAATATCGATAAAAATATCGTTAAAAATATCGATAAAAATATCGACAAAAATATCGATAAAAAATATCGATAAAAATATCGATAAAAATATCGATAAAAATATAAATAAAAATATCGATAAAAATATCGATAAAAATATCGATGAAAATATAAATAAAAATATCGATAAAAATATCGATAACATCGATAACATATCGACAAAAATATCGATAAAATTATCGAAAAAAATATCGATAAAAATGTCGATAAAATTATCGATAAAAATATCGACAAAAAATATCGACAAAAATGTCGATAAAAATATCGATAAAAATATCGATAAAAATATCGATAAAAATATGAATAGTAATATCGTTAAAAATATGAATAGTAATATCGTTAAAAATATCGATAAAAATATCGATAAAAAAGTCTATAAAAATATCGATAAAAATATCGATAATAATATCGATAAAAATATCGATAATAATATTGAAAAAAATACCGATAAAAATATCGATAAAAATATCGATAAAAATATCGATAAAAATATCGATAAAAATATGAATAGTAATATCGTTAAAAATATGAATAGTAATATCGTTAAAAATATCGATAAAAATATCGATAAAAAAGTCTATAAAAATATCGATAAAAATATCGATAATAATATCGATAAAAATATCGATAATAATATTGAAAAAAATACCGATAAAAATATCGATAAAAATATCGAAAAAAATACCGATAAAAATATCGATAAATATATCGATAAAAATATCGATAAGAACATCGATAAAAATATCGATAAAAATATCGATAAAAATAACGATAAAAATATTGAAAAAAATATCGATATCGAAACATGCAACTTGTTGCATGCAACATTTTGTATGCCACATGCAACATTTTGTATGCAACATTTTGTATGCCACATGCTACATTTTGTATGCAACGTGTTGCATGCAACATTTTGTATGCAACGTGTTGCATGCAACATTTTGTATGCAACGTGTTGCATGCAACATTTTGTATGCAACATGCAACATGTTGCATGCAACATTTTGTATGAAACATGTTGCATGCAACTTTTTTTATGCAACATGTTGCATGCAACTTTTTGTATGCAACATGTTGCATGCAATTTTTTTATGCAACATGTTGCATGCAACCTTTTGTATGCAACATGCAACATGTTGCATGCAACATTTTGTATGAAACATGCAACTTGTTGTATGAAACATGCAACTTGTTGTATGAAACATGCAACTTGTTGTATGCAACATGCAACTTGTTGCATGCAACATTTTTTATGAAACATGCAATATTTTGTATGCAACATGTTGCATGCAACTTTTTGTATGCAACATGTTGCATGCAACTTGTTGTATGAAACATGCAACTTTTTGTATGCAACATGCAACTTGTTGCATGCAACATTTTTTATGCAACATGTTGCATGCAACATTTTGTATGCCACATGCTACATTTTGTATGCAACGTGTTGCATGCAACATTTTGTATGCAACATGCAACATGTTGCATGCAACATTTTGTATGAAACATGCAACTTGTTGTATGCAACATTTTGTATGAAACATGCAACTTGTTGTATGCAACATGCAACTTTTTGTATGCAACATGCAACTTTTTGTATGCAACATGTTGCAATAGAACTATCGGAAAAACTATCGGCAAAACTATCTGCAAAACTATTGCCAAAAATATCGATAAAAATATCGATAAAAACATCGATAAAAATATATCGATAAAAATATCGATAAAAATATCGAATAAATATCGATAAAAATATCGAGAAAAATATCGATAAAAATATCGATAAAAATATCGATAAAAATATCGATAAAAATATCGATAAAAATATCGATAAAAATATCGACAAAAATATCGAAAAAAATATCGATAAAAATATCGATAAAAATATCGATAAAAATATCGATAAAAATATCGAAAAAAATATCGATAATAATATCGATAAAAATATCGATAAAAATATCGATATAAATATCGATAAAAATATCGATAAAAATAACGATAAAAATATTGATAAAAATATCGATAAAAAATATCGATAAATATATCGATAAAAATATAAATAAAAATATCGATAAAAATATCTATAAAAATAACGATAAAAATATCGATAAAAATATCTATAATAATATCGATAAAAATATCGATTAAAATATTGATAAAAATATCGATAAAAATATTGATAAAAATATCGATAATGCAACGTGTTGCATGCAACATTTTTTATGCAACGTGTTGCATGCAACATTTTCTATGCAACATCCAACATGTTGCATGCAACATTTTTTATGAAACATGCAATATTTTGTATGCAACATGTTGCATGCAACATTTTGTATGCAACATGTTGCATGCAACTTTTTTTATGCAACATGTTGCATGCAACTTTTTGTATGCAACATGCAACATGTTGCATGCAAAATTTTGTATGAAACATGCAACTTGTTGCATGCAACATTTTGTATGCCACATGCAACATTTTGTATGCAACATTTTGTATGCAACATTTTGTATGCCACATGCTACATTTTGTATGCAACGTGTTGCATGCAACATTTTGTATGCAACATGCAACATGTTGCATGCAACATTTTGTATGAAACATGTTGCATGCAACTTTTTTTATGCAACATGTTGCATGCAACTTTTTGTATGCAACATGTTGCATGCAACTTTTTTTATGCAACATGTTGCATGCAACTTTTTGTATGCAACATGCAACATGTTGCATGCAACATTTTGTATGAAACATGCAACTTGTTGTATGAAACATGCAACTTGTTGTATGAAACATGCAACTTGTTGAATGCAACATGCAACTTGTTGCATGCAACATTTTTTATGAAACATGCAATATTTTGTATGCAACATGTTGCATGCAACATTTTGTATGCAACATGTTGCATGCAACATTTTGTATGCAACATGTTGCATGCAACTTTTTTTATGCAACATGTTGCATGCAACTTTTTGTATGCCACATGCTACATTTTGTATGCAACGTGTTGCATGCAACTTTTTTTATGCAACATGTTGCATGCAACTTTTTGTATGCAACATGCAACATGTTGCATGCAAAATTTTGTATGAAACATGCAACTTGTTGCATGCAACATTTTGTATGCCACATGCAACATTTTGTATGCAACATTTTGTATGCCACATGCTACATTTTGTATGCAACGTGTTGCATGCAACATTTTGTATGCAACGTGTTGCATGCAACATTTTGTATGCAACGTGTTGCATGCAACATTTTGTATGCAACATGCAACATGTTGCATGCAACATTTTGTATGAAACATGTTGCATGCAACTTTTTTTATGCAACATGTTGCATGCAACTTTTTGTATGCAACATGTTGCATGCAACTTTTTTTATGCAACATGTTGCATGCAACTTTTTGTATGCAACATGCAACATGTTGCATGCAACATTTTGTATGAAACATGCAACTTGTTGTATGAAACATGCAACTTGTTGTATGAAACATGCAACTTGTTGTATGCAACATGCAACTTGTTGCATGCAACATTTTTTATGAAACATGCAATATTTTGTATGCAACATGTTGCATGCAACTTTTTGTATGCAACATGCAACATGTTGCATGCAACTTGTTGTATGAATCATGCAACTTTTTGTATGCAACATGCAACTTGTTGCATGCAACATTTTTTATGCAACATGTTGCATGCAACATTTTGTATGCCACATGCTACATTTTGTATGCAACGTGTTGCATGCAACATTTTGTATGCAACATGCAACATGTTGCATGCAACATTTTGTATGAAACATGCTACATTTTGTATGCAACGTGTTGCATGCAACTTTTTTTATGCAACATGTTGCATGCAACTTTTTGTATGCAACATGCAACATGTTGCATGCAAAATTTTGTATGAAACATGCAACTTGTTGCATGCAACATTTTGTATGCCACATGCTACATTTTGTATGCAACATGTTGCATGCAAAATTTTGTATGAAACATGCAACATGTTGCATGCAACATTTTGTATGAAACATGCTACATTTTGTATGCAACATGTTGCATGCAACTTTTTTTATGCAACATGTTGCATGCAACTTTTTGTATGCAACATGCAACATGTTGCATGCAACATTTTGTATGAAACATGCAACTTGTTGTATGAAACATGCAACTTGTTGTATGAAACATGCAACTTGTTGTATGCAACATGCAACTTGTTGCATGCAACATTTTTTATGAAACATGCAATATTTTGTATGCAACATGTTGCATGCAACTTTTTGTATGCAACATGCAACATGTTGCATGCAACTTGTTGTATGAAACATGCAACTTTTTGTATGCAACATGCAACTTGTTGCATGCAACATTTTTTATGCAACATGTTGCATGCAACATTTTGTATGCCACATGCTACATTTTGTATGCAACGTGTTGCATGCAACATTTTGTATGCAACATGCAACATGTTGCATGCAACATTTTGTATGCAACATGCAACATGTTGCATGCAACATTTTGTATGAAACATGCAACTTGTTGTATGCAACATTTTGTATGAAACATGCAACTTGTTGTATGCAACATGCAACTTTTTGTATGCAACATGCAACTTTTTGTATGCAACATGTTGCAATAAAACTATCGGAAAAACTATCGGCAAAACTATCTGCAAAACTATTGCCAAAAATATCGATAAAAATATCGATAAAAACATCGATAAAAATATATCGATGAAAATATCGATAAAAATATCGAATAAATATCGATAAAAATATCGAGAAAAATATCGATAAAAATATCGATAAAAATATCGATAAAAATATCGATAAAAATATGCATGCAACATTTTTTATGAAACATGCAATATTTTGTATGCAACATGTTGCATGCAACATTTTGTATGCAACATGTTGCATGCAACATTTTGTATGCAACATGTTGCATGCAACTTTTTTTATGCAACATGTTGCATGCAACTTTTTGTATGCCACATGCTACATTTTGTATGCAACGTGTTGCATGCAACTTTTTTTATGCAACATGTTGCATGCAACTTTTTGTATGCAACATGCAACATGCAACTTTTTGTATGCAACATGTTGCATGCAACTTTTTTTATGCAACATGTTGCATGCAACTTTTTGTATGCAACATGCAACATGTTGCATGCAACATTTTGTATGAAACATGCAACTTGTTGTATGAAACATGCAACTTGTTGTATGAAACATGCAACTTGTTGTATGAAACATGCTACATTTTGTATGCAACGTGTTGCATGCAACTTTTTTTATGCAACATGTTGCATGCAACTTTTTGTATGCAACATGCAACATGTTGCATGCAAAATTTTGTATGAAACATGCAACTTGTTGCATGCAACATTTTGTATGCCACATGCAACATTTTGTATGCAACATTTTGTATGCCACATGCTACATTTTGTATGCAACGTGTTGCATGCAACATTTTGTATGCAACATGCAACATGTTGCATGCAACATTTTGTATGAAACATGTTGCATGCAACTTTTTTTATGCAACATGTTGCATGCAACTTTTTGTATGCAACATGTTGCATGCAACTTTTTTTATGCAACATGTTGCATGCAACTTTTTGTATGCAACATGCAACATGTTGCATGCAACATTTTGTATGAAACATGCAACTTGTTGTATGCAACATGCAACTTGTTGCATGCAACATTTTTTATGAAACATGCAATATTTTGTATGCAACATGTTGCATGCAACATTTTGTATGCAACATGTTGCATGCAACATTTTGTATGCAACATGTTGCATGCAACTTTTTTTATGCAACATGTTGCATGCAACTTTTTGTATGCCACATGCTACATTTTGTATGCAACGTGTTGCATGCAACTTTTTTTATGCAACATGTTGCATGCAACTTTTTGTATGCAACATGCAACATGTTGCATGCAAAATTTTGTATGAAACATGCAACTTGTTGCATGCAACATTTTGTATGCCACATGCAACATTTTGTATGCAACATTTTGTATGCCACATGCTACATTTTGTATGCAACGTGTTGCATGCAACATTTTGTATGCAACGTGTTGCATGCAACATTTTGTATGCAACGTGTTGCATGCAACATTTTGTATGCAACGTGTTGCATGCAACATTTTGTATGCAACGTGTTGCATGCAACATTTTGTATGCAACATGCAACATGTTGCATGCAACATTTTGTATGAAACATGTTGCATGCAACTTTTTTTATGCAACATGTTGCATGCAACTTTTTGTATGCAACATGTTGCATGCAACTTTTTTTATGCAACATGTTGCATGCAACTTTTTGTATGCAACATGCAACATGTTGCATGCAACATTTTGGTTTCAACATGTTGCATGCAACTTTTTTTATGCAACATGTTGCATGCAACTTTTTGTATGCAACATGCAACATGTTGCATGCAACATTTTGTATGAAACATGCAACTTGTTGTATGAAACATGCAACTTGTTGAATGCAACATGCAACTTGTTGCATGCAACATTTTTTATGAAACATGCAATATTTTGTATGCAACATGTTGCATGCAACATTTTGTATGCAACATGTTGCATGCAACATTTTGTATGCAACATGTTGCATGCAACTTTTTTTATGCAACATGTTGCATGCAACTTTTTGTATGCCACATGCTACATTTTGTATGCAACGTGTTGCATGCAACTTTTTTTATGCAACATGTTGCATGCAACTTTTTGTATGCAACATGCAACATGTTGCATGCAAAATTTTGTATGAAACATGCAACTTGTTGCATGCAACATTTTGTATGCCACATGCAACATTTTGTATGCAACATTTTGTATGCCACATGCTACATTTTGTATGCAACGTGTTGCATGCAACATTTTGTATGCAACGTGTTGCATGCAACATTTTGTATGCAACGTGTTGCATGCAACATTTTGTATGCAACGTGTTGCATGCAACATTTTGTATGCAACGTGTTGCATGCAACATTTTGTATGCAACGTGTTGCATGCAACATTTTGTATGCAACATGCAACATGTTGCATGCAACTTTTTGTATGCAACATGTTGCATGCAACTTTTTTTATGCAACATGTTGCATGCAACTTTTTGTATGCAACATGCAACATGTTGCATGCAACATTTTGTATGAAACATGCAACTTGTTGTATGAAACATGCAACTTGTTGTATGAAACATGCAACTTGTTGTATGCAACATGCAACTTGTTGCATGCAACATTTTTTATGAAACATGCAATATTTTGTATGCAACATGTTGCATGCAACTTTTTGTATGCAACATGCAACATGTTGCATGCAACTTGTTGTATGAAACATGCAACTTTTTGTATGCAACATGCAACTTGTTGCATGCAACATTTTTTATGCAACATGTTGCATGCAACATTTTGTATGCCACATGCTACATTTTGTATGCAACGTGTTGCATGCAACATTTTGTATGCAACATGCAACATGTTGCATGCAACATTTTGTATGCAACATGCAACATGTTGCATGCAACATTTTGTATGAAACATGCAACTTGTTGTATGCAACATTTTGTATGAAACATGCAACTTGTTGTATGCAACATGCAACTTTTTGTATGCAACATGCAACTTTTTGTATGCAACATGTTGCAATAAAACTATCGGAAAAACTATCGGCAAAACTATCTGCAAAACTATTGCCAAAAACATCGATAAAAATATATCGATAAAAATATCGATAAAAATATCGAATAAATATCGATAAAAATATCGAGAAAAATATCGATAAAAATATCGATAAAAATATCGATAAAAATATCGATAAAAATATCGATAAAAATATCGATAAAAATATCGATAAAAATATCGATAAAAATATCGATAAAAATATCGTTAAAAATATCGTTAAAAATATCGATAAAAATATTGAAAAAAATACCGATAAAAATATCGATAAAAATATCGAAAAAAATACCGATAAAAATATCGATAAAAATATCGATAAAAATATCGATAAAAATATCGATAAGAACATCGATAAAAATATCGATAAAAATATCGATAAAAATAACGATAAAAATATTGATAAAAATATCGATAAAAAATATCGATAAAAATATCGATAAAAATGTAAATAAAAACATCGATAAAAATATCGATAAAAATAACGATAAAAATATCGATAAAAATATCGATAAAAATATGAATAGTAATATCGTTAAAAATATGAATAGTAATATCGTTAAAAATATCGATAAAAATATCGATAAAAAAGTCTATAAAAATATCGATAAAAATATCGATAAAAAAGTCTATAAAAATATCGATAAAAATATCGATAAAAATATCGATAATAATATCGATAAAAATATCGATAAAAATATGAATAGTAATATCGTTAAAAATATCGATAAAAATATCGTTAAAAATATCGATAAAAATATCGACAAAAATATCGATAAAAAATATCGATAAAAATATCGATAAAAATATCGATAAAAATATAAATAAAAATATCGATAAAAATATCGATAAAAATATCGATGAAAATATAAATAAAAATATCGATAAAAATATCGATAACATCGATAACATATCGACAAAAATATCGATAAAATTATCGAAAAAAATATCGATAAAAATGTCGATAAAATTATCGATAAAAATATCGACAAAAAATATCGACAAAAATGTCGATAAAAATATCGATAAAAATATCGATAAAAATATGAATAGTAATATCGTTAAAAATATGAATAGTAATATCGTTAAAAATATGAATAGTAATATCGTTAAAAATATCGATAAAAATATCGATAAAAAAGTCTATAAAAATATCGATAAAAATATCGATAATAATATCGATAAAAATATCGATAATAATATTGAAAAAAATATCGATAAAAATATCGATAAAAATATCGATAAAAATATCGATAAAAATATCGATAAAAATATGAATAGTAATATCGTTAAAAATATGAATAGTAATATCGTTAAAAATATCGATAAAAATATCGATAAAAAAGTCTATAAAAATATCGATAAAAATATCGATAATAATATCGATAAAAATATCGATAATAATATTGAAAAAAATACCGATAAAAATATCGATAAAAATATCGAAAAAAATACCGATAAAAATATCGATAAATATATCGATAAAAATATCGATAAGAACATCGATAAAAATATCGATAAAAATATCGATAAAAATAACGATAAAAATATTGAAAAAAATATCGATATCGAAACATGCAACTTGTTGCATGCAACATTTTGTATGCCACATGCAACATTTTGTATGCAACATTTTGTATGCCACATGCTACATTTTGTATGCAACGTGTTGCATGCAACATTTTGTATGCAACGTGTTGCATGCAACATTTTGTATGCAACGTGTTGCATGCAACATTTTGTATGCAACATGCAACATGTTGCATGCAACATTTTGTATGAAACATGTTGCATGCAACTTTTTTTATGCAACATGTTGCATGCAACTTTTTGTATGCAACATGTTGCATGCAATTTTTTTATGCAACATGTTGCATGCAACCTTTTGTATGCAACATGCAACATGTTGCATGCAACATTTTGTATGAAACATGCAACTTGTTGTATGAAACATGCAACTTGTTGTATGAAACATGCAACTTGTTGTATGAAACATGCAACTTGTTGTATGCAACATGCAACTTGTTGCATGCAACATTTTTTATGAAACATGCAATATTTTGTATGCAACATGTTGCATGCAACTTTTTGTATGCAACATGCAACATGTTGCATGCAACTTGTTGTATGAAACATGCAACTTTTTGTATGCAACATGCAACTTGTTGCATGCAACATTTTTTATGCAACATGTTGCATGCAACATTTTGTATGCCACATGCTACATTTTGTATGCAACATGCAACATGTTGCATGCAACATTTTGTATGAAACATGCAACTTGTTGTATGCAACATTTTGTATGAAACATGCAACTTGTTGTATGCAACATGCAACTTTTTGTATGCAACATGCAACTTTTTGTATGCAACATGTTGCAATAGAACTATCGGAAAAACTATCGGCAAAACTATCTGCAAAACTATTGCCAAAAATATCGATAAAAATATCGATAAAAACATCGATAAAAATATATCGATAAAAATATCGATAAAAATATCGAATAAATATCGATAAAAATATCGAGAAAAATATCGATAAAAATATCGATAAAAATATCGATAAAAATATCGATAAAAATATCGATAAAAATATCGATAAAAATATCGATAAAAATATCGATAAAAATATCGATAAAAATATCGATAAAAATATCGATAAAAATATCGATAAAAATATCGATAAAAATATCGTTAAAAATATCGTTAAAAATATCGATAAAAATATAAATAAAAATACCGATAAAAATATCGATAAAAATATCGATAAAAATATCGATAAAAATATCGATAAAAATATCGATAAAAATATCGATATAAATATCGATAAAAATATCGATAAAAATAACGATAAAAATATTGATAAAAATATCGATAAAAAATATCGATAAATATATCGATAAAAATATAAATAAAAATATCGATAAAAATATCTATAAAAATAACGATAAAAATATCGATAAAAATATCGATAATAATATCGATAAAAATATCGATTAAAATATTGATAAAAATATCGATAAAAATATTGATAAAAATATCGATAATGCAACGTGTTGCATGCAACATTTTTTATACAACGTGTTGCATGCAACATTTTCTATGCAACATCCAACATGTTGCATGCAACATTTTTTATGAAACATGCAATATTTTGTATGCAACATGTTGCATGCAACATTTTGTATGCAACATGTTGCATGCAACTTTTTTTATGCAACATGTTGCATGCAACTTTTTGTATGCAACATGCAACATGTTGCATGCAAAATTTTGTATGAAACATGCAACTTGTTGCATGCAACATTTTGTATGCCACATGCAACATTTTGTATGCAACATTTTGTAGGCAACATTTTGTATGCCACATGCTACATTTTGTATGCAACGTGTTGCATGCAACATTTTGTATGCAACATGCAACATGTTGCATGCAACATTTTGTATGAAACATGTTGCATGCAACTTTTTTTATGCAACATGTTGCATGCAACTTTTTGTATGCAACATGTTGCATGCAACTTGTTTTATGCAACATGTTGCATGCAACTTTTTGTATGCAACATGCAACATGTTGCATGCAACATTTTGTATGAAACATGCAACTTGTTGTATGAAACATGCAACTTGTTGAATGCAACATGCAACTTGTTGCATGCAACATTTTTTATGAAACATGCAATATTTTGTATGCAACATGTTGCATGCAACATTTTGTATGCAACATGTTGCATGCAACATTTTGTATGCAACATGTTGCATGCAACTTTTTTTATGCAACATGTTGCATGCAACTTTTTGTATGCCACATGCTACATTTTGTATGCAACGTGTTGCATGCAACTTTTTTTATGCAACATGTTGCATGCAACTTTTTGTATGCAACATGCAACTTGTTGCATGCAACATTTTGTATGCCACATGCAACATTTTGTATGCAACATTTTGTATGCCACATGCTACATTTTGTATGCAACGTGTTGCATGCAACATTTTGTATGCAACGTGTTGCATGCAACATTTTGTATGCAACGTGTTGCATGCAACATTTTGTATGCAACGTGTTGCATGCAACATTTTGTATGCAACGTGTTGCATGCAACATTTTGTATGCAACATGCAACATGTTGCATGCAACATTTTGTATGAAACATGTTGCATGCAACTTTTTTTATGCAACATGTTGCATGCAACTTTTTGTATGCAACATGTTGCATGCAATTTTTTTATGCAACATGTTGCATGCAACCTTTTGTATGCAACATGCAACATGTTGCATGCAACATTTTGTATGAAACATGCAACTTGTTGTATGAAACATGCAACTTGTTGTATGAAACATACAACTTGTTGTATGCAACATGCAACTTGTTGCATGCAACATTTTTTATGAAACATGCAATATTTTGTATGCAACATGTTGCATGCAACTTTTTGTATGCAACATGCAACATGTTGCATGCAACTTGTTGTATGAAACATGCAACTTTTTGTATGCAACATGCAACTTGTTGCATGCAACATTTTTTATGCAACATGTTGCATGCAACATTTTGTATGCCACATGCTACATTTTGTATGCAACGTGTTGCATGCAACATTTTGTATGCAACATGCAACATGTTGCATGCAACATTTTGTATGAAACATGCAACTTGTTGTATGCAACATTTTGTATGAAACATGCAACTTGTTGTATGCAACATGCAACTTTTTGTATGCAACATGCAACTTTTTGTATGCAACATGTTGCAATAGAACTATCGGAAAAACTATCGGCAAAACTATCTGCAAAACTATTGCCAAAAATATCGATAAAAATATCGATAAAAACATCGATAAAAATATATCGATAAAAATATCGATAAAAATATCGAATAAATATCGATAAAAATATCGAGAAAAATATCGATAAAAATATCGATAAAAATATCGATAAAAATATCGATAAAAATATCGATAAAAATATCGATAAAAATATCGATAAAAATATCGATAAAAATATCGATAAAAATATCGATAAAAATATCGATAAAAATATCGATAAAAATATCGATAAAAATATCGTTAAAAATATCGTTAAAAATATCGATAAAAATATTGAAAAAAATACCGATAAAAATATCGATAAAAATATCGAAAAAAATATCGATAAAAATATCGATAAAAATATCGATAAAAATATCGATATAAATATCGATAAAAATATCGATAAAAATAACGATAAAAATATTGATAAAAATATCGATAAAAAATATCGATAAATATATCGATAAAAATATAAATAAAAATATCGATAAAAATATCTATAAAAATAACGATAAAAATATCGATAAAAATATCGATAATAATATCGATAAAAATATCGATAATAATATTGAAAAAAATACCGATAAAAATACCGATAAAAATATCGATAAAAATATCGATAAAAATATCGATAAAAATATCGATAATAATATCGATAAAAATATCGATAATAATATTGAAAAAAATACCGATAAAAATATCGATAAAAATATCGATAAAAATATCGATAATAATATCGATAAAAATATCGATAATAATATTGAAAAAAATACCGATAAAAATATCGATAAAAATATCGATAAAAATATCGATAAAAATATCGATAAAAATATGAATAGTAATATCGTTAAAAATATGAATAGTAATATCGTTAAAAATATCGATAAAAATATCGATAAAAAAGTCTATAAAAATATCGATAAAAATATCGATAAAAATATCGATAATAATATCGATAAAAATATCGATAATAATATTGAAAAAAATACCGATAAAAATATCGATAAAAATATCGAAAAAAATACCGATAAAAATATCGATAAATATATCGATAAAAATATCGATAAGAACATCGATAAAAATATCGATAAAAATATCGATAAAAATAACGATAAAAATATTGAAAAAAATATCGATATCGAAACATGCAACTTGTTGCATGCAACATTTTGTATGCCACATGCAACATTTTGTATGCAACATTTTGTATGCCACATGCTACATTTTGTATGCAACGTGTTGCATGCAACATTTTGTATGCAACGTGTTGCATGCAACATTTTGTATGCAACGTGTTGCATGCAACATTTTGTATGCAACATGCAACATGTTGCATGCAACATTTTGTATGAAACATGTTGCATGCAACTTTTTTTATGCAACATGTTGCATGCAACTTTTTGTATGCAACATGTTGCATGCAATTTTTTTATGCAACATGTTGCATGCAACCTTTTGTATGCAACATGCAACATGTTGCATGCAACATTTTGTATGAAACATGCAACTTGTTGTATGAAACATGCAACTTGTTGTATGAAACATGCAACTTGTTGTATGCAACATGCAACATGCAACTTGTTGCATGCAACATTTTTTATGAAACATGCAATATTTTGTATGCAACATGTTGCATGCAACTTTTTGTATGCAACATGCAACATGTTGCATGCAACTTGTTGTATGAAACATGCAACTTTTTGTATGCAACATGCAACTTGTTGCATGCAACATTTTTTATGCAACATGTTGCATGCAACATTTTGTATGCCACATGCTACATTTTGTATGCAACGTGTTGCATGCAACATTTTGTATGCAACATGCAACATGTTGCATGCAACATTTTGTATGAAACATGCAACTTGTTGTATGCAACATTTTGTATGAAACATGCAACTTGTTGTATGCAACATGCAACTTTTTGTATGCAACATGCAACTTTTTGTATGCAACATGTTGCAATAGAACTATCGGAAAAACTATCGGCAAAACTATCTGCAAAACTATTGCCAAAAATATCGATAAAAATATCGATAAAAACATCGATAAAAATATATCGATAAAAATATCGATAAAAATATCGAATAAATATCGATAAAAATATCGAGAAAAATATCGATAAAAATATCGATAAAAATATCGATAAAAATATCGATAAAAATATCGATAAAAATATCGATAAAAATATCGATAAAAATATCGATAAAATATCGATAAAATATCGATAAAATATCGATAAAATATCGATAAAAATATCGTTAAAAATATCGTTAAAAATATCGATAAAAATATTGAAAAAAATACCGATAAAAATATCGATAAAAATATCGATAAAAATATCGATAAAAATATCGATAAAAATATCGATAAAAATATCGATAAAAATATCGATATAAATATCGATAAAAATATCGATAAAAATAACGATAAAAATATTGATAAAAATATCGATAAAAAATATCGATAAATATATCGATAAAAATATAAATAAAAATATCGATAAAAATATCTATAAAAATAACGATAAAAATATCGATAAAAATATCGATAATAATATCGATAAAAATATCGATTAAAATATTGATAAAAATATCGATAAAAATATTGATAAAAATATCGATAATGCAACGTGTTGCATGCAACATTTTTTATACAACGTGTTGCATGCAACATTTTCTATGCAACATCCAACATGTTGCATGCAACATTTTTTATGAAACATGCAATATTTTGTATGCAACATGTTGCATGCAACATTTTGTATGCAACATGTTGCATGCAACTTTTTTTATGCAACATGTTGCATGCAACTTTTTGTATGCAACATGCAACATGTTGCATGCAAAATTTTGTATGAAACATGCAACTTGTTGCATGCAACATTTTGTATGCCACATGCAACATTTTGTATGCAACATTTTGTAGGCAACATTTTGTATGCCACATGCTACATTTTGTATGCAACGTGTTGCATGCAACATTTTGTATGCAACATGCAACATGTTGCATGCAACATTTTGTATGAAACATGTTGCATGCAACTTTTTTTATGCAACATGTTGCATGCAACTTTTTGTATGCAACATGTTGCATGCAACTTGTTTTATGCAACATGTTGCATGCAACTTTTTGTATGCAACATGCAACATGTTGCATGCAACATTTTGTATGAAACATGCAACTTGTTGTATGAAACATGCAACTTGTTGAATGCAACATGCAACTTGTTGCATGCAACATTTTTTATGAAACATGCAATATTTTGTATGCAACATGTTGCATGCAACATTTTGTATGCAACATGTTGCATGCAACATTTTGTATGCAACATGTTGCATGCAACTTTTTTATGCAACATGTTGCATGCAACTTTTTGTATGCCACATGCTACATTTTGTATGCAACGTGTTGCATGCAACTTTTTTTATGCAACATGTTGCATGCAACTTTTTGTATGCAACATGCAACTTGTTGCATGCAACATTTTGTATGCCACATGCAACATTTTGTATGCAACATTTTGTATGCCACATGCTACATTTTGTATGCAACGTGTTGCATGCAACATTTTGTATGCAACGTGTTGCATGCAACATTTTGTATGCAACGTGTTGCATGCAACATTTTGTATGCAACGTGTTGCATGCAACATTTTGTATGCAACGTGTTGCATGCAACATTTTGTATGCAACATGCAACATGTTGCATGCAACATTTTGTATGAAACATGTTGCATGCAACTTTTTTTATGCAACATGTTGCATGCAACTTTTTGTATGCAACATGTTGCATGCAATTTTTTTATGCAACATGTTGCATGCAACCTTTTGTATGCAACATGCAACATGTTGCATGCAACATTTTGTATGAAACATGCAACTTGTTGTATGAAACATGCAACTTGTTGTATGAAACATACAACTTGTTGTATGCAACATGCAACTTTTTGCATGCAACATTTTTTATGAAACATGCAATATTTTGTATGCAACATGTTGCATGCAACTTTTTGTATGCAACATGCAACATGTTGCATGCAACTTGTTGTATGAAACATGCAACTTTTTGTATGCAACATGCAACTTGTTGCATGCAACATTTTTTATGCAACATGTTGCATGCAACATTTTGTATGCCACATGCTACATTTTGTATGCAACGTGTTGCATGCAACATTTTGTATGCAACATGCAACATGTTGCATGCAACATTTTGTATGAAACATGCAACTTGTTGTATGCAACATTTTGTATGAAACATGCAACTTGTTGTATGCAACATGCAACTTTTTGTATGCAACATGCAACTTTTTGTATGCAACATGTTGCAATAGAACTATCGGAAAAACTATCGGCAAAACTATCTGCAAAACTATTGCCAAAAATATCGATAAAAATATCGATAAAAACATCGATAAAAATATATCGATAAAAATATCGATAAAAATATCGAATAAATATCGATAAAAATATCGAGAAAAATATCGATAAAAATATCGATAAAAATATCGATAAAAATATCGATAAAAATATCGATAAAAATATCGATAAAAATATCGATAAAAATATCGATAAAAATATCGATAAAAATATCGATAAAAATATCGATAAAAATATCGATAAAAATATCGTTAAAAATATCGTTAAAAATATCGATAAAAATATTGAAAAAAATACCGATAAAAATATCGATAAAAATATCGAAAAAAATATCGATAAAAATATCGATAAAAATATCGATAAAAATATCGATATAAATATCGATAAAAATATCGATAAAAATAACGATAAAAATATTGATAAAAATATCGATAAAAAATATCGATAAATATATCGATAAAAATATAAATAAAAATATCGATAAAAATATCTATAAAAATAACGATAAAAATATCGATAAAAATATCGATAATAATATCGATAAAAATATCGATTAAAATATTGATAAAAATATCGATAAAAATATTGATAAAAATATCGATAATGCAACGTGTTGCATGCAACATTTTTTATACAACGTGTTGCATGCAACATTTTCTATGCAACATCCAACATGTTGCATGCAACATTTTTTATGAAACATGCAATATTTTGTATGCAACATGTTGCATGCAACATTTTGTATGCAACATGTTGCATGCAACTTTTTTTATGCAACATGTTGCATGCAACTTTTTGTATGCAACATGCAACATGTTGCATGCAAAATTTTGTATGAAACATGCAACTTGTTGCATGCAACATTTTGTATGCCACATGCAACATTTTGTATGCAACATTTTGTATGCAACATTTTGTATGCCACATGCTACATTTTGTATGCAACGTGTTGCATGCAACATTTTGTATGCAACATGCAACATGTTGCATGCAACATTTTGTATGAAACATGTTGCATGCAACTTTTTTTATGCAACATGTTGCATGCAACTTTTTGTATGCAACATGTTGCATGCAACTTGTTTTATGCAACATGTTGCATGCAACTTTTTGTATGCAACATGCAACATGTTGCATGCAACATTTTGTATGAAACATGCAACTTGTTGTATGAAACATGCAACTTGTTGAATGCAACATGCAACTTGTTGCATGCAACATTTTTTATGAAACATGCAATATTTTGTATGCAACATGTTGCATGCAACATTTTGTATGCAACATGTTGCATGCAACATTTTGTATGCAACATGTTGCATGCAACTTTTTTTATGCAACATGTTGCATGCAACTTTTTGTATGCCACATGCTACATTTTGTATGCAACGTGTTGCATGCAACTTTTTTTATGCAACATGTTGCATGCAACTTTTTGTATGCAACATGCAACTTGTTGCATGCAACATTTTGTATGCCACATGCAACATTTTGTATGCAACATTTTGTATGCCACATGCTACATTTTGTATGCAACGTGTTGCATGCAACATTTTGTATGCAACGTGTTGCATGCAACATTTTGTATGCAACGTGTTGCATGCAACATTTTGTATGCAACGTGTTGCATGCAACATTTTGTATGCAACGTGTTGCATGCAACATTTTGTATGCAACATGCAACATGTTGCATGC
Source organism: Drosophila azteca (assembly GCA_005876895.1). Taxonomy (NCBI): domain Eukaryota; kingdom Metazoa; phylum Arthropoda; class Insecta; order Diptera; family Drosophilidae; genus Drosophila; species Drosophila azteca. The sequence continues at coordinate 1,595,443 of VCKU01000034.1, forward strand.
AACATTTTGTATGAAACATGTTGCATGCAACTTTTTTTATGCAACATGTTGCATGCAACTTTTTGTATGCAACATGCAACATGTTGCATGCAACATTTTGTATGAAACATGCAACTTGTTGTATGAAACATGCAACTTGTTGTATGAAACATGCAACTTGTTGTATGCAACATGCAACTTGTTGCATGCAACATTTTTTATGAAACATGCAATATTTTGTATGCAACATGTTGCATGCAACTTTTTGTATGCAACATGCAACATGTTGCATGCAACTTGTTGTATGAAACATGCAACTTTTTGTATGCAACATGCAACTTGTTGCATGCAACATTTTTTATGCAACATGTTGCATGCAACATTTTGTATGCCACATGCTACATTTTGTATGCAACGTGTTGCATGCAACATTTTGTATGCAACATGCAACATGTTGCATGCAACATTTTGTATGAAACATGCAACATTTTGTATGAAACATGCAACATTTTGTATGAAACATGCAACTTGTTGTATGCAACATGCAACTTTTTGTATGCAACATGCAACTTTTTGTATGCAACATGTTGCAATAGAACTATCGGAAAAACTATCGGCAAAACTATCTGCAAAACTATTGCCAAAAAATCGATAAAAATATCGATAAAAACATCGATAAAAATATATCGATAAAAATATCGATAAAAATATCGAATAAATATCGATAAAAATATCGAGAAAAATATCGATAAAAATATCGATAAAAATATCGATAAAAATATCGATAAAAATATCGATAAAAATATCGATAAAAATATCGATAAAAATATCGATAAAAATATCGATAAAAATATCGATAAAAATATCGATAAAAATATCGATAAAAATATCGATAAAAATATCGATAAAAATATCGATAAAAATATCGTTAAAAATATCGTTAAAAATATCGATAAAAATATTGAAAAAAATACCGATAAAAATATCGATAAAAATATCGAAAAAAATATCGATAAAAATATCGATAAAAATATCGATAAAAATATCGATATAAATATCGATAAAAATATCGATAAAAATAACGATAAAAATATTGATAAAAATATCGATAAAAAATATCGATAAATATATCGATAAAAATATAAATAAAAATATCGATAAAAATATCTATAAAAATAACGATAAAAATATCGATAAAAATATCGATAATAATATCGATAAAAATATCGATTAAAATATTGATAAAAATATCGATAAAAATATTGATAAAAATATCGATAATGCAACGTGTTGCATGCAACATTTTTTATACAACGTGTTGCATGCAACATTTTCTATGCAACATCCAACATGTTGCATGCAACATTTTTTATGAAACATGCAATATTTTGTATGCAACATGTTGCATGCAACATTTTGTATGCAACATGTTGCATGCAACTTTTTTTATGCAACATGTTGCATGCAACTTTTTGTATGCAACATGCAACATGTTGCATGCAAAATTTTGTATGAAACATGCAACTTGTTGCATGCAACATTTTGTATGCCACATGCAACATTTTGTATGCAACATTTTGTATGCAACATTTTGTATGCCACATGCTACATTTTGTATGCAACGTGTTGCATGCAACATTTTGTATGCAACATGCAACATGTTGCATGCAACATTTTGTATGAAACATGTTGCATGCAACTTTTTTTATGCAACATGTTGCATGCAACTTTTTGTATGCAACATGTTGCATGCAACTTGTTTTATGCAACATGTTGCATGCAACTTTTTGTATGCAACATGCAACATGTTGCATGCAACATTTTGTATGAAACATGCAACTTGTTGTATGAAACATGCAACTTGTTGAATGCAACATTTTTTATGAAACATGCAATATTTTGTATGCAACATGTTGCATGCAACATTTTGTATGCAACATGTTGCATGCAACATTTTGTATGCAACATGTTGCATGCAACTTTTTTTATGCAACATGTTGCATGCAACTTTTTGTATGCCACATGCTACATTTTGTATGCAACGTGTTGCATGCAACTTTTTTTATGCAACATGTTGCATGCAACTTTTTGTATGCAACATGCAACATGTTGCATGCAAAATTTTGTATGAAACATGCAACTTGTTGCATGCAACATTTTGTATGCCACATGCAACATTTTGTATGCAACATTTTGTATGCCACATTTTGTATGCAACGTGTTGCATGCAACATTTTGTATGCAACGTGTTGCATGCAACATTTTGTATGCAACGTGTTGCATGCAACATTTTGTATGCAACGTGTTGCATGCAACATTTTGTATGCAACATGCAACATGTTGCATGCAACATTTTGTATGAAACATGTTGCATGCAACTTTTTTTATGCAACATGCAACATGTTGCATGCAACATTTTGTATGAAACATGCAACTTGTTGTATGAAACATGCAACTTGTTGTATGAAACATGCAACTTGTTGTATGCAACATGCAACTTGTTGCATGCAACATTTTTTATGAAACATGCAATATTTTGTATGCAACATGTTGCATGCAACTTTTTGTATGCAACATGCAACATGTTGCATGCAACTTGTTGTATGAAACATGCAACTTTTTGTATGCAACATGCAACTTGTTGCATGCAACATTTTTTATGCAACATGTTGCATGCAACATTTTGTATGCCACATGCTACATTTTGTATGCAACGTGTTGCATGCAACATTTTGTATGCAACATGCAACATGTTGCATGCAACATTTTGTATGCAACATGCAACATGTTGCATGCAACATTTTGTATGAAACATGCAACTTGTTGTATGCAACATTTTGTATGAAACATGCAACTTGTTGTATGCAACATGCAACTTTTTGTATGCAACATGCAACTTTTTGTATGCAACATGTTGCAATAAAACTATCGGAAAAACTATCGGCAAAACTATCTGCAAAACTATTGCCAAAAATATCGATAAAAATATCGATAAAAACATCGATAAAAATATATCGATAAAAATATCGATAAAAATATCGACTAAATATCGATAAAAATATCGAGAAAAATATCGATAAAATATCGATAAAAATATCGATAAAAATATCGATAAAAATATCGATAAAAATATCGATAAAAATATCGATAAAAATATCGATAAAATATCGATAAAATATTGAAAAAAATACCGATAAAAATATCGATAAAAAATCGAAAAAAATACCGATAAAAATATCGATAAATATATCGATAAAAATATCGATAAGAACATCGATAAAAATATCGATAAAAATATCGATAAAAATAACGATAAAAATATTGATAAAAATATCGATAAAAAATATCGATAAAAATATCGATAAAAATGTAAATAAAAACATCGATAAAAATGTAAATAAAAACATCGATAAAAATATCGATAAAAATAACGATAAAAATATCGATAAAAATATCGATAAAAATATGAATAGTAATATCGTTAAAAATATGAATAGTAATATCGTTAAAAATATCGATAAAAATATCGATAAAAAAGTCTATAAAAATATCGATAAAAATATCGATAAAAATATCGATAATAATATCGATAAAAATATCGATAAAAATATGAATAGTAATATCGTTAAAAATATCGATAAAAATATCGATAAAAAAGTCGATAAAAATATCGATAAAAATATCGATAAAAATATCGATAAAAATATCGATAAAAATATCGATAAAAATATCGATAAAAAATATCGATAAAAAATATCGATAAATATATCGATAAAAATGTAAATAAAAACATCGATAAAAATATCGATAAAAATATCGATAAAAATAACGATAAAAATATCGATAAAAATATCGATAAAAATAACGATAAAAATATTGAAAAAAATATCGATATCGAAACATGCAACTTGTTGCATGCAACATTTTGTATGCCACATGCAACATTTTGTATGCAACATTTTGTATGCCACATGCTACATTTTGTATGCAACGTGTTGCATGCAACATTTTGTATGCAACGTGTTGCATGCAACATTTTGTATGCAACGTGTTGCATGCAACATTTTGTATGCAACATGCAACATGTTGCATGCAACATTTTGTATGAAACATGTTGCATGCAACTTTTTTTATGCAACATGTTGCATGCAACTTTTTGTATGCAACATGCAACATGTTGCATGCAACATTTTGTATGAAACATGCAACTTGTTGTATGCAACATTTGTATGCCACATGCTACATTTTGTATGCAACGTGTTGCATGCAACATTTTGTATGCAACGTGTTGCATGCAACATTTTGTATGCAACGTGTTGCATGCTACATTTTGTATGCAACGTGTTGCATGCAACATTTTGTATGCAACGTGTTGCATGCAACATTTTGTATGCAACGTGTTGCATGCAACATTTTGTATGCAACATGCAACATGTTGCATGCAACATTTTGTATGAAACATGCAACTTGTTGTATGCAACATTTTGTATGAAACATGCAACTTGTTGTATGCAACATGCAACTTTTTGTATGCAACATGCAACTTTTTGTATGCAACATGTTGCAATAGAACTATCGGAAAAACTATCGGCAAAACTATCTGCAAAACTATTGCCAAAAATATCGATAAAAATATCGATAAAAACATCGATAAAAATATATCGATAAAAATATCGATAAAAATATCGAATAAATATCGATAAAAATATCGAGAAAAATATCGATAAAAATATCGATAAAAATATCGATAAAAATATCGATAAAAATATCGATAAAAATATCGATAAAAATATCGATAAAAATATCGATAAAAATATCGATAAAAATATCGATAAAAATATCGATAAAAATATCGATAAAAATATCGATAAAAATATCGATAAAAATATCGATAAAAATATCGATAAAAATATCGATAAAAATATCGTTAAAAATATCGATAAAAATATCGATAAAAATATTGAAAAAAATACCGATAAAAATATCGATAAAAATATCGAAAAAAATATCGATAAAAATATTGATAAAAATATCGATAAAAATATCGATATAAATATCGATAAAAATATCGATAAAAATAACGATAAAAATATTGATAAAAATATCGATAAAAAATATCGATAAATATATCGATAAAAATATAAATAAAAATATCGATAAAAATATCTATAAAAATAACGATAAAAATATCGATAAAAATATCGATAATAATATCGATAAAAATATCGATTAAAATATTGATAAAAATATCGATAAAAATATTGATAAAAATATCGATAATGCAACGTGTTGCATGCAACATTTTTTATACAACGTGTTGCATGCAACATTTTCTATGCAACATCCAACATGTTGCATGCAACATTTTTTATGAAACATGCAATATTTTGTATGCAACATGTTGCATGCAACATTTTGTATGCAACATGCTGCATGCAACTTTTTGTATGCAACATGCAACATGTTGCATGCAAAATTTTGTATGAAACATGCAACTTGTTGCATGCAACATTTTGTATGCCACATGCAACATTTTGTATGCAACATTTTGTATGCAACATTTTGTATGCCACATGCTACATTTTGTATGCAACGTGTTGCATGCAACTTTTTGTATGCAACATGCAACATGTTGCATGCAACATTTTGTATGAAACATGCAACTTGTTGTATGAAACATGCAACTTGTTGTATGAAACATGCAACTTGTTGTATGCAACATGCAACTTGTTGCATGCAACATTTTTTATGAAACATGCAATATTTTGTATGCAACATGTTGCATGCAACTTTTTGTATGCAACATGCAACATGTTGCATGCAACTTGTTGTATGAAACATGCAACTTTTTGTATGCAACATGCAACTTGTTGCATGCAACATTTTTTATGCAACATGTTGCATGCAACATTTTGTATGCCACATGCTACATTTTGTATGCAACGTGTTGCATGCAACATTTTGTATGCAACATGCAACATGTTGCATGCAACATTTTGTATGCAACATGCAACATGTTGCATGCAACATTTTGTATGAAACATGCAACTTGTTGTATGCAACATTTTGTATGAAACATGCAACTTGTTGTATGCAACATGCAACTTTTTGTATGCAACATGCAACTTTTTGTATGCAACATGTTGCAATAAAACTATCGGAAAAACTATCGGCAAAACTATCTGCAAAACTATTGCCAAAAATATCGATAAAAATATCGATAAAAACATCGATAAAAATATATCGATAAAAATATCGATAAAAATATCGACTAAATATCGATAAAAATATCGAGAAAAATATCGATAAAAATATCGATAAAAATATCGATAAAAATATCGATAAAAATATCGATAAAAATATCGATAAAAATATCGATAAAAATATCGATAAAAATATCGATAAAAATATCGATAAAAATATCGATAAAAATATCGATAAAAATATCGATAAAAATATCGATAAAAATATCGATAAAAATATCGATAAAAATATCGATAAAAATATCGATAAAAATATCAATAAAAATATCGTTAAAAATATCGTTAAAAATATCGATAAAAATATTGAAAAAAATACCGATAAAAATATCGATAAAAATATCGAAAAAAATACCGATAAAAATATCGATAAATATATCGATAAAAATATCGATAAGAACATCGATAAAAATATCGATAAAAATATCGATAAAAATAACGATAAAAATATTGATAAAAATATCGATAAAAAATATCGATAAAAATATCGATAAAAATGTAAATAAAAACATCGATAAAAATATCGATAAAAATAACGATAAAAATATCGATAAAAATATCGATAAAAATATCGATAAAAATATGAATAGTAATATCGTTAAAAATATGAATAGTAATATCGTTAAAAATATCGATAAAAATATCGATAAAAAAGTCTATAAAAATATCGATAAAAATATCGATAAAAATATCGATAATAATATCGATAAAAATATCGATAAAAATATGAATAGTAATATCGTTAAAAATATCGATAAAAATATCGATAAAAAAGTCGATAAAAATATCGATCAAAATATCGATAAAAATATCGATAAAAATATCGAAAAAAATATCGATAAAAAATATCGATAAAAAATATCGATAAAAATATCGATAAAAATGTAAATAAAAACATCGATAAAAATATCGATAAAAATAACGATAAAAATATCGATAAAAATATCGATAAAAATATGAATAGTAATATCGTTAAAAATATGAATAGTAATATCGTTAAAAATATCGATAAAAATATCGATAAAAAAGTCTATAAAAATATCGATAAAAATATCGATAATAATATCGATAAAAATATCGATAATAATATTGAAAAAAATACCGATAAAAATATCGATAAAAATATCGAAAAAAATACCGATAAAAATATCGATAAATATATCGATAAAAATATCGATAAGAACATCGATAAAAATATCGATAAAAATATCGATAAAAATAACGATAAAAATATTGATAAAAATATCGATATCGAAACATGCAACTTGTTGCATGCAACATTTTGTATGCCACATGCAACATTTTGTATGCAACATTTTATATGCCACATGCTACATTTTGTATGCAACGTGTTGCATGCAACATTTTGTATGCAACATGCAACATGTTGCATGCAACATTTTGTATGAAACATTTTGTATGAAACATGCAACTTGTTGTATGCAACATGCAACTTTTTGTATGCAACATGCAACTTTTTGTATGCAACATGCAACTTTTTGTATGCAACATGTTGCAATAAAACTATCGGAAACACTATCGGCAAAACTATCTGCAAAACTATTGCCAAAAATATCGATAAAAATATCGATAAAAATATCGATAAAAACATCGATAAAAATATATCGATAAAAATATCGATAAAAATATCGAATAAATATCGATAAAAATATCGAGAAAAATATCGATAAAAATATCGATAAAAATATCGATAAAAATATCGATAAAAATATCGATAAAAATATCAATAAAAATATCGATAAAAATATCGATAAAAATATCGATAATAATATCGATAAAAATATCGATAAAAATATCGTTAAAAATATCGTTAAAAATATCGATAAAAATATTGAAAAAAAATACCGATAAAAATATCGATAAAAATATCGAAAAAAATATCGATAAAAATATCGATAAAAATATCGATAAAAATATCGATATAAATATCGATAAAAATATCGATAAAAATAACGATAAAAATATTGATAAAAATATCGATAAAAAATATCGATAAATATATCGATAAAAATATAAATAAAAATATCGATAAAAATATCTATAAAAATAACGATAAAAATATCGATAAAAATATCGATAATAATATCGATAAAAATATCGATTAAAATATTGATAAAAATATCGATAAAAATATCGATAATGCAACGTGTTGCATGCAACATTTTTTATACAACGTGTTGCATGCAACATTTTCTATGCAACATCCAACATGTTGCATGCAACATTTTTTATGAAACATGCAATATTTTGTATGCAACATGTTGCATGCAACATTTTGTATGCAACATGTTGCATGCAACTTTTTTTATGCAACATGTTGCATGCAACTTTTTGTATGCAACATGCAACATGTTGCATGCAAAATTTTGTATGAAACATGCAACTTGTTGCATGCAACATTTTGTATGCCACATGCAACATTTTGTATGCAACATTTTGTATGCAACATTTTGTATGCCACATGCTACATTTTGTATGCAACGTGTTGCATGCAAAATTTTGTATGAAACATGCATCTTGTTGCATGCAACATTTTGTATGCCACATGCAACATTTTGTATGCAACATTTTGTATGCAACATGTTGCATGTTATAAATATCGATGCATGTTATCGATAAAAATATCGATAAAAATATCGATAAAAATATCGATAAAAATATCGATAAAAATATCGATAAAAATATCGATAAAAATATCGATAAAAATATCGATAAAAATATCGATAAAAATATCGATAAAAATATCGTTAAAAATATCGTTAAAAATATCGATAAAAATATTGAAAAAAAATACCGATAAAAATATCGATAAAAATATCGAAAAAAATATCGATAAAAATATCGATAAAAATATCGATAAAAATATCGATATAAATATCGATAAAAATATCGATAAAAATAACGATAAAAATATTGATAAAAATATCGATAAAAAATATCGATAAATATATCGATAAAAATATAAATAAAAATATCGATAAAAATATCTATAAAAATAACGATAAAAATATCGATAAAAATATCGATAATAATATCGATAAAAATATCGATTAAAATATTGATAAAAATATCGATAAAAATATTGATAAAAATATCGATAATGCAACGTGTTGCATGCAACATTTTTTATACAACGTGTTGCATGCAACATTTTCTATGCAACATCCAACATGTTGCATGCAACATTTTTTATGAAACATGCAATATTTTGTATGCAACATGTTGCATGCAACATTTTGTATGCAACATGTTGCATGCAACTTTTTTTATGCAACATGTTGCATGCAACTTTTTGTATGCAACATGCAACATGTTGCATGCAAAATTTTGTATGAAACATGCAACTTGTTGCATGCAACATTTTGTATGCCACATGCAACATTTTGTATGCAACATTTTGTATGCAACATTTTGTATGCCACATGCTACATTTTGTATGCAACGTGTTGCATGCAACATTTTGTATGCAACATGCAACATGTTGCATGCAACATTTTGTATGAAACATGTTGCATGCAACTTTTTTTATGCAACATGTTGCATGCAACTTTTTGTATGCAACATGTTGCATGCAACTTTTTTTATGCAACATGTTGCATGCAACTTTTTGTATGCAACATGCAACATGTTGCATGCAACATTTTGTATGAAACATGCAACTTGTTGTATGAAACATGCAACTTGTTGAATGCAACATGCAACTTGTTGCATGCAACATTTTTTATGAAACATGCAATATTTTGTATGCAACATGTTGCATGCAACATTTTGTATGCAACATGCAACATGTTGCATGCAACATTTTGTATGCAACATGCAACATGTTGCATGCAACATTTTGTATGAAACATGCAACTTGTTGTATGCAACATTTTGTATGAAACATGCAACTTGTTGTATGAAACATGCAACTTTTTGTATGCAACATGCAACTTGTTGCATGCAACATTTTTTATGCAACATGTTGCATGCAACATTTTGTATGCCACATGCTACATTTTGTATGCAACGTGTTGGATGCAACATTTTGTATGCAACATGCAACATGTTGCATGCAACATTTTGTATGCAACATGCAACATGTTGCATGCAACATTTTGTATGAAACATTTTGTATGAAACATGCAACTTGTTGTATGCAACATTTTGTATGAAACATGCAATTTGTTGTATGCAACATGCAACTTTTTGTATGCAACATGCAACTTTTTGTATGCAACATGTTGCAATAAAACTATCGGAAAAACTATCGGCAAAACTATCTGCAAAACTATTGCCAAAAATATCGATAAAAATATCGATAAAAACATCGATAAAAATATATCGATAAAAATATCGATAAAAATATCGACTAAATATCGATAAAAATATCGAGAAAAATATCGATAAAAATATCGATAAAAATATCGATAAAAATATCGATAAAAATATCGATAAAAATATCGATAAAAATATCGATAAAAATATCGATAAAAATATCGATAAAAATATCGATAAAAATATCGATAAAAATATCGATAAAAATATCGTTAAAAATATCGTTAAAAATATCGATAAAAATATTGAAAAAAATACCGATAAAAATATCGATAAAAATATCGAAAAAAATACCGATAAAAATATCGATAAATATATCGATAAAAATATCGATAAGAACATCGATAAAAATATCGATAAAAATATTGATAAAAATATCGATAAAAAATATCGATAAAAATGTAAATAAAAACATCGATAAAAATATCGATAAAAATAACGATAAAAATATCGATATAAATATCGATAAAAATATCGATAAAAATATGAATAGTAATATCGTTAAAAATATGAATAGTAATATCGTTAAAAATATCGATAAAAATATCGATAAAAAAGTCTATAAAAATATCGATAAAAATATCGATAAAAATATCGATAATAATATCGATAAAAATATCGATAAAAATATGAATAGTAATATCGTTAAAAATATCGATAAAAATATCGATAAAAAAGTCGATAAAAATATCGATAAAAATATCGATAAAAATATCGATAAAAATATCGATAAAAATATCGATAAAAATATCGATAAAATTATCGAAAAAAATATCGATAAAAATATCGATAAAAATATCGATAAAAATATCGATATAAATATCGATAAAAATATCGATAAAAATAACGATAAAAATATTGATAAAAATATCGATAAAAAATATCGATAAATATATCGATAAAAATATAAATAAAAATATCGATAAAAATATCTATAAAAATAACGATAAAAATATCGATAAAAATATCGATAATAATATCGATAAAAATATCGATTAAAATATTGATAAAAATATCGATAAAAATATCGATAATGCAACGTGTTGCATGCAACATTTTTTATACAACGTGTTGCATGCAACATTTTCTATGCAACATCCAACATGTTGCATGCAACATTTTTTATGAAACATGCAATATTTTGTATGCAACATGTTGCATGCAACATTTTGTATGCAACATGTTGCATGCAACTTTTTTTATGCAACATGTTGCATGCAACTTTTTGTATGCAACATGCAACATGTTGCATGCAAAATTTTGTATGAAACATGCAACTTGTTGCATGCAACATTTTGTATGCCACATGCAACATTTTGTATGCAACATTTTGTATGCAACATTTTGTATGCCACATGCTACATTTTGTATGCAACGTGTTGCATGCAAAATTTTGTATGAAACATGCATCTTGTTGCATGCAACATTTTGTATGCCACATGCAACATTTTGTATGCAACATTTTGTATGCAACATGTTGCATGTTATAAATATCGATGCATGTTATCGATAAAAATATCGATAAAAATATCGATAAAATATCGATAAAATATCGATAAAAATATCGATAAAAATATCGATAAAAATATCGATAAAAATATCGATAAAAATATCGATAAAAATATCGATAAAAATATCGTTAAAAATATCGTTAAAAATATCGATAAAAATATTGAAAAAAAATACCGATAAAAATATCGATAAAAATATCGAAAAAAATATCGATAAAAATATCGATAAAAATATCGATAAAAATATCGATATAAATATCGATAAAAATATCGATAAAAATAACGATAAAAATATTGATAAAAATATCGATAAAAAATATCGATAAATATATCGATAAAAATATAAATAAAAATATCGATAAAAATATCTATAAAAATAACGATAAAAATATCGATAAAAATATCGATAATAATATCGATAAAAATATCGATTAAAATATTGATAAAAATATCGATAAAAATATTGATAAAAATATCGATAATGCAACGTGTTGCATGCAACATTTTTTATACAACGTGTTGCATGCAACATTTTCTATGCAACATCCAACATGTTGCATGCAACATTTTTTATGAAACATGCAATATTTTGTATGCAACATGTTGCATGCAACATTTTGTATGCAACATGTTGCATGCAACTTTTTTTATGCAACATGTTGCATGCAACTTTTTGTATGCAACATGCAACATGTTGCATGCAAAATTTTGTATGAAACATGCAACTTGTTGCATGCAACATTTTGTATGCCACATGCAACATTTTGTATGCAACATTTTGTATGCAACATTTTGTATGCCACATGCTACATTTTGTATGCAACGTGTTGCATGCAACATTTTGTATGCAACATGCAACATGTTGCATGCAACATTTTGTATGAAACATGTTGCATGCAACTTTTTTTATGCAACATGTTGCATGCAACTTTTTGTATGCAACATGTTGCATGCAACTTTTTTTATGCAACATGTTGCATGCAACTTTTTGTATGCAACATGCAACATGTTGCATGCAACATTTTGTATGAAACATGCAACTTGTTGTATGAAACATGCAACTTGTTGAATGCAACATGCAACTTGTTGCATGCAACATTTTTTATGAAACATGCAATATTTTGTATGCAACATGTTGCATGCAACATTTTGTATGCAACATGCAACATGTTGCATGCAACATTTTGTATGCAACATGCAACATGTTGCATGCAACATTTTGTATGAAACATGCAACTTGTTGTATGCAACATTTTGTATGAAACATGCAACTTGTTGTATGAAACATGCAACTTTTTGTATGCAACATGCAACTTGTTGCATGCAACATTTTTTATGCAACATGTTGCATGCAACATTTTGTATGCCACATGCTACATTTTGTATGCAACGTGTTGGATGCAACATTTTGTATGCAACATGCAACATGTTGCATGCAACATTTTGTATGCAACATGCAACATGTTGCATGCAACATTTTGTATGAAACATTTTGTATGAAACATGCAACTTGTTGTATGCAACATTTTGTATGAAACATGCAACTTGTTGTATGCAACATGCAACTTTTTGTATGCAACATGCAACTTTTTGTATGCAACATGTTGCAATAAAACTATCGGAAAAACTATCGGCAAAACTATCTGCAAAACTATTGCCAAAAATATCGATAAAAATATCGATAAAAACATCGATAAAAATATATCGATAAAAATATCGATAAAAATATCGACTAAATATCGATAAAATATCGAGAAAAATATCGATAAAAATATCGATAAAAATATCGATAAAAATATCGATAAAAATATCGATAAAAATATCGATAAAAATATCGATAAAAATATCGATAAAAATATCGATAAAAATATCGATAAAAATATCGATAAAAATATCGATAAAAATATCGATAAAAATATCGTTAAAAATATCGTTAAAAATATCGATAAAAATATTGAAAAAAATACCGATAAAAATATCGATAAAAATATCGAAAAAAATACCGATAAAAATATCGATAAATATATCGATAAAAATATCGATAAGAACATCGATAAAAATATCGATAAAAATATTGATAAAAATATCGATAAAAAATATCGATAAAAATGTAAATAAAAACATCGATAAAAATATCGATAAAAATAACGATAAAAATATCGATAAAAATATCGATAAAAATATCGATAAAAATATGAATAGTAATATCGTTAAAAATATGAATAGTAATATCGTTAAAAATATCGATAAAAATATCGATAAAAAAGTCTATAAAAATATCGATAAAAATATCGATAAAAATATCGATAATAATATCGATAAAAATATCGATAAAAATATGAATAGTAATATCGTTAAAAATATCGATAAAAATATCGATAATAAAGTCGATAAAAATATCGATAAAAATATCGATAAAAATATCGATAAAAATATCGATTAAAATATCGATAAAAAATATCGATAAAAAATATCGATAAAAATATCGATAAAAATATCGATAAAAATGTAAATAAAAACATCGATAAAAATATCGATAAAAATAACGATAAAAATATCGATAAAAATATCGATAAAAATATGAATAGTAATATCGTTAAAAATATGAATAGTAATATCGTTAAAAATATCGATAAAAATATCGATAAAAAAGTCTATAAAAATATCGATAAAAATATCGATAATAATATCGATAAAAATATCGATAATAATATTGAAAAAAATACCGATAAAAATATCGATAAAAATATCGAAAAAAATACCGATAAAAATATCGATAAATATATCGATAAAAATATCGATAAGAACATCGATAAAAATATCGATAAGAACATCGATAAAAATATCGATAAAAATATCGATAAAAAATAACGATAAAAATATTGATAAAAATATCGATATCGAAACATGCAACTTGTTGCATGCAACATTTTGTATGCAACATGCAACATGTTGCATGCAACATTTTGTATGAAACATGCAACTTGTTGTATGCAACATTTTGTATGAAACATGCAACTTGTTGTATGCAACATGCAACTTTTTGTATGCAACATGCAACTTTTTGTATGCAACATGTTGCAATAAAACTATCGGAAAAACTATCGGCAAAACTATCTGCAAAACTATTGCCAAAAATATCGATAAAAATATCGATAAAAACATCGATAAAAATATATCGATAAAAATATCGATAAAAATATCGAATAAATATCGATAAAAATATCGAGAAAAATATCGATAAAAATATCGATAAAAATATCGATAAAAATATCGATAAAAATATCGATAAAAATATCGATAAAAATATCGATAAAAATATCGATAAAAATATCGATAAAAATATCGATAAAAATATCGATAAAAATATCGATAAAAATATCGTTAAAAATATCGTTAAAAATATCGATAAAAATATTGAAAAAAATACCGATAAAAATATCGATAAAAATATCGAAAAAAATATCGATAAAAATATCGATAAAAATATCGATAAAAATATCGATATAAATATCGATAAAAATATCGATAAAAATAACGATAAAAATATTGATAAAAATATCGATAAAAAATATCGATAAATATATCGATAAAAATATAAATAAAAATATCGATAAAAATATCTATAAAAATAACGATAAAAATATCGATAAAAATATCGATAATAATATCGATAAAAATATCGATTAAAATATTGATAAAAATATCGATAAAAATATTGATAAAAATATCGATAATGCAACGTGTTGCATGCAACATTTTTTATACAACGTGTTGCATGCAACATTTTCTATGCAACATCCAACATGTTGCATGCAACATTTTTTATGAAACATGCAATATTTTGTATGCAACATGTTGCATGCAACATTTTGTATGCAACATGTTGCATGCAACTTTTTTTATGCAACATGTTGCATGCAACTTTTTGTATGCAACATGCAACATGTTGCATGCAAAATTTTGTATGAAACATGCAACTTGTTGCATGCAACATTTTGTATGCCACATGCAACATTTTGTATGCAACATTTTGTATGCCACATGCTACATTTTGTATGCAACGTGTTGCATGCAACATTTTGTATGCAACATGCAACATGTTGCATGCAACATTTTGTATGCAACATGCAACATGTTGCATGCAACATTTTGTATGAAACATGTTGCATGCAACTTTTTTTATGCAACATGTTGCATGCAACTTTTTGTATGCAACATGTTGCATGCAACTTTTTTTATGCAACATGTTGCATGCAACTTTTTGTATGAAACATGCAACTTGTTGTATGAAACATGCAACTTGTTGAATGCAACATGCAACTTGTTGCATGCAACATTTTTTATGAAACATGCAATATTTTGTATGCAACATGTTGCATGCAACATTTTGTATGCAACATGTTGCATGCAACTTTTTTTATGCAACATGTTGCATGCAACTTTTTGTATGCCACATGCTACATTTTGTATGCAACGTGTTGCATGCAACTTTTTTTATGCAACATGTTGCATGCAACTTTTTGTATGCAACATGCAACATGTTGCATGCAAAATTTTGTATGAAACATGCAACTTGTTGCATGCAACATTTTGTATGCCACATGCAACATTTTGTATGCAACATTTTGTATGCCACATGCTACATTTTGTATGCAACGTGTTGCATGCAACATTTTGTATGCAACGTGTTGCATGCAACATTTTGTATGCAACATGCAACATGTTGCATGCAACATTTTGTATGAAACATGTTGCATGCAACTTTTTTTATGCAACATGTTGCATGCAACTTTTTGTATGCAACATGCAACATGTTGCATGCAACATTTTGTATGAAACATGCAACTTGTTGTATGAAACATGCAACTTGTTGTATGAAACATGCAACTTGTTGTATGCAACATGCAACTTGTTGCATGCAACATTTTTTATGAAACATGCAATATTTTGTATGCAACATGTTGCATGCAACTTTTTGTATGCAACATGCAACATGTTGCATGCAACTTGTTGTATGAAACATGCAACTTTTTGTATGCAACATGCAACTTGTTGCATGCAACATTTTTTATGCAACATGTTGCATGCAACATTTTGTATGCCACATGCTACATTTTGTATGCAACGTGTTGCATGCAACATTTTGTATGCAACATGTTGCATGCAACATTTTGTATGCAACATGCAACATGTTGCATGCAACATTTTGTATGAAACATGCAACTTGTTGTATGCAACATTTTGTATGAAACATGCAACTTGTTGTATGCAACATGCAACTTTTTGTACGCAACATGCAACTTTTTGTATGCAACATGTTGCAATAAAACTATCGGAAAAACTATCGGCAAAACTATCTGCAAAACTATTGCCAAAAATATCGATAAAAATATCGATAAAAACATCGATAAAAATATATCGATAAAAATATCGATAAAAATATCGACTAAATATCGATAAAAATATCGATAAAAATATCGATAAAAATATCGATAAAATATCGATAAAAATATCGATAAAAATATCGATAAAAATATCGATAAAAATATCGATAAAAATATCGATAAAAATATCGATAAAATATCGTTAAAAATATCGTTAAAAATATCGATAAAAATATTGAAAAAAATACCGATAAAAATATCGATAAAAATATCGAAAAAAATACCGATAAAAATATCGATAAATATATCGATAAAAATATCGATAAGAACATCGATAAAAATATCGATAAAAATATCGATAAAAATAACGATAAAAATATTGATAAAAATATCGATAAAAAATATCGATAAAAATATCGATAAAAATGTAAATAAAAACATCGATAAAAATATCGATAAAAATAACGATAAAAATATCGATAAAAATATCGATAAAAATATCGATAAAAATATGAATAGTAATATCGTTAAAAATATGAATAGTAATATCGTTAAAAATATTGATAAAAATATCGATAAAAATATTGATAAAAATATCGATAATGCAACGTGTTGCATGCAACATTTTTTATACAACGTGTTGCATGCAACATTTTCTATGCAACATCCAACATGTTGCATGCAACATTTTTTATGAAACATGCAATATTTTGTATGCAACATGTTGCATGCAACATTTTGTATGCAACATGTTGCATGCAACTTTTTTTATGCAACATGTTGCATGCAACTTTTTGTATGCAACATGCAACATGTTGCATGCAAAATTTTGTATGAAACATGCAACTTGTTGCATGCAACATTTTGTATGCCACATGCAACATTTTGTATGCAACATTTTGTATGCCACATGCTACATTTTGTATGCAACGTGTTGCATGCAACATTTTGTATGCAACGTGTTGCATGCAACATTTTGTATGCAACATGCAACATGTTGCATGCAACATTTTGTATGCAACATGCAACATGTTGCATGCAACATTTTGTATGAAACATGTTGCATGCAACTTTTTTTATGCAACATGTTGCATGCAACTTTTTGTATGCAACATGTTGCATGCAACTTTTTTTATGCAACATGTTGCATGCAACTTTTTGTATGAAACATGCAACTTGTTGTATGAAACATGCAACTTGTTGAATGCAACATGCAACTTGTTGCATGCAACATTTTTTATGAAACATGCAATATTTTGTATGCAACATGTTGCATGCAACATTTTGTATGCAACATGTTGCATGCAACTTTTTTTATGCAACATGTTGCATGCAACTTTTTGTATGCCACATGCTACATTTTGTATGCAACGTGTTGCATGCAACTTTTTTTATGCAACATGTTGCATGCAACTTTTTGTATGCAACATGCAACATGTTGCATGCAAAATTTTGTATGAAACATGCAACTTGTTGCATGCAACATTTTGTATGCCACATGCAACATTTTGTATGCAACATTTTGTATGCCACATGCTACATTTTGTATGCAACGTGTTGCATGCAACATTTTGTATGCAACGTGTTGCATGCAACATTTTGTATGCAACATGCAACATGTTGCATGCAACATTTTGTATGAAACATGTTGCATGCAACTTTTTTTATGCAACATGTTGCATGCAACTTTTTGTATGCAACATGCAACATGTTGCATGCAACATTTTGTATGAAACATGCAACTTGTTGTATGAAACATGCAACTTGTTGTATGAAACATGCAACTTGTTGTATGCAACATGCAACTTGTTGCATGCAACATTTTTTATGAAACATGCAATATTTTGTATGCAACATGTTGCATGCAACTTTTTGTATGCAACATGCAACATGTTGCATGCAACTTGTTGTATGAAACATGCAACTTTTTGTATGCAACATGCAACTTGTTGCATGCAACATTTTTTATGCAACATGTTGCATGCAACATTTTGTATGCCACATGCTACATTTTGTATGCAACGTGTTGCATGCAACATTTTGTATGCAACATGTTGCATGCAACATTTTGTATGCAACATGCAACATGTTGCATGCAACATTTTGTATGAAACATGCAACTTGTTGTATGCAACATTTTGTATGAAACATGCAACTTGTTGTATGCAACATGCAACTTTTTGTACGCAACATGCAACTTTTTGTATGCAACATGTTGCAATAAAACTATCGGAAAAACTATCGGCAAAACTATCTGCAAAACTATTGCCAAAAATATCGATAAAAATATCGATAAAAACATCGATAAAAATATATCGATAAAAATATCGATAAAAATATCGACTAAATATCGATAAAAATATCGATAAAAATATCGATAAAAATATCGATAAAAATATCGATAAAAATATCGATAAAAATATCGATAAAAAATCGATAAAAATATCGATAAAAATATCGATAAAAATATCGATAAAAATATCGTTAAAAATATCGTTAAAAATATCGATAAAAATATTGAAAAAAATACCGATAAAAATATCGATAAAAATATCGAAAAAAATACCGATAAAAATATCGATAAATATATCGATAAAAATATCGATAAGAACATCGATAAAAATATCGATAAAAATATCGATAAAAATAACGATAAAAATATTGATAAAAATATCGATAAAAAATATGGATAAAAATATCGATAAAAATGTAAATAAAAACATCGATAAAAATATCGATAAAAATAACGATAAAAATATCGATAAAAATATCGATAAAAATATCGATAAAAATATGAATAGTAATATCGTTAAAAATATGAATAGTAATATCGTTAAAAATATCGATAAAAATATCGATAAAAAAGTCTATAAAAATATCGATAAAAATATCGATAAAAATATCGATAATAATATCGATAAAAATATCGATAAAAATATGAATAGTAATATCGTTAAAAATATCGATAAAAATATCGATAAAAATATCGATAAAAATATCGATAAAAATATCGATAAAAATATCGATAAAAATATCGATAAAAAATATCGATAAAAAATATCGATAAAAATATCGATAAAAATGTAAATAAAAACATCGATAAAAATATCGATAAAAATAACGATAAAAATATCGATAAAAATATCGATAAAAATATGAATAGTAATATCGTTAAAAATATGAATAGTAATATCGTTAAAAATATCGATAAAAATATCGATAAAAAAGTCTATAAAAATATCGATAAAAATATCGATAATAATATCGATAAAAATATCGATAATAATATTGAAAAAAATACCGATAAAAATATCGATAAAAATATCGAAAAAAATACCGATAAAAATATCGATAAATATATCGATAAAAATATCGATAAGAACATCGATAAAAATATCGATAAAAATATCGATAAAAATAACGATAAAAATATTGATAAAAATATCGATATCGAAACATGCAACTTGTTGCATGCAACATTTTGTATGCCACATGCAACATTTTGTATGCAACATTTTGTATGCCACATGCTACATTTTGTATGCAACGTGTTGCATGCAACATTTTGTATGCAACGTGTTGCATGCAACATTTTGCATGCAACTTTTTTTATGCAACATGTTGCATGCAACTTTTTGTATGCAACATGTTGCATGCAACTTTTTTTATGCAACATGTTGCATGCAACCTTTTGTATGCAACATGCAACATGTTGCATGCAACATTTTGTATGAAACATGCAACTTGTTGTATGAAACATGCAACTTGTTGTATGAAACATGCAACTTGTTGTATGAAACATGCAACTTGTTGTATGAAACATGCAACTTGTTGTATGCAACATGCAACTTGTTGCATGCAACATTTTTTATGAAACATGCAATATTTTGTATGCAACATGTTGCATGCAACTTTTTGTATGCAACATGCAACATGTTGCATGCAACTTGTTGTATGAAACATGCAACTTTTTGTATGCAACATGCAACTTGTTGCATGCAACATTTTTTATGCAACATGTTGCATGCAACATTTTGTATGCCACATGCTACATTTTGTATGCAACGTGTTGCATGCAACATTTTGTATGCAACATGCAACATGTTGCATGCAACATTTTGTATGCAACATGCAACATGTTGCATGCAACATTTTGTATGAAACATGCAACTTGTTGTATGCAACATTTTGTATGAAACATGCAACTTGTTGTATGAAACATGCAACTTGTTGAATGCAACATGCAACTTGTTGCATGCAACATTTTTTATGAAACATGCAATATTTTGTATGCAACATGTTGCATGCAACATTTTGTATGCAACATGCAACATGTTGCATGCAACATTTTGTATGCAACATGCAACATGTTGCATGCAACATTTTGTATGAAACATGCAACTTGTTGTATGCAACATTTTGTATGAAACATGCAACTTGTTGTATGAAACATGCAACTTTTTGTATGCAACATGCAACTTGTTGCATGCAACATTTTTTATGCAACATGTTGCATGCAACATTTTGTATGCCACATGCTACATTTTGTATGCAACGTGTTGGATGCAACATTTTGTATGCAACATGCAACATGTTGCATGCAACATGTTGCATGCAACATTTTGTATGCAACATGCAACATGTTGCATGCAACATTTTGTATGAAACATTTTGTATGAAACATGCAACTTGTTGTATGCAACATTTTGTATGAAACATGCAACTTGTTGTATGCAACATGCAACTTTTTGTATGCAACATGCAACTTTTTGTATGCAACATGTTGCAATAAAACTATCGGAAAAACTATCGGCAAAACTATCTGCAAAACTATTGCCAAAAATATCGATAAAAATATCGATAAAAACATCGATAAAAATATATCGATAAAAATATCGATAAAAATATCGACTAAATATCGATAAAAATATCGAGAAAAATATCGAGAAAAATATCGATAAAAATATCGATAAAAATATCGATAAAAATATCGATAAAAATATCGATAAAAATATCGATAAAAATATCGATAAAAATATCGTTAAAAATATCGTTAAAAATATCGATAAAAATATTGAAAAAAATACCGATAAATATATCGATAAAAATATCGAAAAAAATACCGATAAAAATATCGATAAATATATCGATAAAAATATCGATAAGAACATCGATAAAAATATCGATAAAAATATTGATAAAAATATCGATAAAAAATATCGATAAAAATGTAAATAAAAACATCGATAAAAATATCGATAAAAATAACGATAAAAATATCGATAAAAATATCGATAAAAATATCGATAAAAATATGAATAGTAATATCGTTAAAAATATGAATAGTAATATCGTTAAAAATATCGATAAAAATATCGATAAAAAAGTCTATAAAAATATCGATAAAAATATCGATAAAAATATCGATAATAATATCGATAAAAATATCGATAAAAATATGAATAGTAATATCGTTAAAAATATCGATAAAAATATCGATAAAAAAGTCGATAAAAATATCGAAAAAAATATCGATAAAAATATCGATAAAAATATCGATAAAAATATCGATAAAAATATCGATTAAAATATCGATAAAAAATATCGATAAAAAATATCGATAAAAATATCGATAAAAATGTAAATAAAAACATCGATAAAAATATCGATAAAAATAACGATAAAAATATCGATAAAAATATGAATAGTAATATCGTTAAAAATATGAATAGTAATATCGTTAAAAATATCGATAAAAATATCGATAAAAAAGTCTATAAAAATATCGATAAAAATATCGATAAAAATATCGATAATAATATTGAAAAAAATACCGATAAAAATATCGATAAAAATATCGAAAAAAATACCGATAAAAATATCGATAAATATATCGATAAAAATATCGATAAGAACATCGATAAAAATATCGATAAGAACATCGATAAAAATATCGATAAAAATATCGATAAAAATAACGATAAAAATATTGATAAAAATATCGATATCGAAACATGCAACTTGTTGCATGCAACATTTTGTATGCAACATGCAACATGTTGCATGCAACATTTTGTATGAAACATGCAACTTGTTGTATGCAACATTTTGTATGAAACATGCAACTTGTTGTATGCAACATGCAACTTTTTGTATGCAACATGCAACTTTTTGTATGCAACATGTTGCAATAAAACTATCGGAAAAACTATCGGCAAAACTATCTGCAAAACTATTGCCAAAAATATCGATAAAAATATCGATAAAAACATCGATAAAAATATATCGATAAAAATATCGATAAAAATATCGAATAAATATCGATAAAAATATCGAGAAAAATATCGATAAAAATATCGATAAAAATATCGATAAAAATATCGATAAAAATATCGATAAAAATATCGATAAAAATATCGATAAAAATATCGATAAAAATATCGATAAAAATATCGATAAAAATATCGATAAAAATATCGTTAAAAATATCGTTAAAAATATCGATAAAAATATTGAAAAAAATACCGATAAAAATATCGATAAAAATATCGAAAAAAATATCGATTAAAATATCGATAAAAATATCGATAAAAATATCGATATAAATATCGATAAAAATATCGATAAAAATAACGATAAAAATATTGATAAAAATATCGATAAAAAATATCGATAAATATATCGATAAAAATATAAATAAAAATATCGATAAAAATATCTATAAAAATAACGATAAAAATATCGATAAAAATATCGATAATAATATCGATAAAAATATCGATTAAAATATTGATAAAAATATCGATAAAAATATTGATAAAAATATCGATAATGCAACGTGTTGCATGCAACATTTTTTATACAACGTGTTGCATGCAACATTTTCTATGCAACATCCAACATGTTGCATGCAACATTTTTTATGAAACATGCAATATTTTGTATGCAACATGTTGCATGCAACATTTTGTATGCAACATGTTGCATGCAACTTTTTTTATGCAACATGTTGCATGCAACTTTTTGTATGCAACATGCAACATGTTGCATGCAAAATTTTGTATGAAACATGCAACTTGTTGCATGCAACATTTTGTATGCCACATGCAACATTTTGTATGCAACATTTTGTATGCCACATGCTACATTTTGTATGCAACGTGTTGCATGCAACATTTTGTATGCAACGTGTTGCATGCAACATTTTGCATGCAACTTTTTTTATGCAACATGTTGCATGCAACTTTTTGTATGCAACATGTTGCATGCAACTTTTTTTATGCAACATGTTGCATGCAACCTTTTGTATGCAACATGCAACATGTTGCATGCAACATTTTGTATGAAACATGCAACTTGTTGTATGAAACATGCAACTTGTTGTATGAAACATGCAACTTGTTGTATGAAACATGCAACTTGTTGTATGAAACATGCAACTTGTTGTATGCAACATGCAACTTGTTGCATGCAACATTTTTTATGAAACATGCAATATTTTGTATGCAACATGTTGCATGCAACTTTTTGTATGCAACATGCAACATGTTGCATGCAACTTGTTGTATGAAACATGCAACTTTTTGTATGCAACATGCAACTTGTTGCATGCAACATTTTTTATGCAACATGTTGCATGCAACATTTTGTATGCCACATGCTACATTTTGTATGCAACGTGTTGCATGCAACATTTTGTATGCAACATGCAACATGTTGCATGCAACATTTTGTATGCAACATGCAACATGTTGCATGCAACATTTTGTATGAAACATGCAACTTGTTGTATGCAACATTTTGTATGAAACATGCAACTTGTTGTATGAAACATGCAACTTGTTGAATGCAACATGCAACTTGTTGCATGCAACATTTTTTATGAAACATGCAATATTTTGTATGCAACATGTTGCATGCAACATTTTGTATGCAACATGCAACATGTTGCATGCAACATTTTGTATGCAACATGCAACATGTTGCATGCAACATTTTGTATGAAACATGCAACTTGTTGTATGCAACATTTTGTATGAAACATGCAACTTGTTGTATGAAACATGCAACTTTTTGTATGCAACATGCAACTTGTTGCATGCAACATTTTTTATGCAACATGTTGCATGCAACATTTTGTATGCCACATGCTACATTTTGTATGCAACGTGTTGGATGCAACATTTTGTATGCAACATGCAACATGGTGCATGCAACATTTTGTATGCAACATGCAACATGTTGCATGCAACATTTTGTATGAAACATTTTGTATGAAACATGCAACTTGTTGTATGCAACATTTTGTATGAAACATGCAACTTGTTGTATGCAACATGCAACTTTTTGTATGCAACATGCAACTTTTTGTATGCAACATGTTGCAATAAAACTATCGGAAAAACTATCGGCAAAACTATCTGCAAAACTATTGCCAAAAATATCGATAAAAATATCGATAAAAACATCGATAAAAATATATCGATAAAAATATCGATAAAAATATCGACTAAATATCGATAAAAATATCGAGAAAAATATCGATAAAAATATCGATAAAAATATCGATAAAAATATCGATAAAAATATCGATAAAAATATCGATAAAAATATCGATAAAAATATCGATAAAAATATCGATAAAAATATCGATAAAAATATCGATAAAAATATCGATAAAATATCGATAAAATATCGTTAAAAATATCGTTAAAAATATCGATAAAAATATTGAAAAAATACCGATAAATATATCGATAAAAATATCGAAAAAAATACCGATAAAAATATCGATAAATATATCGATAAAAATATCGATAAGAACATCGATAAAAATATCGATAAAAATATTGATAAAAATATCGATAAAAAATATCGATAAAAATGTAAATAAAAACATCGATAAAAATATCGATAAAAATAACGATAAAAATATCGATAAAAATATCGATAAAAATATCGATAAAAATATGAATAGTAATATCGTTAAAAATATGAATAGTAATATCGTTAAAAATATCGATAAAAATATCGATAAAAAAGTCTATAAAAATATCGATAAAAATATCGATAAAAATAAAGATAATAATATCGATAAAAATATCGATAAAAATATGAATAGTAATATCGTTAAAAATATCGATAAAAATATCGATAAAAAAGTCGATAAAAATATCGATAAAAATATCGATAAAAATATCGATAAAAATATCGATAAAAATATCGATAAAAATATCGATTAAAATATCGATAAAAAATATCGATAAAAAATATCGATAAAAATATCGATAAAAATGTAAATAAAAACATCGATAAAAATATCGATAAAAATAACGATAAAAATATCGATAAAAATATCGATAAAAATATGAATAGTAATATCGTTAAAAATATGAATAGTAATATCGTTAAAAATATCGATAAAAATATCGATAAAAAAGTCTATAAAAATATCGATAAAAATATCGATAATAATATCGATAAAAATATCGATAATAATATTGAAAAAAATACCGATAAAAATATCGATAAAAATATCGAAAAAAATACCGATAAAAATATCGATAAATATATCGATAAAAATATCGATAAGAACATCGATAAAAATATCGATAAGAACATCGATAAAAATATCGATAAAAATATCGATAAAAATAACGATAAAAATATTGATAAAAATATCGATATCGAAACATGCAACTTGTTGCATGCAACATTTTGTATGCAACATGCAACATGTTGCATGCAACATTTTGTATGAAACATGCAACTTGTTGTATGCAACATTTTGTATGAAACATGCAACTTGTTGTATGCAACATGCAACTTTTTGTATGCAACATGCAACTTTTTGTATGCAACATGTTGCAATAAAACTATCGGAAAAACTATCGGCAAAACTATCTGCAAAACTATTGCCAAAAATATCGATAAAAATATCGATAAAAACATCGATAAAAATATATCGATAAAAATATCGATAAAAATATCGAATAAATATCGATAAAAATATCGAGAAAAATATCGATAAAAATATCGATAAAAATATCGATAAAAATATCGATAAAAATATCGATAAAAATATCGATAAAAATATCGATAAAAATATCGATAAAAATATCGATAAAAATATCGATAAAAATATCGATAAAAATATCGATAAAAATATCGTTAAAAATATCGATAAAAATATTGAAAAAAATACCGATAAAAATATCGATAAAAATATCGAAAAAAATATCGATAAAAATATCGATAAAAATATCGATAAAAATATCGATATAAATATCGATAAAAATATCGATAAAAATAACGATAAAAATATTGATAAAAATATCGATAAAAAATATCGATAAATATATCGATAAAAATATAAATAAAAATATCGATAAAAATATCTATAAAAATAACGATAAAAATATCGATAAAAATATCGATAATAATATCGATAAAAATATCGATTAAAATATTGATAAAAATATCGATAAAAATATTGATAAAAATATCGATAATGCAACGTGTTGCATGCAACATTTTTTATACAACGTGTTGCATGCAACATTTTCTATGCAACATCCAACATGTTGCATGCAACATTTTTTATGAAACATGCAATATTTTGTATGCAACATGTTGCATGCAACATTTTGTATGCAACATGTTGCATGCAACTTTTTTTATGCAACATGTTGCATGCAACTTTTTGTATGCAACATGCAACATGTTGCATGCAAAATTTTGTATGAAACATGCAACTTGTTGCATGCAACATTTTGTATGCCACATGCAACATTTTGTATGCAACATTTTGTATGCCACATGCTACATTTTGTATGCAACGTGTTGCATGCAACATTTTGTATGCAACATGCAACATGTTGCATGCAACATTTTGTATGAAACATGTTGCATGCAACTTTTTTTATGCAACATGTTGCATGCAACTTTTTGTATGCAACATGTTGCATGCAACTTTTTTTATGCAACATGTTGCATGCAACTTTTTGTATGCAACATGCAACATGTTGCATGCAACATTTTGTATGAAACATGCAACTTGTTGTATGAAACATGCAACTTGTTGAATGCAACATGCAACTTGTTGCATGCAACATTTTTTATGAAACATGCAATATTTTGTATGCAACATGTTGCATGCAACATTTTGTATGCAACATGTTGCATGCAACTTTTTTTATGCAACATGTTGCATGCAACTTTTTGTATGCCACATGCTACATTTTGTATGCAACGTGTTGCATGCAACTTTTTTTATGCAACATGTTGCATGCAACTTTTTGTATGCAACATGCAACATGTTGCATGCAAAATTTTGTATGAAACATGCAACTTGTTGCATGCAACATTTTGTATGCCACATGCAACATTTTGTATGCAACATTTTGTATGCCACATGCTACATTTTGTATGCAACGTGTTGCATGCAACATTTTGTATGCAACGTGTTGCATGCAACATTTTGTATGCAACATGCAACATGTTGCATGCAACATTTTGTATGAAACATGTTGCATGCAACTTTTTTTATGCAACATGTTGCATGCAACTTTTTGTATGCAACATGCAACATGTTGCATGCAACATTTTGTATGAAACATGCAACTTGTTGTATGAAACATGCAACTTGTTGTATGAAACATGCAACTTGTTGTATGCAACATGCAACTTGTTGCATGCAACATTTTTTATGAAACATGCAATATTTTGTATGCAACATGTTGCATGCAACTTTTTGTATGCAACATGCAACATGTTGCATGCAACTTGTTGTATGAAACATGCAACTTTTTGTATGCAACATGCAACTTGTTGCATGCAACATTTTTTATGCAACATGTTGCATGCAACATTTTGTATGCCACATGCTACATTTTGTATGCAACGTGTTGCATGCAACATTTTGTATGCAACATGTTGCATGCAACATTTTGTATGCAACATGCAACATGTTGCATGCAACATTTTGTATGAAACATGCAACTTGTTGTATGCAACATTTTGTATGAAACATGCAACTTGTTGTATGCAACATGCAACTTTTTGTACGCAACATGCAACTTTTTGTATGCAACATGTTGCAATAAAACTATCGGAAAAACTATCGGCAAAACTATCTGCAAAACTATTGCCAAAAATATCGATAAAAATATCGATAAAAACATCGATAAAAATATATCGATAAAAATATCGATAAAAATATCAACTAAATATCGATAAAAATATCGATAAAAATATCGATAAAAATATCGATAAAAATATCGATAAAAATATCGATAAAAATATCGATAAAAATATCGATAAAAATATCGATAAAAATATCGATAAAAATATCGATAAAAATATCGATAAAAATATCGTTAAAAATATCGATAAAAATATCGATAAAAATATTGAAAAAAATACCGATAAAAATATCGATAAAAATATCGAAAAAAATACCGATAAAAATATCGATAAATATATCGATAAAAATATCGATAAGAACATCGATAAAAATATCGATAAAAATATCGATAAAAATAACGATAAAAATATTGATAAAAATATCGATAAAAAATATCGATAAAAATATCGATAAAAATGTAAATAAAAACATCGATAAAAATATCGATAAAAATAACGATAAAAATATCGATAAAAATATCGATAAAAATATCGATAAAAATATGAATAGTAATATCGTTAAAAATATGAATAGTAATATCGTTAAAAATATCGATAAAAATATCGATAAAAAAGTCTATAAAAATATCGATAAAAATATCGATAAAAATATCGATAATAATATCGATAAAAATATCGATAAAAATATGAATAGTAATATCGTTAAAAATATCGATAAAAATATCGATAAAAATATCGATAAAAATATCGATAAAAATATCGATAAAAATATCGATAAAAATATCGATAAAAATATCGATAAAAAATATCGATAAAAAATATCGATAAAAATATCGATAAAAATGTAAATAAAAACATCGATAAAAATATCGATAAAAATAACGATAAAAATATCGATAAAAATATCGATAAAAATATGAATAGTAATATCGTTAAAAATATGAATAGTAATATCGTTAAAAATATCGATAAAAATATCGATAAAAAAGTCTATAAAAATATCGATAAAAATATCGATAATAATATCGATAAAAATATCGATAATAATATTGAAAAAAATACCGATAAAAATATCGATAAAAATATCGAAAAAAATACCGATAAAAATATCGATAAATATATCGATAAAAATATCGATAAGAACATCGATAAAAATATCGATAAAAATATCGATAAAAATAACGATAAAAATATTGATAAAAATATCGATATCGAAACATGCAACTTGTTGCATGCAACATTTTGTATGCCACATGCAACATTTTGTATGCAACATTTTGTATGCCACATGCTACATTTTGTATGCAACGTGTTGCATGCAACATTTTGTATGCAACGTGTTGCATGCAACATTTTGCATGCAACTTTTTTTATGCAACATGTTGCATGCAACTTTTTGTATGCAACATGTTGCATGCAACTTTTTTTATGCAACATGTTGCATGCAACCTTTTGTATGCAACATGCAACATGTTGCATGCAACATTTTGTATGAAACATGCAACTTGTTGTATGAAACATGCAACTTGTTGTATGAAACATGCAACTTGTTGTATGAAACATGCAACTTGTTGTATGAAACATGCAACTTGTTGTATGCAACATGCAACTTGTTGTATGCAACATGCAACTTGTTGCATGCAACATTTTTTATGAAACATGCAATATTTTGTATGCAACATGTTGCATGCAACTTTTTGTATGCAACATGCAACATGTTGCATGCAACTTGTTGTATGAAACATGCAACTTTTTGTATGCAACATGCAACTTGTTGCATGCAACATTTTTTATGCAACATGTTGCATGCAACATTTTGTATGCCACATGCTACATTTTGTATGCAACGTGTTGCATGCAACATTTTGTATGCAACATGCAACATGTTGCATGCAACATTTTGTATGCAACATGCAACATGTTGCATGCAACATTTTGTATGAAACATGCAACTTGTTGTATGCAACATTTTGTATGAAACATGCAACTTGTTGTATGCAACATGCAACTTTTTGTATGCAACATGCAACTTTTTGTATGCAACATGTTGCAATAAAACTATCGGAAAAACTATCGGCAAAACTATCTGCAAAACTATTGCCAAAAATATCGATAAAAATATCGATAAAAACATCGATAAAAATATATCGATAAAAATATCGATAAAAATATCGACTAAATATCGATAAAAATATCGATAAAAATATCGATAAAAATATCGATAAAAATATCGATAAAAATATCGATAAAAATATCGATAAAAATATCGATAAAAATATCGATAAAAATATCGATAAAAATATCGTTAAAAATATCGTTAAAAATATCGATAAAAATATTGAAAAAAATACCGATAAAAATATCGATAAAAATATCGAAAAAAATACCGATAAAAATATCGATAAATATATCGATAAAAATATCGATAAGAACATCGATAAAAATATCGATAAAAATATCGATAAAAATAACGATAAAAATATTGATAAAAATATCGATAAAAAATATCGATAAAAATATCGATAAAAATGTAAATAAAAACATCGATAAAAATATCGATAAAAATAACGATAAAAATATCGATAAAAATATCGATAAAAATATCGATAAAAATATGAATAGTAATATCGTTAAAAATATGAATAGTAATATCGTTAAAAATATCGATAAAAAAGTCTATAAAAATATCGATAAAAATATCGATAAAAATATCGATAATAATATCGATAAAAATATCGATAAAAATATGAATAGTAATATCGTTAAAAATATCGATAAAAATATCGATAAAAATATCGATAAAAATATCGATAAAAATATCGATAAAAATATCGATAAAAATATCGATAAAAAATATCGATAAAAAATATCGATAAAAATATCGATAAAAATGTAAATAAAAACATCGATAAAAATATCGATAAAAATAACGATAAAAATATCGATAAAAATATCGATAAAAATATGAATAGTAATATCGTTAAAAATATGAATAGTAATATCGTTAAAAATATCGATAAAAATATCGATAAAAAAGTCTATAAAAATATCGATAAAAATATCGATAATAATATCGATAAAAATATCGATAATAATATTGAAAAAAATACCGATAAAAATATCGATAAAAATATCGAAAAAAATACCGATAAAAATATCGATAAATATATCGATAAAAATATCGATAAGAACATCGATAAAAATATCGATAAAAATATCGATAAAAATAACGATAAAAATATTGATAAAAATATCGATATCGAAACATGCAACTTGTTGCATGCAACATTTTGTATGCCACATGCAACATTTTGTATGCAACATTTTGTATGCCACATGCTACATTTTGTATGCAACGTGTTGCATGCAACATTTTGTATGCAACGTGTTGCATGCAACATTTTGCATGCAACTTTTTTTATGCAACATGTTGCATGCAACTTTTTGTATGCAACATGTTGCATGCAACTTTTTTTATGCAACATGTTGCATGCAACCTTTTGTATGCAACATGCAACATGTTGCATGCAACATTTTGTATGAAACATGCAACTTGTTGTATGAAACATGCAACTTGTTGTATGAAACATGCAACTTGTTGTATGAAACATGCAACTTGTTGTATGCAACATGCAACTTGTTGCATGCAACATTTTTTATGAAACATGCAATATTTTGTATGCAACATGTTGCATGCAACTTTTTGTATGCAACATGCAACATGTTGCATGCAACTTGTTGTATGAAACATGCAACTTTTTGTATGCAACATGCAACTTGTTGCATGCAACATTTTTTATGCAACATGTTGCATGCAACATTTTGTATGCCACATGCTACATTTTGTATGCAACGTGTTGCATGCAACATTTTGTATGCAACATGCAACATGTTGCATGCAACATTTTGTATGCAACATGCAACATGTTGCATGCAACATTTTGTATGAAACATGCAACTTGTTGTATGCAACATTTTGTATGAAACATGCAACTTTTTGTATGCAACATGCAACTTTTTGTATGCAACATGTTGCAATAAAACTATCGGAAAAACTATCGGCAAAACTATCTGCAAAACTATTGCCAAAAATATCGATAAAAATATCGATAAAAACATCGATAAAAATATATCGATAAAAATATCGAGAAAAATATCGAGAAAAATATCGAGAAAAATATCGATAAAAATATCGATAAAAATATCGATAAAAATATCGATAAAAATATCGATAAAAATATCAATAAAAATATCGATAAAAATATCGATAAAAATATCGATAAAAATATCGTTAAAAATATCGTTAAAAATATCGATAAAAATATTGAAAAAAATACCGATAAAAATATCGATAAAAATATCGAAAAAAATACCGATAAAAATATCGATAAATATATCGATAAAAATATCGATAAGAACATCGATAAAAATATCGATAAAAATATCGATAAAAATAACGATAAAAATATTGATAAAAATATCGATAAAAAATATCGATAAAAATATCGATAAAAATGTAAATAAAAACATCGATAAAAATATCGATAAAAATAACGATAAAAATATCGATAAAAATATCGATAAAAATATCGATAAAAATATGAATAGTAATATCGTTAAAAATATGAATAGTAATATCGTTAAAAATATCGATAAAAATATCGATAAAAAAGTCTATAAAAATATCGATAAAAATATCGATAATAATATCGATAAAAATATCGATAATAATATTGAAAAAAATACCGATAAAAATATCGATAAAAATATCGAAAAAAATACCGATAAAAATATCGATAAATATATCGATAAAATTATCGATAAGAACATCGATAAAAATATCGATAAAAATATCGATAAAAATAACGATAAAAATATTGATAAAAATATCGATATCGAAACATGCAACTTGTTGCATGCAACATTTTGTATGCCACATGCAACATTTTGTATGCAACATTTTGTATGCCACATGCTACATTTTGTATGCAACGTGTTGCATGCAACATTTTGTATGCAACATGCAACATGTTGCATGCAACATTTTGTATGAAACATGCAACTTGTTGTATGCAACATTTTGTATGAAACATGCAACTTGTTGTATGCAACATGCAACTTTTTGTATGCAACATGCAACTTTTTGTATGCAAAATGTTGCAATAAAACTATCGGAAAAACTATCGGCAAAACTATCTGCAAAACTATTGCCAAAAATATCGATAAAAATATCGATAAAAACATCGATAAAAATATATCGATAAAAATATCGATAAAAATATCGAATAAATATCGATTAAATATCGAGAAAAATATCGATAAAAATATCGATAAAAATATCGATAAAAATATCGATAAAAATATCGATAAAAATATCGATAAAAATATCGATAAAAATATCGATAAAAATATCGATAAAAAATATCGATAAAAAATATCGATAAAAAATATCGATAAAAATATCGATAAAAATGTAAATAAAAACATCGATAAAAATATCGATAAAAATATCGATAAAAATATGAATAGTAATATCGTTAAAAATATGAATAGTAATATCGTTAAAAATATCGATAAAAATATCGATAAAAAAGTCTATAAAAATATCGATAAAAATATCGATAATAATATCGATAAAAATATCGATAATAATATTGAAAAAAATACCGATAAAAATATCGAT
Organism: Drosophila azteca; assembly: GCA_005876895.1. Taxonomy (NCBI): domain Eukaryota; kingdom Metazoa; phylum Arthropoda; class Insecta; order Diptera; family Drosophilidae; genus Drosophila; species Drosophila azteca. The sequence continues at coordinate 1,630,745 of VCKU01000034.1, forward strand.
AAAAATATCGAAAAAAATACCGATAAAAATATCGATAAATATATCGATAAAAATATCGATAAGAACATCGATAAAAATATCGATAAAAATATCGATAAAAATAACGATAAAAATATTGATAAAAATATCGATATCGAAACATGCAACTTGTTGCATGCAACATTTTGTATGCCACATGCAACATTTTGAATGCAACATTTTGTATGCCACATGCTACATTTTGTATGCAACATGTTGCATGCAACTTTTTGTATGCAACATGTTGCATGCAACTTTTTTTATGCAACATGTTGCATGCAACCTTTTGTATGCAACATGCAACATGTTGCATGCAACATTTTGTATGAAACATGCAACTTGTTGTATGAAACATGCAACTTGTTGTATGAAACATGCAACTTGTTGTATGAAACATGCAACTTGTTGTATGCAACATGCAACTTGTTGCATGCAACATTTTTTATGAAACATGCAATATTTTGTATGCAACATGTTGCATGCAACTTTTTGTATGCAACATGCAACATGTTGCATGCAACTTGTTGTATGAAACATGCAACTTTTTGTATGCAACATGCAACTTGTTGCATGCAACATTTTTTATGCAACATGTTGCATGCAACATTTTGTATGCCACATGCTACATTTTGTATGCAACGTGTTGCATGCAACATTTTGTATGCAACATGCAACATGTTGCATGCAACATTTTGTATGCAACATGCAACATGTTGCATGCAACATTTTGTATGAAACATGCAACTTGTTGTATGCAACATTTTGTATGAAACATGCAACTTGTTGTATGCAACATGCAACTTTTTGTATGCAACATGCAACTTTTTGTATGCAACATGTTGCAATAAAACTATCGGAAAAACTATCGGCAAAACTATCTGCAAAACTATTGCCAAAAATATCGATAAAAATATCGATAAAAACATCGATAAAAATATATCGATAAAAATATCGATAAAAATATCGAATAAATATCGAGAAAAATATCGAGAAAAATATCGATAAAAATATCGATAAAAATATCGATAAAAATATCGATAAAAATATCGATAAAAATATCGATAAAAATATCGATAAAAATATCGATAAAAATATCGATAAAAATATCGATAAAAATATCGATAAAAATATCGTTAAAAATATCGTTAAAAATATCGATAAAAATATTGAAAAAAATACCGATAAAAATATCGATAAAAATATCGAAAAAAATACCGATAAAAATATCGATAAATATATCGATAAAAATATCGATAAGAACATCGATAAAAATATCGATAAAAATATCGATAAAAATAACGATAAAAATATTGATAAAAATATCGATAAAAAATATCGATAAAAATATCGATAAAAATGTAAATAAAAACATCGATAAAAATATCGATAAAAATAACGATAAAAATATCGATAAAAATATGAATAGTAATATCGTTAAAAATATGAATAGTAATATCGTTAAAAATGTCGATAAAAATATCGATAAAAAAGTCTATAAAAATATCGATAAAAATATCGATAAAAATATCGATAAAAATATGAATAGTAATATCGTTAAAAATATCGATAAAAATATCGATAAAAAAGTCGATAAAAATATCGATAAAAATATCGATAAAAATATCGATAAAAATGTCGATAAAAATATCGATAAAAATATCGATAAAAATATCGATAAAAAATATCGATAAAAAATATCGATAAAAATATCGATAAAAATGTAAATAAAAACATCGATAAAAATATCGATAAAAATAACGATAAAAATATCGATAAAAATATCGATAAAAATATCGATAAAAATATGAATAGTAATATCGTTAAAAATATGAATAGTAATATCGTTAAAAATATCGATAAAAATATCGATAAAAAAGTCTATAAAAATATCGATAAAAATATCGATAATAATATCGATAAAAATATCGATAATAATATCGATAAAAATATCGATAAAAATATGAATAGTAATATCGTTAAAAATATCGATAAAAATATCGATAAAAAAGTCGATAAAAATATCGATAAAAATATCGATAAAAATATCGATAAAAATATCGATAAAAATATAGATAAAAATATCGATAAAAATATCGATAAAAATATCGATAAAAATATGAATAGTAATATCGTTAAAAATATGAATAGTAATATCGTTAAAAATATCGATAAAAATATCGATAAAAAAGTCTATAAAAATATCGATAAAAATATCGATAATAATATCGATAAAAATATCGATAATAATATTGAAAAAAATACCGATAAAAATATCGATAAAAATATCGAAAAAAATACCGATAAAAATATCGATAAATATATCGATAAAAATATCGATAAGAACATCGATAAAAATATCGATAAAAATATCGATAAAAATAACGATAAAAATATTGATAAAAATATCGATATCGAAACATGCAACTTGTTGCATGCAACATTTTGTATGCCACATGCAACATTTTGTATGCAACATTTTGTATGCCACATGCTACATTTTGTATGCAACGTGTTGCATGCAACATTTTGTATGCAACGTGTTGCATGCAACATTTTGTATGAAACATGCAACTTGTTGTATGCAACATGCAACTTTTTGTATGCAACATGCAACTTTTTGTATGCAACATGTTGCAATAAAACTATCGGAAAAACTATCGGCAAAACTATCTGCAAAACTATTGCCAAAAATATCGATAAAAATATCGATAAAAACATCGATAAAAATATATCGATAAAAATATCGATAAAAATATCGAATAAATATCGATAAAAATAACGATAAAAATATTGATAAAAATATCGATAAAAAATATCGATAAAAATATCGATAAAAATATCGATATAAATAACGATAAAAATATCGATAAAAATATCGATAAAAATATCGATAAAAATATCGATAAAAATATCGATAAAAATATCGATAAAAATATCGTTAAAAATTTCGATAAAAATATCGTTAAAAATATCGATAAAAATATCGATAAAACTATCGATAAAATTATCGATAAAAATATCGATAAAAATATCGTTAAAAATATCGTTAAAAATATCGATAAAAATATCGATAAGAACATCGATAAAAATATCGTTAAAAATATCGATAAAAATATCGATAAAAATATCGATAACATATCGATAAAATTTCGACAACATATCGATAAAAACATCGATATAAATATCGATAAAAATATCGATAAAAATATCGATAAAAATATCGATAAAAATATCGATATAAATATCGATAAAAATATCGATAAAAATATCGATAAAAATATCGATAAAAATATCGATAAAAATATCGATAAAAATATCGATAACATATCGACAAAAATATCGATAAAAATATCGATAAAAATATCGTTAAAAATATCGATAAAAATATCGATACAAAAATTAATAATAAAATCGTTAAAAATATCGATAAAAATATCGATATAAATATAAATAAAAATATCGATAAAAACATCGATAAAATCATCGAAAAAATATCGATAAAAATATCGATAAAAATATCGATAAAAATATCGATAAAAATATCGATAAAAATATCGTTAAAAATATCGTTAAATATAAGGATAACAAAATTAATAATAATATCGTTAAAAATATCGATAAAAATATCGTTAAAAATATCGATAAAAATATCGTTAAAAATATCGATAAAAATATCGATATAAATATCGATAAAAATATCGATAAAAATATCGATAAAATTATCGATAAAAATATCGATAAAAATATCGATACAAATATCGATAAAAATATCGTTAAAAATATCGTTAAAAATATCGATAAAAATATCGATAAGAACATCGATAAAAATATCGTTAAAAATATCGATAAAAATATCGATAAAAATATCGAAAAAAAAACCGATAAAAATATCGATAAAAATATCGATAACATATCGATAAAATTTCGACAACATATCGATAAAAACATCGATATAAATATCGATAAAAATATCGATAAAAATATCGATAAAATTATCGATAAAAACATCGATAAAAATATCGATAAAAATATCGAAAAATATCGATAAAAATATCGATAAAAATATCGAAAAATATCGATAAAAATATCGATAAAAATATCGATAAAAATATCGATAAAAATATCGATAAAAATATCGATAAAAATATCGATAAAAATATCGTTAAAAATATCGTTAAAAATATCGATAAAAATATCGAAAAAATAACGATAAAAATATCGATAACATATCGATAACATATCGATTAAATTTCGACAACATATCGACAAAAATATCGATAAAATTATCGATAAAATTACCGATATAAATATCGATAAAATTATTGATAAAAATAAAAATATCGATAAAAATATCAATATAAATAAAAATATCGATAAAAACATCGATAAAATCATCGAAAAAATATCGATAAAAATATCGATAAAAATATCGATAAAAATATCATTAAAAATATCGTTAAAAATAAGGATAAAAAAATTAATAATAATATCGTTAAAAATATCGATAAAAATATCGTTAAAAATATCGATAAAAATATCGACAAAAATATCGACAAAAATATCGATAAAAATATCGATAAAAATATCGATAAAAATATCGATAAAAAATATCGATAAATATATCGATAAATATATCGATAAAAATAACGATAAAATATCGATAACATATCGATAAAATTTCGACAACATAACGACAAAAATATCTTTAAAAATATCGATAAAAATATCGATAAAAACATCGATAAAAATATCGTTAAAAATATCGATAAAAATATCGTTAAAAATATCTTTAAAAATATCGATAAAAATATCGATAAAAACATCGATAAAAATATCGTTAAAAATATCGATAAAAATATCGATAAAAATATCGATAACATATCGATAAAATTTCGACAACATATCGACAAAAATATCGATAAAATTATCGATAAAAATATCGATAAAAATATCGTTAAAAATATCGTTAAAAATATCGATAAAAATATCGATAAAAACATCGATAAAAATATCGATAAAAATATCGATAAAAAATCGATAAAAACATCGATAAAAATATCGATAAAAACATCGATAAAAATATCGATAAAAATATCGATAAAAAATATCGATAAAAATATCGATAAAAATATCGATAAAAAAAACGAAAAAAATATCGATAAATATATCGATAAAAATATCGTAAAAATATCGTTAAAAATGTCGATAAAAATATCGATAAAAATAACGATAAAAATATCGATAAAAATATCGATAAAAATAACGATAAAAATATCGATAAATGTTGCAACAAAACGTTAAAAATATGGATAAAAATATCGATAAAAGTTCGACAACATATCGACAAAAATATCGATAAAATTATCGATAAAAATATAAATAAAAATATCGATAAAAAAATTAATAATAATATCGTTAAAAATTTCGATAAAAATATCGTTAAAAATATCGATAAAAATATCGATAAAACTATCGATAAAATTATCGATAAAAATATCGATAAAAATATCGTTAAAAATATCGTTAAAAATATCGATAAAAATATCGATAAGAACATCGATAAAAATATCGTTAAAAATATCGATAAAAATATCGATAACATATCGATAAAATTTCGACAACATATCGACAAAAATATCGATAAAATTATCGATAAAAATATCGATAAAAATATCGATAAATGTTGCAACAAAACGTTAAAAATATGGATAAAAATATCGATAAAAATATCGATAAAAGTTCGACAACATATCGAAAAAAATATCGATAAAATTATCGATAAAAATTTAAATAAAAATATAAATAAAAATATCGATAAAAAAATTAATAATAATATCGTTAAAAATGTCGATAAAAATATCGATAAGAACATCGATAAAAATATCGTTAAAATTATCGATAAAAATATCGATAAATGTTGCAACAAAACGTTAAAAATATGGATAAAAATATCGATAAAAATATCGATAAAAGTTCGACAACATATCGAAAAAAATATCGATAAAATTATCGATAAAAATATAAATAAAAATATCGATAAAAAAATTAATAATAATATCGTTAAAAATGTCGATAAAAATATCGTTAAAAATATCGATAAAAATATCGATAAAACTATCGATAAAATTATCGATAAAAATATCGATAAAAATATCGTTAAAAATATCGTTAAAAATATCGATAAAAATATCGCTAAGAACATCGATAAAAATATCGTTAAAAATATCGATAAAAATATCGATAAAAATATCGATAAAATTTCGACAACATATCGACAAAAATATCGATAAAAATATCGATAAAATTATCGATAAAAACATCGATAAAAATATCGATAAAAATATCGAAAAATATCGATAAAAATATCGATAAAAATATCGAAAAATATCGATAAAAATATCGATAAAAATATCGATAAAAATATCGATAAAAATATCGATAAAAATATCGATAAAAATATCGATAAAAATATCGTTAAAAATATCGTTAAAAATATCGAAAAAAAACCGATAAAAAACCGATAAAAATAACGATAAAAATATCGATAACATATCGATTAAATTTCGACAACATATCGACAAAAATATCGATAAAATTATCGATAAAATTACCGATATAAATATCGATAAAATTATTGATAAAAATAAAAATATCGATAAAAATATCGATATAAATATAAATAAAAATATCGATAAAAACATCGATAAAATCATCGAAAAAATATCGATAAAAATATCGATAAAAATATCGATAAAAATATCATTAAAAATATCGTTAAAAATAAGGATAAAAAAATTAATAATAATATCGTTAAAAATATCGATAAAAATATCGTTAAAAATATCGATAAAAATATCGTTAAAAATATCGATAAAAATATCGATATAAATATCGATAAAAATATCGATATAAATATCGATAAAAATATCGATAAAAATATCGATAAAAATATCGATAAAAATATCGATAAAATTATCGATAAAAATATCGATAAATATATCGATACAAATATCGATAAAAATATCGATAAAAATATCGATAAAAATATCGATAAAAATATCGATAAAAATATCGATAAAAATATCGACAAAAATATCGACAAAAATATCGATAAAAATATCGATAAAAATATCGATAAAAATATCGATAAAAATATCGATAAAAATATCGATAAAAATATCGTTAAAAATATCGTTAAAAATATCGATAAAAATATCGAAAAAAAAAACCGATAAAAATAACGATAAAAATATCGATAACATATCGATAAAATTTCGACAACATATCGATAAAAACATCGATATAAATATCGATAAAAATATCGATAAAAATATCGATAAAAATATCGATAAAAATATCGATATAAATATCGATAAAAATATCGATAAAAATATCGATAAAATTATCGATAAAAATATCGATATAAATATCGATAAAAATATCGATAAAAATAACGATAAAAATATCGATAAAAATATCGATAAATATATCGATAAAAATATAAATAAAAATATCGATAAAAATATCTATAAAAATAACGATAAAAATATCGATAAAAATATCGATAATAATATCGATAAAAATATCGATTAAAATATTGATAAAAATATCGATAAAAATATCGATAAAAATATTGATAAAAATATCGATAATATCAACGTGTTGCATGCAACATTTTTTATGAAACATGCAATATTTTGCATGCAACATATCGATAAAATTATCGATAAAATTACCGATATAAATATCGATAAAATTCTTGATAAAAATATCGATAAAAATATCGTTAAAAATATCGAAAAAAATATCGATAAAAATGTCGATAAAAATATCGATATGAATATCGATAAAAAAAAAATATCGTTAAAAATATCGTTAAAAATATCGATAAAAATATCGATAAAAATATCGTTAAAAATATCGATAACATATCGACAAAAATATCGATAAAATTATCGATAAAAATATCGTTAAAAATATCGATAAAAATAGCGATAAAAAATATATATATATCGATATAAATATAAATAAAAATATCGATAAAAACATCGATAAAATCATCGAAAAAATATCGATAAAAACATCGATAAAATCATCGAAAAAATATCGATAAAAATATCGATAAAAATATCGATAAAAATATATTTAAAAATATCGTTAAAAATATCGTTAAATATAAGGATAAAAAAATTAATAATAATATCGTTAAAAATATCGATAAAAATATCGTTAAAAATATCGATAAAAATATCGTTAAAAATATCGATAAAAATATCGATATAAATATCGATAAAAATATCGATAAAAATATCGATAAAATTATCGATAAAAATATCGATAAAAATATCGATAAAAATATCGATAAAAATATCGATAAAAATATCGATAAAAATATCGATAAAAATATCGATAAAAATATCGACAAAAATATCGACAAAAATATCGATAAAAATATCGATAAAAATATCGATAAAAATATCGATAAAAATATCGATAAAAATATCGATAAAAATATCGTTAAAAATATCGTTAAAAATATCGATAAAAATATCGAAAAAAAAACCGATAAAAATAACGATAAAAATATCGATAACATATCGATAAAATTTCGACAACATATCGATAAAAACATCGATAAAAATATCGATAAAAATATCGATAAAAATATCGATAAAAATATCGATAAAAATATCGATATAAATATCGATAAAAATATCGATAAAAATATAAATAAAAATATCGATAAAAATATCTATAAAAATAACGATAAAAATATCGATAAAAATATCGATAATAATATCGATAAAAATATCGATTAAAATATTGATAAAAATATCGATAAAAATATTGATAAAAATATCGATAATGCAACGTGTTGCATGCAACATTTTTTATGCAACGTGTTGCATGCAACATTTTTTATGAAACATGCAATATTTTGTATGCAACATGTTGCATGCAACATTTTGTATGCAACATGTTGCATGCAACTTTTTTTATGCAACATGTTGCATGCAACTTTTTGTATGCAACATGCAACATGTTGCATGCAAAATTTTGTATGAAACATGCAACTTGTTGCATGCAACATTTTGTATGCCACATGCAACATTTTGTATGCAACATTTTGTATGCAACATTTTGTATGCCACATGCTACATTTTGTATGCAACGTGTTGCATGCAACATTTTGTATGCAACGTGTTGCATGCAACATTTTGTATGAAACATGCAACTTGTTGTATGCAACATGCAACTTTTTGTATGCAACATGCAACTTTTTGTATGCAACATGTTGCAATAAAACTATCGGAAAAACTATCGGCAAAACTATCTGCAAAACTATTGCCAAAAATATCGATAAAAATATCGATAAAAACATCGATAAAAATATATCGATAAAAATATCGATAAAAATATCGAATAAATATCGATAAAAATAACGATAAAAATATTGATAAAAATATCGATAAAAAATATCGATAAAAATATCAATAAAAATATCGATATAAATAACGATAAAAATATCGATAAAAATATCGATAAAAATATCGATAAAAATATCGATAAAAATATCGTTAAAAATATCGTTAAAAATATCGATAAAAATATCGATAAGAACATCGATAAAAATATCGTTAAAAATATCGATAAAAATATCGATAAAAATATCGATAACATATCGATAAAATTTCGACAACATATCGATAAAAACATCGATATAAATATCGATAAAAATATCGATAAAAATATCGATAAAAATATCGATAAAAATATCGATATAAATATCGATAAAAATATCGATAAAAATATCGATAAAAATATCGATAAAAATATCGATAAAAATATCGATAAAAATATCGATAAAAATATCGTTAAAAATATCGATAAAAATATCGATACAAAAATTAATAATAAAATCGTTAAAAATATCGATAAAAATATCGATATAAATATAAATAAAAATATCGATAAAAACATCGATAAAATCATCGAAAAAATATCGATAAAAATATCGATAAAAATATCGATAAAAATATCGATAAAAATATCGATAAAAATATCGTTAAAAATATCGTTAAATATAAGGATAACAAAATTAATAATAATATCGTTAAAAATATCGATAAAAATATCGTTAAAAATATCGATAAAAATATCGTTAAAAATATCGATAAAAATATCGATATAAATATCGATAAAAATATCGATAAAAATATCGATAAAATTATCGATAAAAATATCGATAAAAATATCGATACAAATATCGATAAAAATATCGTTAAAAATATCGTTAAAAATATCGATAAAAATATCGATAAGAACATCGATAAAAATATCGTTAAAAATATCGATAAAAATATCGATAAAAATATCGAAAAAAAAACCGATAAAAATATCGATAAAAATATCGATAACATATCGATAAAATTTCGACAACATATCGATAAAAACATCGATATAAATATCGATAAAAATATCGATAAAAATATCGATAAAATTATCGATAAAAACATCGATAAAAATATCGATAAAAATATCGAAAAATATCGATAAAAATATCGATAAAAATATCGAAAAATATCGATAAAAATATCGATAAAAATATCGATAAAAATATCGATAAAAATATCGATAAAAATATCGATAAAAATATCGATAAAAATATCGTTAAAAATATCGTTAAAAATATCGATAAAAATATCGAAAAAATAACGATAAAAATATCGATAACATATCGATAACATATCGATTAAATTTCGACAACATATCGACAAAAATATCGATAAAATTATCGATAAAATTACCGATATAAATATCGATAAAATTATTGATAAAAATAAAAATATCGATAAAAATATCAATATAAATAAAAATATCGATAAAAACATCGATAAAATCATCGAAAAAATATCGATAAAAATATCGATAAAAATATCGATAAAAATATCATTAAAAATATCGTTAAAAATAAGGATAAAAAAATTAATAATAATATCGTTAAAAATATCGATAAAAATATCGTTAAAAATATCGATAAAAATATCGACAAAAATATCGACAAAAATATCGATAAAAATATCGATAAAAATATCGATAAAAATATCGATAAAAAATATCGATAAATATATCGATAAATATATCGATAAAAATAACGATAAAATATCGATAACATATCGATAAAATTTCGACAACATAACGACAAAAATATCTTTAAAAATATCGATAAAAATATCGATAAAAACATCGATAAAAATATCGTTAAAAATATCGATAAAAATATCGTTAAAAATATCTTTAAAAATATCGATAAAAATATCGATAAAAACATCGATAAAAATATCGTTAAAAATATCGATAAAAATATCGATAAAAATATCGATAACATATCGATAAAATTTCGACAACATATCGACAAAAATATCGATAAAATTATCGATAAAAATATCGATAAAAATATCGTTAAAAATATCGTTAAAAATATCGATAAAAATATCGATAAAAACATCGATAAAAATATCGATAAAAATATCGATAAAAAATCGATAAAAACATCGATAAAAATATCGATAAAAACATCGATAAAAATATCGATAAAAATATCGATAAAAAATATCGATAAAAATATCGATAAAAATATCGATAAAAAAAACGAAAAAAATATCGATAAATATATCGATAAAAATATCGTAAAAATATCGTTAAAAATGTCGATAAAAATATCGATAACATATCGATAAAATTTCGACAACATATCGACAAAAATATCGATAAAATTATCGATAAAAATATCGATAAAAATATCGATAAATGTTGCAACAAAACGTTAAAAATATGGATAAAAATATCGATAAAAATATCGATAAAAGTTCGATAACATATCGAAAAAAATATCGATAAAATTATCGATAAAAATATAAATAAAAATATCGATAAAAAAATTAATAATAATATCGTTAAAAATGTCGATAAAAATATCGTTAAAAATATCGATAAAAATATCGATAAAACTATCGATAAAATTATCGATAAAAATATCGATAAAAATAACGATAAAAATATCGATAAATGTTGCAACAAAACGTTAAAAATATGGATAAAAATATCGATAAAAGTTCGACAACATATCGACAAAAATATCGATAAAATTATCGATAAAAATATAAATAAAAATATCGATAAAAAAATTAATAATAATATCGTTAAAAATTTCGATAAAAATATCGTTAAAAATATCGATAAAAATATCGATAAAACTATCGATAAAAATAACGATAAAAATATCGATAAAAATATCGATAAAAATAACGATAAAAATATCGATAAATGTTGCAACAAAACGTTAAAAATATGGATAAAAATATCGATAAAAGTTCGACAACATATCGACAAAAATATCGATAAAATTATCGATAAAAATATAAATAAAAATATCGATAAAAAAATTAATAATAATATCGTTAAAAATTTCGATAAAAATATCGTTAAAAATATCGATAAAAATATCGATAAAACTATCGATAAAATTATCGATAAAAATATCGATAAAAATATCGTTAAAAATATCGTTAAAAATATCGATAAAAATATCGATAAGAACATCGATAAAAATATCGTTAAAAATATCGATAAAAATATCGATAACATATCGATAAAATTTCGACAACATATCGACAAAAATATCGATAAAATTATCGATAAAAATATCGATAAAAATATCGATAAATGTTGCAACAAAACGTTAAAAATATGGATAAAAATATCGATAAAAATATCGATAAAAGTTAGACAACATATCGAAAAAAATATCGATAAAATTATCGATAAAAATTTAAATAAAAATATAAATAAAAATATCGATAAAAAAATTAATAATAATATCGTTAAAAATGTCGATAAAAATATCGATAAGAACATCGATAAAAATATCGTTAAAATTATCGATAAAAATATCGATAAATGTTGCAACAAAACGTTAAAAATATGGATAAAAATATCGATAAAAATATCGATAAAAGTTCGACAACATATCGAAAAAAATATCGATAAAATTATCGATAAAAATATAAATAAAAATATCGATAAAAAAATTAATAATAATATCGTTAAAAATGTCGATAAAAATATCGTTAAAAATATCGATAAAAATATCGATAAAACTATCGATAAAATTATCGATAAAAATATCGATAAAAATATCGTTAAAAATATCGTTAAAAATATCGATAAAAATATCGCTAAGAACATCGATAAAAATATCGTTAAAAATATCGATAAAAATATCGATAAAAATATCGATAAAATTTCGACAACATATCGACAAAAATATCGATAAAAATATCGATAAAATTATCGATAAAAACATCGATAAAAATATCGATAAAAATATCGAAAAATATCGATAAAAATATCGATAAAAATATCGAAAAATATCGATAAAAATATCGATAAAAATATCGATAAAAATATCGATAAAAATATCGATAAAAATATCGATAAAAATATCGATAAAAATATCGTTAAAAATATCGTTAAAAATATCGATAAAAATATCGAAAAAAAACCGATAAAAATAACGATAAAAATATCGATAACATATCGATTAAATTTCGACAACATATCGACAAAAATATCGATAAAATTATCGATAAAATTACCGATATAAATATCGATAAAATTATTGATAAAAATAAAAATATCGATAAAAATATCGATATAAATATAAATAAAAATATCGATAAAAACATCGATAAAATCATCGAAAAAATATCGATAAAAATATCGATAAAAATATCGATAAAAATATCATTAAAAATATCGTTAAAAATAAGGATAAAAAAATTAATAATAATATCGTTAAAAATATCGATAAAAATATCGTTAAAAATATCGATAAAAATATCGTTAAAAATATCGATAAAAATATCGATATAAATATCGATAAAAATATCGATAAAAATATCGATAAAAATATCGATAAAAATATCGATAAAATTATCGATAAAAATATCGATAAATATATCGATACAAATATCGATAAAAATATCGATAAAAATATCGATAAAAATATCGATAAAAATATCGATAAAAATATCGATAAAAATATCGATAAAAATATCGACAAAAATATCGACAAAAATATCGATAAAAATATCGATAAAAATATCGATAAAAATATCGATAAAAATATCGATAAAAATATCGATAAAAATATCGTTAAAAATATCGTTAAAAATATCGATAAAAATATCGAAAAAAAAACCGATAAAAATAACGATAAAAATATCGATAACATATCGATAAAATTTCGACAACATATCGATAAAAACATCGATATAAATATCGATAAAAATATCGATAAAAATATCGATAAAAATATCGATAAAAATATCGATATAAATATCGATAAAAATATCGATAAAAATATCGATAAAATTATCGATAAAAATATCGATATAAATATCGATAAAAATATCGATAAAAATAACGATAAAAATATCGATAAAAATATCGATAAATATATCGATAAAAATATCAAAAAAATATCGATAAAAATATCGATAAAAACATCGATAAAAATATCGATAAAAATATCGATAATAATATCGATAAAAATATCGATTAAAATATTGATAAAAATATCGATAAAAATATCGATAAAAATATTGATAAAAATATCGATAATATCAACGTGTTGCATGCAACATTTTTTATGAAACATGCAATATTTTGCATGCAACATATCGATAAAATTATCGATAAAATTACCGATATAAATATCGATAAAATTCTTGATAAAAATATCGATAAAAATATCGTTAAAAATATCGAAAAAAATATCGATAAAAATGTCGATAAAAATATCGATATGAATATCGATAAAAAAAAAATATCGTTAAAAATATCGTTAAAAATATCGATAAAAATATCGATAAAAATATCGTTAAAAATATCGATAACATATCGACAAAAATATCGATAAAATTATCGATAAAAATATCGTTAAAAATATCGATAAAAATAGCGATAAAAAATATATATATATCGATATAAATATAAATAAAAATATCGATAAAAACATCGATAAAATCATCGAAAAAATATCGATAAAAACATCGATAAAATCATCGAAAAAATATCGATAAAAATATCGATAAAAATATCGATAAAAATATATTTAAAAATATCGTTAAAAATATCGTTAAATATAAGGATAAAAAAATTAATAATAATATCGTTAAAAATATCGATACAAATATCGTTAAAAATATCGATAAAAATATCGTTAAAAATATCGATAAAAATATTGATATAAATATCGATAAAAATATCGATAAAAATATCGATAAAATTATCGATAAAAATATCGATAAAAATATCGATAAAAATATCGATAAAAATATCGATAAAAATATCGATAAAAATATCGATAAAAATATCGATAAAAATATCGATAAAAATATCGATAAAAATATCGACAAAAATATCGACAAAAATATCGATAAAAATATCGATAAAAATATCGATAAAAATATCGATAAAAATATCGATAAAAATATCGATAAAAATATCGTTAAAAATATCGTTAAAAATATCGATAAAAATATCGAAAAAAAAACCGATAAAAATAACGATAAAAATATCGATAACATATCGATAAAATTTCGACAACATATCGATAAAAACATCGATAAAAATATCGATAAAAATATCGATAAAAATATCGATAAAAATATCGATAAAAATATCGATATAAATATCGATAAAAATATCGATAAAAATATAAATAAAAATATCGATAAAAATATCTATAAAAATAACGATAAAAATATCGATAAAAATATCGATAATAATATCGATAAAAATATCGATTAAAATATTGATAAAAATATCGATAAAAATATTGATAAAAATATCGATAATGCAACGTGTTGCATGCAACATTTTTTATGCAACGTGTTGCATGCAACATTTTTTATGAAACATGCAATATTTTGTATGCAACATGTTGCATGCAACATTTTGTATGCAACATGTTGCATGCAACTTTTTTTATGCAACATGTTGCATGCAACTTTTTGTATGCAACATGCAACATGTTGCATGCAAAATTTTGTATGAAACATGCAACTTGTTGCATGCAACATTTTGTATGCCACATGCAACATTTTGTATGCAACATTTTGTATGCAACATTTTGTATGCCACATGCTACATTTTGTATGCAACGTGTTGCATGCAACATTTTGTATGCAACATGCAACATGTTGCATGCAACATTTTGTATGAAACATGTTGCATGCAACTTTTTTTATGCAACATGTTGCATGCAACTTTTTGTATGCAACATGTTGCATGCAACTTTTTTTATGCAACATGTTGCATGCAACTTTTTGTATGCAACATGCAACATGTTGCATGCAACATTTTGTATGAAACATGCAACTTGTTGTATGAAACATGCAACTTGTTGAATGCAACATGCAACTTGTTGCATGCAACATGCAACTTGTTGCATGCAACATTTTTTATGAAACATGCAATATTTTGTATGCAACATGTTGCATGCAACATTTTGTATGCAACATGTTGCATGCAACTTTTTTTATGCAACATGCAACATTTTGTATGCCACATAAAATAAAATTACCGATATAAATATCGATAAAATTCTTGATAAAAATATCGATAAAAATATCGTTAAAAATATCGAAAAAAATATCGATAAAAATATCGATAAAAATATCGATAAAAATATCGATATAAATATCGATAAAAATATCGATAAAAATAACGATAAAAATATTGATAAAAATATCGATAAAAAATATCGATAAATATATCGATAAAAATATAAATAAAAATATCGATAAAAATATCTATAAAAATAACGATAAAAATATCGATAAAAATATCGATAAAAATATCGATAAAAATATCGATAAAAATATCGATATAAATATCGATAAAAATATCGATAAAAATAACGATAAAAATATTGATAAAAATATCGATAAAAAATATCGATAAATATATCGATAAAAATATAAATAAAAATATCGATAAAAATATCGATAACATATCGATAAAATTTCGACAACATATCGATAAAAACATCGATATAAATATCGATAAAAATATCGATAAAAATATCGATAAAAATATCGATATAAATATCGATAAAAATATCGATAAAAATAACGATAAAAATATTGATAAAAATATCGATAAAAAATATCGATAAATATATCGATAAAAATATAAATAAAAATATCGATAAAAATATCTATAAAAATAACGATAAAAATATCGATAAAAATATCGATAATAATATCGATAAAAATATCGATTAAAATATTGATAAAAATATCGATAAAAATATTGATAAAAATATCGATAATGCAACGTGTTGCATGCAACATTTTTTATGCAACGTGTTGCATGCAACATTTTTTATGAAACATGCAATATTTTGTATGCAACATGTTGCATGCAACATTTTGTATGCAACATGTTGCATGCAACTTTTTTTATGCAACATGTTGCATGCAACTTTTTGTATGCAACATGCAACATGTTGCATGCAAAATTTTGTATGAAACATGCAACTTGTTGCATGCAACATTTTGTATGCCACATGCAACATTTTGTATGCAACATTTTGTATGCAACTTTTTGTATGCAACATGCAACATGTTGCATGCAAAATTTTGTATGAAACATGCAACGTGTTGCATGCAACATTTTGTATGCAAAATGCAACATGTTGCATGCAACATTTTGTATGAAACATGTTGCATGCAACTTTTTTTATGCAACATGTTGCATGCAACTTTTTGTATGCAACATGTTGCATGCAACTTTTTTTATGCAACATGTTGCATGCAACTTTTTGTATGCAACATGCAACATGTTGCATGCAACATTTTGTATGAAACATGCAACTTGTTGTATGAAACATGCAACTTGTTGAATGCAACATGCAACTTGTTGCATGCTACATTTTTTATGAAACATGCAATATTTTGTATGCAACATGTTGCATGCAACATTTTGTATGCAACATGTTGCATGCAACATTTTGTATGCAACATGTTGCATGCAACATTTTGTATGCAACATGTTGCATGCAACTTTTTTTATGCAACATGCAACATGTTGCATGCAACATTTTGTATGCCACATAAAATAAAATTACCGATATAAATATCGATAAAATTCTTGATAAAAATATCGATAAAAATATCGTTAAAAATATCGAAAAAAATATCGATAAAAATATCGATAAAAATATCGATAAAAATATCGATATAAATATCGATAAAAATATCGATAAAAATAACGATAAAAATATTGATAAAAATATCGATAAAAAATATCGATAAATATATCGATAAAAATATAAATAAAAATATCGATAAAAATATCTATAAAAATAACGATAAAAATATCGATAAAAATATCGATAAAAATATCGATAAAAATATCGATAAAAATATCGATATAAATATCGATAAAAATATCGATAAAAATAACGATAAAAATATTGATAAAAATATCGATAAAAAATATCGATAAATATATCGATAAAAATATAAATAAAAATATCGATAAAAATATCGATAACATATCGATAAAATTTCGACAACATATCGATAAAAACATCGATATAAATATCGATAAAAATATCGATAAAAATATCGATAAAAATATCGATAAAAATATCGATATAAATAACGATAAAAATATCGATAAAAATAACGATAAAAATATTGATAAAAATATCGATAAAAAATATCGATAAATATATCGATAAAAATATAAATAAAAATATCGATAAAAATATCTATAAAAATAACGATAAAAATATCGATAAAAATATCGATAATAATATCGATAAAAATATCGATTAAAATATTGATAAAAATATCGATAAAAATATTGATAAAAATATCGATAATGCAACGTGTTGCATGCAACATTTTTTATGCAACGTGTTGCATGCAACATTTTTTATGAAACATGCAATATTTTGTATGCAAAATATCGATAAAATTATCGATAAAATTACCGATATAAATATCGATAAAATTCTTGATAAAAATATCGATAAAAATATCGTTAAAAATATCGAAAAAAATATCGATAAAAATATCGATAAAAATATCGATATAAATATCGATAAAAATATCGATAAAAATAACGATAAAAATATCGATAAATATATCGATAAAAATATAAATAAAAATATCGATAAAAATATCGATAACATATCGATAAAATTTCGACAACATATCGATAAAAACATCGATATAAATATCGATAAAAACATCGATATAAATATCGATAAAAATATCGATAAAAATATCGATAAAAATATCGATAAAAATATCGATATAAATATCGATAAAAATATCGATAAAAATAACGATAAAAATATTGATAAAAATATCGATAAAAAATATCGATAAATATATCGATAAAAATATAAATAAAAATATCGATAAAAATATCGATAACATATCGATAAAATTTCGACAACATATCGATAAAAACATCGATATAAATATCGATAAAAATATCGATAAAAATATCGATAAAAATATCGATATAAATATCGATAAAAATATCGATAAAAATATCTATAAAAATAACGATAAAAATATCGATAAAAATATCGATAAAAATATCGATAAAAACATCGATAAAAATATCGATAAAAATATCGATAAAAATATCGATAAAAATATCGATAAAAATATCGATATAAATATCGATAAAAATATCGATAAAAATATAAATAAAAATATCGATAAAAATATCTATAAAAATAACGATAAAAATATCGATAAAAATATCGATAATAATATCGATAAAAATATCGATTAAAATATTGATAAAAATATCGATAAAAATATTGATAAAAATATCGATAATGCAACGTGTTGCATGCAACATTTTTTATGCAACGTGTTGCATGCAACATTTTTTATGAAACATGCAATATTTTGTATGCAACATGTTGCATGCAACATTTTGTATGCAACATGTTGCATGCAACTTTTTTTATGCAACATGTTGCATGCAACTTTTTGTATGCAACATGCAACATGTTGCATGAAAAATTTTGTATGAAACATGCAACTTGTTGCATGCAACATTTTGTATGCCACATGCAACATTTTGTATGCAACATTTTGTATGCAACATTTTGTATGCCACATGCTACATTTTGTATGCAACGTGTTGCATGCAACATTTTGTATGCAACATGCAACATGTTGCATGCAACATTTTGTATGAAACATGTTGCATGCAACTTTTTTTATGCAACATGTTGCATGCAACTTTTTGTATGCAACATGTTGCATGCAACTTTTTTTATGCAACATGTTGCATGCAACTTTTTGTATGCAACATGCAACATGTTGCATGCAACATTTTGTATGAAACATGCAACTTGTTGTATGAAACATGCAACTTGTTGAATGCAACATGCAACTTGTTGCATGCAACATGCAACTTGTTGCATGCAACATTTTTTATGAAACATGCAATATTTTGTATGCAACATGTTGCATGCAACATTTTGTATGCAACATGTTGCATGCAACTTTTTTTATGCAACATGCAACATTTTGTATGCCACATAAAATAAAATTACCGATATAAATATCGATAAAATTCTTGATAAAAATATCGATAAAAATATCGTTAAAAATATCGAAAAAAATATCGATAAAAATATCGATAAAAATATCGATAAAAATATCGATATAAATATCGATAAAAATATCGATAAAAATAACGATAAAAATATTGATAAAAATATCGATAAAAAATATCGATAAATATATCGATAAAAATATAAATAAAAATATCGATAAAAATATCTATAAAAATAACGATAAAAATATCGATAAAAATATCGATAAAAATATCGATAAAAATATCGATAAAAATATCGATATAAATATCGATAAAAATATCGATAAAAATAACGATAAAAATATTGATAAAAATATCGATAAAAAATATCGATAAATATATCGATAAAAATATCGATAAAAATATCGTTAAAAATATCGATAAAAATATCGATATAAATATCGATAAAAATATCGATAAAAATATCGATAAAAATATAAATAAAAATATCGATAAAAATATCGATAACATATCGATAAAATTTCGACAACATATCGATAAAAACATCGATATAAATATCGATAAAAATATCGATAAAAATATCGATAAAAATATCGATATAAATATCGATAAAAATATCGATAAAAATAACGATAAAAATATTGATAAAAATATCGATAAAAAATATCGATAAATATATCGATAAAAATATAAATAAAAATATCGATAAAAATATCTATAAAAATAACGATAAAAATATCGATAAAAATATCGATAATAATATCGATAAAAATATCGATTAAAATATTGATAAAAATATCGATAAAAATATTGATAAAAATATCGATAATGCAACGTGTTGCATGCAACATTTTTTATGCAACGTGTTGCATGCAACATTTTTTATGAAACATGCAATATTTTGTATGCAACATGTTGCATGCAACATTTTGTATGCAACATGTTGCATGCAACTTTTTTTATGCAACATGTTGCATGCAACTTTTTGTATGCAACATGCAACATGTTGCATGCAAAATTTTGTATGAAACATGCAACTTGTTGCATGCAACATTTTGTATGCCACATGCAACATTTTGTATGCAACATTTTGTATGCAACTTTTTGTATGCAACATTTTGTATGCAACATGTTGCATGCAACTTTTTGTATGAAACATGCAACGTGTTGCATGCAACATTTTGTATGCAAAATGCAACATGTTGCATGCAACATTTTGTATGAAACATGTTGCATGCAACTTTTTTTATGCAACATGTTGCATGCAACTTTTTGTATGCAACATGTTGCATGCAACTTTTTTTATGCAACATGTTGCATGCAACTTTTTGTATGCAACATGCAACATGTTGCATGCAACATTTTGTATGAAACATGCAACTTGTTGTATGAAACATGCAACTTGTTGAATGCAACATGCAACTTGTTGCATGCTACATTTTTTATGAAACATGCAATATTTTGTATGCAACATGTTGCATGCAACATTTTGTATGCAACATGTTGCATGCAACATTTTGTATGCAACATGTTGCATGCAACATTTTGTATGCAACATGTTGCATGCAACTTTTTTTATGCAACATGCAACATGTTGCATGCAACATTTTGTATGCCACATAAAATAAAATTACCGATATAAATATCGATAAAATTCTTGATAAAAATATCGATAAAAATATCGTTAAAAATATCGAAAAAAATATCGATAAAAATATCGATAAAAATATCGATAAAAATATCGATATAAATATCGATAAAAATATCGATAAAAATAACGATAAAAATATTGATAAAAATATCGATAAAAAATATCGATAAATATATCGATAAAAATATAAATAAAAATATCGATAAAAATATCTATAAAAATAACGATAAAAATATCGATAAAAATATCGATAAAAATATCGATAAAAATATCGATAAAAATATCGATATAAATATCGATAAAAATATCGATAAAAATAACGATAAAAATATTGATAAAAATATCGATAAAAAATATCGATAAATATATCGATAAAAATATAAATAAAAATATCGATAAAAATATCTATAAAAATAACGATAAAAATATCGATAAAAATATCGATAAAAATATCGATAAAAACATCGATATAAATATCGATAAAAATATCGATAAAAATATCGATAAAAATATCGATAAAAATATCGATATAAATAACGATAAAAATATCGATAAAAATAACGATAAAAATATTGATAAAAATATCGATAAAAAATATCGATAAATATATCGATAAAAATATAAATAAAAATATCGATAAAAATATCTATAAAAATAACGATAAAAATATCGATAAAAATATCGATAATAATATCGATAAAAATATCGATTAAAATATTGATAAAAATATCGATAAAAATATTGATAAAAATATCGATAATGCAACGTGTTGCATGCAACATTTTTTATGCAACGTGTTGCATGCAACATTTTTTATGAAACATGCAATATTTTGTATGCAAAATATCGATAAAATTATCGATAAAATTACCGATATAAATATCGATAAAATTCTTGATAAAAATATCGATAAAAATATCGTTAAAAATATCGAAAAAAATATCGATAAAAATATCGATAAAAATATCGATATAAATATCGATAAAAATATCGATAAAAATAACGATAAAAATATCGATAAATATATCGATAAAAATAACGATAAAAATATCGATAAATATATCGATAAAAATATAAATAAAAATATCGATAAAAATATCGATAACATATCGATAAAATTTCGACAACATATCGATAAAAACATCGATATAAATATCGATAAAAACATCGATATAAATATCGATAAAAATATCGATAAAAATATCGATAAAAATATCGATAAAAATATCGATATAAATATCGATAAAAATATCGATAAAAATATCGATATGAATATCGATAAAAAAAAATATCGTTAAAAATATCGTTAAAAATATCGATAAAAATATCGATAAAAATATCGTTAAAAATATCGATAACATATCGACAAAAATATCGATAAAATTATCGATAAAAATATCGTTAAAAATATCGATAAAAATAGCGATAAAAAATATATATATATCGATATAAATATAAATAAAAATATCGATAAAAACATCGATAAAATCATCGAAAAAATATCGATAAAAATATCGATAAAAATATCGATAAAAATATATTTAAAAATATCGTTAAAAATATCGTTAAATATAAGGATAAAAAAATTAATAATAATATCGTTAAAAATATCGATAAAAATATCGTTAAAAATATCGATAAAAATATCGTTAAAAATATCGATAAAAATATCGATATAAATATCGATAAAAATATCGATAAAAATATCGATAAAATTATCGATAAAAATATCGATAAAAATATCGATAAAAATATCGATAAAAATATCGATAAAAATATCGATAAAAATATCGATAAAAATATCGATAAAAATATCGATAAAAATATCGACAAAAATATCGACAAAAATATCGATAAAAATATCGATAAAAATATCGATAAAAATATCGATAAAAATATCGATAAAAATATCGTTAAAAATATCGTTAAAAATATCGATAAAAATATCGAAAAAAAAACCGATAAAAATAACGATAAAAATATCGATAAAAATATCGATATAAATATCGATAAAAATATCGATAAAAATATCGATAAAAATATAAATAAAAATATCGATAAAAATATCTATAAAAATAACGATAAAAATATCGATAAAAATATCGATAAAAATATCGATTAAAATATTGATAAAAATATCGATAAAAATATTGATAAAAATATCGATAATGCAACGTGTTGCATGCAACATTTTTTATGCAACGTGTTGCATGCAACATTTTTTATGAAACATGCAATATTTTGTATGCAACATGTTGCATGCAACATTTTGTATGCAACATGTTGCATGCAACTTTTTTTATGCAACATGTTGCATGCAAAATTTTGTATGAAACATGCAACTTGTTGCATGCAACATTTTGTATGCCACATGCAACATTTTGTATGCAACATTTTGTATGCAACATTTTGTATGCCACATGCTACATTTTGTATGCAACGTGTTGCATGCAACATTTTGTATGCAACATGCAACATGTTGCATGCAACATTTTGTATGAAACATGTTGCATGCAACTTTTTTTATGCAACATGTTGCATGCAACTTTTTGTATGCAACATGCAACATGTTGCATGCAACATTTTGTATGAAACATGCAACTTGTTGTATGAAACATGCAACTTGTTGAATGCAACATGCAACTTGTTGCATGCAACATGCAACTTGTTGCATGCAACATTTTTTATGAAACATGCAATATTTTGTATGCAACATGTTGCATGCAACATTTTGTATGCAACATGTTGCATGCAACTTTTTTTATGCAACATGCAACATGTTGCATGCAACATTTTGTATGCCACATAAAATAAAATTACCGATATAAATATCGATAAAATTCTTGATAAAAATATCGATAAAAATATCGTTAAAAATATCGAAAAAAATATCGATAAAAATATCGATAAAAATATCGATAAAAATATCGATATAAATATCGATAAAAATATCGATAAAAATAACGATAAAAATATTGATAAAAATATCGATAAAAAATATCGATAAATATATCGATAAATATATAAATAAAAATATCGATAAAAATATCTATAAAAATAACGATAAAAATATCGATAAAAATATCGATAAAAATATCGATAAAAATATCGATAAAAATATCGATATAAATATCGATAAAAATATCGATAAAAATAACGATAAAAATATTGATAAAAATATCGATAAAAAATATCGATAAATATATCGATAAAAATATAAATAAAAATATCGATAAAAATATCGATAACATATCGATAAAATTTCGACAACATATCGATAAAAACATCGATATAAATATCGATAAAAATATCGATAAAAATATCGATAAAAATATCGATATAAATATCGATAAAAATATCGATAAAAATAACGATAAAAATATTGATAAAAATATCGATAAAAAATATCGATAAATATATCGATAAAAATATAAATAAAAATATCGATAAAAATATCTATAAAAATAACGATAAAAATATCGATAAAAATATCGATAAAAATATCGATAAAAATATCGATAAAAATATCGATATAAATAACGATAAAAATATCGATAAAAATAACGATAAAAATATTGATAAAAATATCGATAAAAAATATCGATAAATATATCGATAAAAATATAAATAAAAATATCGATAAAAATATCTATAAAAATAACGATAAAAATATCGATAAAAATATCGATAATAATATCGATAAAAATATCGATTAAAATATTGATAAAAATATCGATAAAAATATTGATAAAAATATCGATAATGCAACGTGTTGCATGCAACATTTTTTATGCAACGTGTTGCATGCAACATTTTTTATGAAACATGCAATATTTTGTATGCAAAATATCGATAAAATTATCGATAAAATTACCGATATAAATATCGATAAAATTCTTGATAAAAATATCGATAAAAATATCGTTAAAAATATCGAAAAAAATATCGATAAAAATATCGATAAAAATATCGATATAAATATCGATAAAAATATCGATAAAAATAACGATAAAAATATCGATAAATATATCGATAAAAATAACGATAAAAATATCGATAAATATATCGATAAAAATATAAATAAAAATATCGATAAAAATATCGATAACATATCGATAAAATTTCGACAACATATCGATAAAAACATCGATATAAATATCGATAAAAACATCGATATAAATATCGATAAAAATATCGATAAAAATATCGATAAAAATATCGATAAAAATATCGATATAAATATCGATAAAAATATCGATAAAAATATCGATATGAATATCGATAAAAAAAAATATCGTTAAAAATATCGTTAAAAATATCGATAAAAATATCGATAAAAATATCGTTAAAAATATCGATAACATATCGACAAAAATATCGATAAAATTATCGATAAAAATATCGTTAAAAATATCGATAAAAATAGCGATAAAAAATATATATATATCGATATAAATATAAATAAAAATATCGATAAAAACATCGATAAAATCATCGAAAAAATATCGATAAAAATATCGATAAAAATATCGATAAAAATATATTTAAAAATATCGTTAAAAATATCGTTAAATATAAGGATAAAAAAATTAATAATAATATCGTTAAAAATATCGATAAAAATATCGTTAAAAATATCGATAAAAATATCGTTAAAAATATCGATAAAAATATCGATATAAATATCGATAAAAATATCGATAAAAATATCGATAAAATTATCGATAAAAATATCGATAAAAATATCGATAAAAATATCGATAAAAATATCGATAAAAATATCGATAAAAATATCGATAAAAATATCGATAAAAATATCGATAAAAATATCGACAAAAATATCGACAAAAATATCGATAAAAATATCGATAAAAATATCGATAAAAATATCGATAAAAATATCGATAAAAATATCGTTAAAAATATCGTTAAAAATATCGATAAAAATATCGAAAAAAAAACCGATAAAAATAACGATAAAAATATCGATAAAAATATCGATATAAATATCGATAAAAATATCGATAAAAATATCGATAAAAATATAAATAAAAATATCGATAAAAATATCTATAAAAATAACGATAAAAATATCGATAAAAATATCGATAAAAATATCGATTAAAATATTGATAAAAATATCGATAAAAATATTGATAAAAATATCGATAATGCAACGTGTTGCATGCAACATTTTTTATGCAACGTGTTGCATGCAACATTTTTTATGAAACATGCAATATTTTGTATGCAACATGTTGCATGCAACATTTTGTATGCAACATGTTGCATGCAACTTTTTTTATGCAACATGTTGCATGCAAAATTTTGTATGAAACATGCAACTTGTTGCATGCAACATTTTGTATGCCACATGCAACATTTTGTATGCAACATTTTGTATGCAACATTTTGTATGCCACATGCTACATTTTGTATGCAACGTGTTGCATGCAACATTTTGTATGCAACATGCAACATGTTGCATGCAACATTTTGTATGAAACATGTTGCATGCAACTTTTTTTATGCAACATGTTGCATGCAACTTTTTGTATGCAACATGTTGCATGCAACTTTTTTTATGCAACATGTTGCATGCAACTTTTTGTATGCAACATGCAACATGTTGCATGCAACATTTTGTATGAAACATGCAACTTGTTGTATGAAACATGCAACTTGTTGAATGCAACATGCAACTTGTTGCATGCAACATGCAACTTGTTGCATGCAACATTTTTTATGAAACATGCAATATTTTGTATGCAACATGTTGCATGCAACATTTTGTATGCAACATGTTGCATGCAACTTTTTTTATGCAACATGCAACATGTTGCATGCAACATTTTGTATGCCACATAAAATAAAATTACCGATATAAATATCGATAAAATTCTTGATAAAAATATCGATAAAAATATCGTTAAAAATATCGAAAAAAATATCGATAAAAATATCGATAAAAATATCGATAAAAATATCGATATAAATATCGATAAAAATATCGATAAAAATAACGATAAAAATATTGATAAAAATATCGATAAAAAATATCGATAAATATATCGATAAATATATAAATAAAAATATCGATAAAAATATCTATAAAAATAACGATAAAAATATCGATAAAAATATCGATAAAAATATCGATAAAAATATCGATAAAAATATCGATATAAATATCGATAAAAATATCGATAAAAATAACGATAAAAATATTGATAAAAATATCGATAAAAAATATCGATAAATATATCGATAAAAATATAAATAAAAATATCGATAAAAATATCGATAACATATCGATAAAATTTCGACAACATATCGATAAAAACATCGATATAAATATCGATAAAAATATCGATAAAAATATCGATAAAAATATCGATATAAATATCGATAAAAATATCGATAAAAATAACGATAAAAATATTGATAAAAATATCGATAAAAAATATCGATAAATATATCGATAAAAATATAAATAAAAATATCGATAAAAATATCTATAAAAATAACGATAAAAATATCGATAAAAATATCGATAAAAATATCGATAAAAATATCGATAAAAATATCGATATAAATATCGATAAAAATATCGATAAAAATAACGATAAAAATATTGATAAAAATATCGATAAAAAATATCGATAAATATATCGATAAAAATATAAATAAAAATATCGATAAAAATATCGATAACATATCGATAAAATTTCGACAACATATCGATAAAAACATCGATATAAATATCGATAAAAATATCGATAAAAATATCGATAAAAATATCGATAAAAATATCGATATAAATATCGATAAAAATATCGATAAAAATAACGATAAAAATATTGATAAAAATATCGATAAAAAATATCGATAAATATATCGATAAAAATATAAATAAAAATATCGATAAAAATATCTATAAAAATAACGATAAAAATATCGATAAAAATATCGATAATAATATCGATAAAAATATCGATTAAAATATTGATAAAAATATCGATAAAAATATTGATAAAAATATCGATAATGCAACGTGTTGCATGCAACATTTTTTATGCAACGTGTTGCATGCAACATTTTTTATGAAACATGCAATATTTTGTATGCAAAATATCGATAAAATTATCGATAAAATTACCGATATAAATATCGATAAAATTCTTGATAAAAATATCGATAAAAATATCGTTAAAAATATCGAAAAAAATATCGATAAAAATATCGATAAAAATATCGATATAAATATCGATAAAAATATCGATAAAAATAACGATAAAAATATCGATAAATATATCGATAAAAATATAAATAAAAATATCGATAAAAATATCGATAACATATCGATAAAATTTCGACAACATATCGATAAAAACATCGATATAAATATCGATAAAAACATCGATATAAATATCGATAAAAATATCGATAAAAATATCGATAAAAATATCGATAAAAATATCGATATAAATATCGATAAAAATATCGATAAAAATAACGATAAAAATATTGATAAAAATATCGATAAAAAATATCGATAAATATATCGATAAAAATATAAATAAAAATATCGATAAAAATATCGATAACATATCGATAAAATTTCGACAACATATCGATAAAAACATCGATATAAATATCGATAAAAATATCGATAAAAATATCGATAAAAATATCGATATAAATATCGATAAAAATATCGATAAAAATAACGATAAAAATATTGATAAAAATATCGATAAAAAATATCGATAAATATATCGATAAAAATATAAATAAAAATATCGATAAAAATATCTATAAAAATAACGATAAAAATATCGATAAAAATATCGATAATAATATCGATAAAAATATCGATTAAAATATTGATAAAAATATCGATAAAAATATTGATAAAAATATCGATAATGCAACGTGTTGCATGCAACATTTTTTATGCAACGTGTTGCATGCAACATTTTTTATGAAACATGCAATATTTTGTATGCAACATGTTGCATGCAACATTTTGTATGCAACATGTTGCATGCAACTTTTTTTATGCAACATGTTGCATGCAACTTTTTGTATGCAACATGCAACATGTTGCATGCAAAATTTTGTATGAAACATGCAACTTGTTGCATGCAACATTTTGTATGCCACATGCAACATTTTGTATGCAACATTTTGTATGCAACTTTTTGTATGCAACATGCAACATGTTGCATGCAAAATTTTGTATGAAACATGCAACGTGTTGCATGCAACATTTTGTATGCAAAATGCAACATGTTGCATGCAACATTTTGTATGAAACATGTTGCATGCAACTTTTTTTATGCAACATGTTGCATGCAACTTTTTGTATGCAACATGTTGCATGCAACTTTTTTTATGCAACATGTTGCATGCAACTTTTTGTATGCAACATGTTGCATGCAACATTTTGTATGAAACATGCAACTTGTTGTATGAAACATGCAACTTGTTGAATGCATCATGCAACTTGTTGCATGCAACATTTTTTATGAAACATGCAATATTTTGTATGCAACATGTTGCATGCAACATTTTGTATGCAACATGTTGCATGCAACATTTTGTATGCAACATGTTGCATGCAACTTTTTTTATGCAACATGCAACATGTTGCATGCAACATTTTGTATGCCACATAAAATAAAATTACCGATATAAATATCGATAAAATTCTTGATAAAAATATCGATAAAAATATCGTTAAAAATATCGAAAAAAATATCGATAAAAATATCGATAAAAATATCGATAAAAATATCGATATAAATATCGATAAAAATATCGATAAAAATAACGATAAAAATATTGATAAAAATATCGATAAAAAATATCGATAAATATATCGATAAAAATATAAATAAAAATATCGATAAAAATATCTATAAAAATAACGATAAAAATATCGATAAAAATATCGATAAAAATATCGATAAAAATATCGATAAAAATATCGATATAAATATCGATAAAAATATCGATAAAAATAACGATAAAAATATTGATAAAAATATCGATAAAAAATATCGATAAATATATCGATAAAAATATAAATAAAAATATCGATAAAAATATCGATAACATATCGATAAAATTTCGACAACATATCGATAAAAACATCGATATAAATATCGATAAAAATATCGATAAAAATATCGATAAAAATATCGATAAAAATATCGATATAAATATCGATAAAAATATCGATAAAAATAACGATAAAAATATTGATAAAAATATCGATAAAAAATATCGATAAATATATCGATAAAAATATAAATAAAAATATCGATAAAAATATCTATAAAAATAACGATAAAAATATCGATAAAAATATCGATAATAATATCGATAAAAATATCGATTAAAATATTGATAAAAATATCGATAAAAATATTGATAAAAATATCGATAATGCAACGTGTTGCATGCAACATTTTTTATGCAACGTGTTGCATGCAACATTTTTTATGAAACATGCAATATTTTGTATGCAAAATATCGATAAAATTACCGATATAAATATCGATAAAATTCTTGATAAAAATATCGATAAAAATATCGTTAAAAATATCGAAAAAAATATCGATAAAAATATCGATAAAAATATCGATATAAATATCGATAAAAATATCGATAAAAATAACGATAAAAATATCGATAAATATATCGATAAAAATATAAATAAAAATATCGATAAAAATATCGATAACATATCGATAAAATTTCGACAACATATCGATAAAAACATCGATATAAATATCGATAAAAACATCGATATAAATATCGATAAAAATATCGATAAAAATATCGATAAAAATATCGATAAAATATCGATATAAATATCGATAAAAATATCGATAAAAATAACGATAAAAATATTGATAAAAATATCGATAAAAAATATCGATAAATATATCGATAAAAATATAAATAAAAATATCGATAAAAATATCGATAACATATCGATAAAATTTCGACAACATATCGATAAAAACATCGATATAAATATCGATAAAAATATCGATAAAAATATCGATAAAAATCTCGATATAAATATCGATAAAAATATCGATAAAAATAACGATAAAAATATTGATAAAAATATCGATAAAAAATATCGATAAATATATCGATAAAAATATAAATAAAAATATCTATAAAAATAACGATAAAAATATCGATAAAAATATCGATAATAATATCGATAAAAATATCGATTAAAATATTGATAAAAATATCGATAAAAATATTGATAAAAATATCGATAATGCAACGTGTTGCATGCAACATTTTTTATGCAACGTGTTGCATGCAACATTTTTTATGAAACATGCAATATTTTGTATGCAACATGTTGCATGCAACATTTTGTATGCAACATGTTGCATGCAACTTTTTTTATGCAACATGTTGCATGCAACTTTTTGTATGCAACATGCAACATGTTGCATGCAAAATTTTGTATGAAACATGCAACTTGTTGCATGCAACATTTTGTATGCCACATGCAACATTTTGTATGCAACATTTTGTATGCAACTTTTTGTATGCAACATGCAACATGTTGCATGCAAAATTTTGTATGAAACATGCAACGTGTTGCATGCAACATTTTGTATGCAAAATGCAACATGTTGCATGCAACATTTTGTATGAAACATGTTGCATGCAACTTTTTTTATGCAACATGTTGCATGCAACTTTTTGTATGCAACATGTTGCATGCAACTTTTTTTATGCAACATGTTGCATGCAACTTTTTGTATGCAACATGCAACATGTTGCATGCAACATTTTGTATGAAACATGCAACTTGTTGTATGAAACATGCAACTTGTTGAATGCAACATGCAACTTGTTGCATGCAACATTTTTTATGAAACATGCAATATTTTGTATGCAACATGTTGCATGCAACATTTTGTATGCAACATGTTGCATGCAACATTTTGTATGCAACATGTTGCATGCAACTTTTTTTATGCAACATGCAACATGTTGCATGCAACATTTTGTATGCCACATAAAATAAAATTACCGATATAAATATCGATAAAATTCTTGATAAAAATATCGATAAAAATATCGTTAAAAATATCGAAAAAAATATCGATAAAAATATCGATAAAAATATCGATAAAAATATCGATATAAATATCGATAAAAATATCGATAAAAATAACGATAAAAATATTGATAAAAATATCGATAAAAAATATCGATAAATATATCGATAAAAATATAAATAAAAATATCGATAAAAATATCTATAAAAATAACGATAAAAATATCGATAAAAATATCGATAAAAATATCGATAAAAATATCGATAAAAATATCGATATAAATATCGATAAAAATATCGATAAAAATAACGATAAAAATATTGATAAAAATATCGATAAAAAATATCGATAAATATATCGATAAAAATATAAATAAAAATATCGATAAAAATATCGATAAAAATATCGATAACATATCGATAAAATTTCGACAACATATCGATAAAAACATCGATATAAATATCGATAAAAATATCGATAAAAATATCGATAAAAATATCGATAAAAATATCGATATAAATATCGATAAAAATATCGATAAAAATAACGATAAAAATATTGATAAAAATATCGATAAAAAATATCGATAAATATATCGATAAAAATATAAATAAAAATATCGATAAAAATATCTATAAAAATAACGATAAAAATATCGATAAAAATATCGATAATAATATCGATAAAAATATCGATTAAAATATTGATAAAAATATCGATAAAAATATTGATAAAAATATCGATAATGCAACGTGTTGCATGCAACATTTTTTATGCAACGTGTTGCATGCAACATTTTTTATGAAACATGCAATATTTTGTATGCAAAATATCGATAAAATTATCGATAAAATTACCGATATAAATATCGATAAAATTCTTGATAAAAATATCGATAAAAATATCGTTAAAAATATCGAAAAAAACATCGATAAAAATATCGATAAAAATATCGATATAAATATCGATAAAAATATCGATAAAAATAACGATAAAAATATCGATAAATATATCGATAAAAATATAAATAAAAATATCGATAAAAATATCGATAACATATCGATAAAATTTCGACAACATATCGATAAAAACATCGATATAAATATCGATAAAAACATCGATATAAATATCGATAAAAATATCGATAAAAATATCGATAAAAATATCGATAAAAATATCGATAAAAATATCGATATAAATATCGATAAAAATATCGATAAAAATAACGATAAAAATATTGATAAAAATATCGATAAAAAATATCGATAAATATATCGATAAAAACATAAATAAAAATATCGATAAAAATATCGATAACATATCGATAAAATTTCGACAACATATCGATAAAAACATCGATATAAATATCGATAAAAATATCGATAAAAATATCGATAAAAATATCGATAAAAATATCGATATAAATATCGATAAAAATATCGATAAAAATAACGATAAAAATATTGATAAAAATATCGATAAAAAATATCTATAAATATATCGATAAAAATATAAATAAAAATATCGATAAAAATATCTATAAAAATAACGATAAAAATATCGATAAAAATATCGATAATAATATCGATAAAAATATCGATTAAAATATTGATAAAAATATCGATAAAAATATTGATAAAAATATCGATAATGCAACGTGTTGCATGCAACATTTTTTATGCAACGTGTTGCATGCAACATTTTTTATGAAACATGCAATATTTTGTATGCAACATGTTGCATGCAATATTTTGTATGCAACATGTTGCATGCAACATTTTGTATGCAACATGTTGCATGCAACATTTTGTATGCAACATGTTGCATGCAACTTTTTTTATGCAACATGTTGCATGCAACTTTTTGTATGCAACATGCAACATGTTGCATGCAAAATTTTGTATGAAACATGCAACTTGTTGCATGCAACATTTTGTATGCCACATGCAACATTTTGTATGCAACATTTTGTATGCCACATGCTACATTTTGTATGCAACGTGTTGCATGCAACATTTTGTATGCAACATGCAACATGTTGCATGCAACATTTTGTATGAAACATGTTGCATGCAACTTTTTTTATGCAACATGTTGCATGCAACTTTTTGTATGTAACATGTTGCATGCAACTTTTTTTATGCAACATGTTGCATGCAACATTTTGTATGAAACATGCAACTTGTTGTATGAAACATGCAACTTGTTGAATGCAACATTTTTTATGAAACATGCAATATTTTGTATGCAACATGTTGCATGCAACTTTTTGTATGCAACATGCAACATGTGGCATACAAAATGTTGCATGCAACATGCTACATGCTACATAAAAATATCGATATAAATATCGATAAAAATATCGATAAAAATATCGATAAAATTATCGATAAAAATATCGATAAAAATATCGATAAATATATCGATAAAAATATCGATAAAAATATCGATAAAAATATCGATAAAAATATCGATAAAAATATCGATAAAAATATCGACAAAAATATCGACAAAAATATCGACAAAAATATCGATAAAAATATCGATAAAAATATCGATAAAAATATCGATAAAAATATCGATAAAAATATCGATAAAAATATCGTTAAAAATATCGTTAAAAATATCGATATAAATATCGATAAAAATATCGATAAAAATAACGATAAAAATATTGATAAAAATATCGATAAAAAATATCGATAAATATATCGATAAAAATATAAATAGAAATATCGATAAAAATATCGATAAAAATATCGATAACATATCGATAAAATTTCGACAACATATCGATAAAAACATCGATATAAATATCGATAAAAATATCGATAAAAATATCGATAAAAATATCGATAAAAATATCGATATAAATATCGATAAAAATATCGATAAAAATAACGATAAAAATATTGATAAAAATATCGATAAAAAATATCGATAAATATATAGATAAAAATATAAATAAAAATATCGATAAAAATATCTATAAAAATAACGATAAAAATATCGATAAAAATATCGATAATAATATCGATAAAAATATCGATTAAAATATTGATAAAAATATCGATAAAAATATTGATAAAAATATCGATAATGCAACGTGTTGCATGCAACATTTTTTATGCAACGTGTTGCATGCAACATTTTTTATGAAACATGCAATATTTTGTATGCAAAATATCGATAAAATTATCGATAAAATTACCGATATAAATATCGATAAAATTCTTGATAAAAATATCGATAAAAATATCGTTAAAAATATCGAAAAAAACATCGATAAAAATATCGATAAAAATATCGATATAAATATCGATAAAAATATCGA
Source organism: Drosophila azteca (assembly GCA_005876895.1). Taxonomy (NCBI): domain Eukaryota; kingdom Metazoa; phylum Arthropoda; class Insecta; order Diptera; family Drosophilidae; genus Drosophila; species Drosophila azteca. The sequence goes on from VCKU01000034.1 coordinate 1,667,526, forward strand.
TAAAAATAACGATAAAAATATCGATAAATATATCGATAAAAATATAAATAAAAATATCGATAAAAATATCGATAACATATCGATAAAATTTCGACAACATATCGATAAAAACATCGATATAAATATCGATAAAAACATCGATATAAATATCGATAAAAATATCGATAAAAATATCGATAAAAATATCGATAAAAATATCGATAAAAATATCGATATAAATATCGATAAAAATATCGATAAAAATAACGATAAAAATATTGATAAAAATATCGATAAAAAATATCGATAAATATATCGATAAAAATATAAATAAAAATATCGATAAAAATATCGATAACATATCGATAAAATTTCGACAACATATCGATAAAAACATCGATATAAATATCGATAAAAATATCGATAAAAATATCGATAAAAATATCGATAAAAATATCGATATAAATATCGATAAAAATATCGATAAAAATATCGATAATAATATCGATAAAAATATCGATTAAAATATTGATAAAAATATCGATAAAAATATTGATAAAAATATCGATAATGCAACGTGTTGCATGCAACATTTTTTATGCAACGTGTTGCATGCAACATTTTTTATGAAACATGCAATATTTTGTATGCAACATGTTGCATGCAATATTTTGTATGCAACATGTTGCATGCAACATTTTGTATGCAACATGTTGCATGCAACATTTTGTATGCAACATGTTGCATGCAACTTTTTTTATGCAACATGTTGCATGCAACTTTTTGTATGCAACATGCAACATGTTGCATGCAAAATTTTGTATGAAACATGCAACTTGTTGCATGCAACATTTTGTATGCCACATGCAACATTTTGTATGCAACATTTTGTATGCCACATGCTACATTTTGTATGCAACGTGTTGCATGCAACATTTTGTATGCAACATGCAACATGTTGCATGCAACATTTTGTATGAAACATGTTGCATGCAACTTTTTTTATGCAACATGTTGCATGCAACTTTTTGTATGTAACATGTTGCATGCAACTTTTTTTATGCAACATGTTGCATGCAACATTTTGTATGAAACATGCAACTTGTTGTATGAAACATGCAACTTGTTGAATGCAACATTTTTTATGAAACATGCAATATTTTGTATGCAACATGTTGCATGCAACTTTTTGTATGCAACATGCAACATGTGGCATACAAAATGTTGCATGCAACATGCTACATGCTACATAAAAATATCGATATAAATATCGATAAAAATATCGATAAAAATATCGATAAAATTATCGATAAAAATATCGATAAAAATATCGATAAATATATCGATAAAAATATCGATAAAAATATCGATAAAAATATCGATAAAAATATCGATAAAAATATCGATAAAAATATCGACAAAAATATCGACAAAAATATCGACAAAAATATCGATAAAAATATCGATAAAAATATCGATAAAAATATCGATAAAAATATCGATAAAAATATCGATAAAAATATCGTTAAAAATATCGTTAAAAATATCGATATAAATATCGATAAAAATATCGATAAAAATAACGATAAAAATATTGATAAAAATATCGATAAAAAATATCGATAAATATATCGATAAAAATATAAATAGAAATATCGATAAAAATATCGATAAAAATATCGATAACATATCGATAAAATTTCGACAACATATCGATAAAAACATCGATATAAATATCGATAAAAATATCGATAAAAATATCGATAAAAATATCGATAAAAATATCGATATAAATATCGATAAAAATATCGATAAAAATAACGATAAAAATATTGATAAAAATATCGATAAAAAATATCGATAAATATATCGATAAAAATATAAATAAAAATATCGATAAAAATATCTATAAAAATAACGATAAAAATATCGATAAAAATATCGATAATAATATCGATAAAAATATCGATTAAAATATTGATAAAAATATCGATAAAAATATTGATAAAAATATCGATAATGCAACGTGTTGCATGCAACATTTTTTATGCAACGTGTTGCATGCAACATTTTTTATGAAACATGCAATATTTTGTATGCAAAATATCGATAAAATTATCGATAAAATTACCGATATAAATATCGATAAAATTCTTGATAAAAATATCGATAAAAATATCGTTAAAAATATCGAAAAAAACATCGATAAAAATATCGATAAAAATATCGATATAAATATCGATAAAAATATCGATAAAAATAACGATAAAAATATCGATAAATATATCGATAAAAATATAAATAAAAATATCGATAAAAATATCGATAACATATCGATAAAATTTCGACAACATATCGATAAAAACATCGATATAAATATCGATAAAAACATCGATATAAATATCGATAAAAATATCGATAAAAATATCGATAAAAATATCGATAAAAATATCGATAAAAATATCGATATAAATATCGATAAAAATATCGATAAAAATAACGATAAAAATATTGATAAAAATATCGATAAAAAATATCGATAAATATATCGATAAAAATATAAATAAAAATATCGATAAAAATATCGATAACATATCGATAAAATTTCGACAACATATCGATAAAAACATCGATATAAATATCGATAAAAATATCGATAAAAATATCGATAAAAATATCGATAAAAATATCGATATAAATATCGATAAAAATATCGATAAAAATATCGATAATAATATCGATAAAAATATCGATTAAAATATTGATAAAAATATCGATAAAAATATTGATAAAAATATCGATAATGCAACGTGTTGCATGCAACATTTTTTATGCAACGTGTTGCATGCAACATTTTTTATGAAACATGCAATATTTTGTATGCAACATGTTGCATGCAATATTTTGTATGCAACATGTTGCATGCAACATTTTGTATGCAACATGTTGCATGCAACATTTTGTATGCAACATGTTGCATGCAACTTTTTTTATGCAACATGTTGCATGCAACTTTTTGTATGCAACATGCAACATGTTGCATGCAAAATTTTGTATGAAACATGCAACTTGTTGCATGCAACATTTTGTATGCCACATGCAACATTTTGTATGCAACATTTTGTATGCCACATGCTACATTTTGTATGCAACGTGTTGCATGCAACATTTTGTATGCAACATGCAACATGTTGCATGCAACATTTTGTATGAAACATGTTGCATGCAACTTTTTTTATGCAACATGTTGCATGCAACTTTTTGTATGTAACATGTTGCATGCAACTTTTTTTATGCAACATGTTGCATGCAACATTTTGTATGAAACATGCAACTTGTTGTATGAAACATGCAACTTGTTGAATGCAACATTTTTTATGAAACATGCAATATTTTGTATGCAACATGTTGCATGCAACTTTTTGTATGCAACATGCAACATGTGGCATACAAAATGTTGCATGCAACATGCTACATGCTACATAAAAATATCGATATAAATATCGATAAAAATATCGATAAAAATATCGATAAAATTATCGATAAAAATATCGATAAAAATATCGATAAATATATCGATAAAAATATCGATAAAAATATCGATAAAAATATCGATAAAAATATCGATAAAAATATCGATAAAAATATCGACAAAAATATCGACAAAAATATCGACAAAAATATCGATAAAAATATCGATAAAAATATCGATAAAAATATCGATAAAAATATCGATAAAAATATCGATAAAAATATCGTTAAAAATATCGTTAAAAATATCGATAAAAATATCGAAAAAAAAACCGATAAAAATAACGATAAAAATATCGATAACATATCGATAAAATTTCGACAACATATCGATAAAAACATCGATATAAATATTGATAAAAATATCGATAAAAATATCGATAAAAATATCGATAAAAATATCGATATAAATATCGATAAAAATATCGATAAAAATAACGATAAAAATATTGATAAAAATATCGATAAAAAATATCGATAAATATATCGATAAAAATATAAATAAAAATATCGATAAAAATATCTATAAAAATAACGATAAAAATATCGATAAAAATATCGATAATAATATCGATAAAAATATCGATTAAAATATTGATAAAAATATCGATAAAAATATTGATAAAAATATCGATAATATCAACGTGTTGCATGCAACATTTTTTATGAAACATGCAATATTTTGTATGCAACATATCGATAAAATTATCGATAAAATTACCGATATAAATATCGATAAAATTCTTGATAAAAATATCGATAAAAATATCGTTAAAAATATCGAAAAAAATATCGATAAAAATGTCGATAAAAATATCGATATGAATATCGATAAAAAAAAATATCGTTAAAAATATCGTTAAAAATATCGATAAAAATATCGATAAAAATATCGTTAAAAATATCGATAACATATCGACAAAAATATCGATAAAATTATCGATAAAAATATCGTTAAAAATATCGATAAAAATAGCGATAAAAAATATATATATATCGATATAAATATAAATAAAAATATCGATAAAAACATCGATAAAATCATCGAAAAAATATCGATAAAAATATCGATAAAAATATCGATAAAAATATATTTAAAAATATCGTTAAAAATATCGTTAAATATAAGGATAAAAAAATTAATAATAATATCGTTAAAAATATCGATAAAAATATCGATAAAAATATCGTTAAAAATATCGATAAAAATATCGTTAAAAATATCGATAAAAATATCGATATAAATATCGATAAAAATATCGATAAAATTATCGATAAAAATATCGATAAAAATATCGATAAAAATATCGATAAAAATATCGATAAAAATATCGATAAAAATATCGATAAAAATATCGATAAAAATATCGATAAAAATATCGACAAAAATATCGACAAAAATATCGATAAAAATATCGATAAAAATATCGATAAAAATATCGATAAAAATATCGATAAAAATATCGATAAAAATATCGATAAAAATATCGTTAAAAATATCGTTAAAAATATCGATAAAAATATCGAAAAAAAAACCGATAAAAATAACGATAAAAATATCGATAAAAATATCGATAAAAATATCGATAAAAATATCGATAAAAATATCGATAAAAATATCGATAAAAATATCGATATAAATATCGATAAAAATATCGATAAAAATAACGATAAAAATATTGATAAAAATATCGATAAAAAATATCGATAAATATATCGATAAAAATATAAATAAAAATATCGATAAAAATATCTATAAAAATAACGATAAAAATATCGATAAAAATATCGATAATAATATCGATAAAAATATCGATTAAAATATTGATAAAAATATCGATAAAAATATTGATAAAAATATCGATAATGCAACGTGTTGCATGCAACATTTTTTATGCAACGTGTTGCATGCAACATTTTTTATGAAACATGCAATATTTTGTATGCAAAATATCGATAAAATTATCGATAAAATTACCGATATAAATATCGATAAAATTCTTGATAAAAATATCGATAAAAATATCGTTAAAAATATCGAAAAAAACATCGATAAAAATATCGATAAAAATATCGATATAAATATCGATAAAAATATCGATAAAAATAACGATAAAAATATCGATAAATATATCGATAAAAATATAAATAAAAATATCGATAAAAATATCGATAACATATCGATAAAATTTCGACAACATATCGATAAAAACATCGATATAAATATCGATAAAAATATCGATAAAAATATCGATAAAAATATCGATATAAATATCGATAAAAATATCGATAAAAATAACGATAAAAATATTGATAAAAATATCGATAAAAAATATCTATAAATATATCGATAAAAATATAAATAAAAATATCGATAAAAATATCTATAAAAATAACGATAAAAATATCGATAAAAATATCGATAATAATATCGATAAAAATATCGATTAAAATATTGATAAAAATATCGATAAAAATATTGATAAAAATATCGATAATGCAACGTGTTGCATGCAACATTTTTTATGCAACGTGTTGCATGCAACATTTTTTATGAAACATGCAATATTTTGTATGCAACATGTTGCATGCAACTTTTTTTATGCAACATGTTGCATGCAACTTTTTGTATGCAACATGCAACATGTTGCATGCAAAATTTTGTATGAAACATGCAACTTGTTGCATGCAACATTTTGTATGCCACATGCAACATTTTGTATGCAACATTTTGTATGCCACATGCTACATTTTGTATGCAACGTGTTGCATGCAACATTTTGTATGCAACATGTTGCATGCAACATTTTGTATGAAACATGTTGCATGCAACTTTTTTTATGCAACATGTTGCATGCAACTTTTTGTATGTAACATGTTGCATGCAACTTTTTTTATGCAACATGTTGCATGCAACATTTTGTATGAAACATGCAACTTGTTGTATGAAACATGCAACTTGTTGAATGCAACATTTTTTATGAAACATGCAATATTTTGTATGCAACATGTTGCATGCAACTTTTTGTATGCAACATGCAACATGTGGCATACAAAATGTTGCATGCAACATGCTACATGCTACATAAAAATATCGATATAAATATCGATAAAAATATCGATAAAAATATCGATAAAATTATCGATAAAAATATCGATAAAAATATCGATAAATATATCGATAAAAATATCGATAAAAATATCGATAAAAATATCGATAAAAATATCGATAAAAATATCGATAAAAATATCGACAAAAATATCGACAAAAATATCGACAAAAATATCGATAAAAATATCGATAAAAATATCGATAAAAATATCGATAAAAATATCGATAAAAATATCGTTAAAAATATCGTTAAAAATATCGATAAAAATATCGAAAAAAAAACCGATAAAAATAACGATAAAAATATCGATAACATATCGATAAAATTTCGACAACATATCGATAAAAACATCGATATAAATATCGATAAAAATATCGATAAAAATATCGATAAAAATATCGATAAAAATATCGATATAAATATCGATAAAAATATCGATAAATATAACGATAAAAATATTGATAAAAATATCGATAAAAAATATCGATAAATATATCGATAAAAATATAAATAAAAATATCGATAAAAATATCTATAAAAATAACGATAAAAATATCGATAAAAATATCGATAATAATATCGATAAAAATATCGATTAAAATATTGATAAAAATATCGATAAAAATATTGATAAAAATATCGATAATATCAACGTGTTGCATGCAACATTTTTTATGAAACATGCAATATTTTGTATGCAACATATCGATAAAATTATCGATAAAATTACCGATATAAATATCGATAAAATTCTTGATAAAAATATCGATAAAAATATCGTTAAAAATATCGAAAAAAATATCGATAAAAATGTCGATAAAAATATCGATATGAATATCGATAAAAAAAAATATCGTTAAAAATATCGTTAAAAATATCGATAAAAATATCGATAAAAATATCGTTAAAAATATCGATAACATATCGACAAAAATATCGATAAAATTATCGATAAAAATATCGTTAAAAATATCGATAAAAATAGCGATAAAAAATATATATATATCGATATAAATATAAATAAAAATATCGATAAAAACATCGATAAAATCATCGAAAAAATATCGATAAAAATATCGATAAAAATATCGATAAAAATATATTTAAAAATATCGTTAAAAATATCGTTAAATATAAGGATAAAAAAATTAATAATAATATCGTTACAAATATCGATAAAAATATCGTTAAAAATATCGATAAAAATATCGTTAAAAATATCGATAAAAATATCGATATAAATATCGATAAAAATATCGATAAAAATATCGATAAAATTATCGATAAAAATATCGATAAAAATATCGATAAAAATATCGATAAAAATATCGATAAAAATATCGATAAAAATATCGATAAAAATATCGATAAAAATATCGATAAAAATATCGATAAAAATATCGACAAAAATATCGACAAAATATCGATAAAAATATCGATAAAAATATCGATAAAAATATCGATAAAAATATCGATAAAAATATCGATAAAAATATCGTTAAAAATATCGTTAAAAATATCGATAAAAATATCGAAAAAAAAACCGATAAAAATAACGATAAAAATATCGATAACATATCGATAAAATTTCGACAACATATCGATAAAAACATCGATAAAAATATCGATAAAAATATCGATAAAAATATCGATAAAAATATCGATAAAAATATCGATATAAATATCGATAAAAATATCGATAAAAATATAAATAAAAATATCGATAAAAATATCTATAAAAATAACGATAAAAATATCGATAAAAATATCGATAATAATATCGATAAAAATATCGATTAAAATATTGATAAAAATATCGATAAAAATATTGATAAAAATATCGATAATGCAACGTGTTGCATGCAACATTTTTTATGCAACGTGTTGCATGCAACATTTTTTATGAAACATGTTGCATGCAACTTTTTTTATGCAACATGTTGCATGCAACTTTTTGTATGCAACATGTTGCATGCAACTTTTTGTATGCAACATGTTGCATGCAACTTTTTTTATGCAACATGTTGCATGCAACTTTTTGTATGCAACATGTTGCATAAAAAAAGTTGCATGCAACATGTTTCATAAAAAATGTTGCATGCAAAATTTTGTATGAAACATGCAACTTGTTGCATGCAACATTTTGTATGCAACATTTTGTATGCAACATTTTGTATGCCACATGCTACATTTTGTATGCAACGTGTTGCATGCAACATTTTGTATGCAACATGCAACATGTTGCATGCAACATTTTGTATGAAACATGTTGCATGCAACTTTTTTTATGCAACATGTTGCATGCAACTTTTTGTATGCAACATGTTGCATGCAACTTTTTGTATGCAACATGTTGCATGCAACTTTTTTTATGCAACATGTTGCATGCAACTTTTTGTATGCAACATGCAACATGTTGCATGCAACATTTTGTATGAAACATGCAACTTGTTGTATGAAACATGCAACTTGTTGAATGCAACATGCAACTTGTTGCATGCAACATGCAACTTGTTGCATGCAACATTTTTTATGAAACATGCAATATTTTGTATGCAACATGTTGCATGCAACATTTTGTATGCAACATGTTGCATGCAACATTTTGTATGCAACATGTTGCATGCAACTTTTTTTATGCAACATGCAACATGTTGCATGCAACATTTTGTATGCCACATGCTACATTTTGTATGCAACGTGTTGCATGCAACTTTTTTTATGCAACATGTTGCATGCAACTTTTTGTATGCAACATGCAACATGTTGCATGCAAAATTTTGTATGAAACATGCAACTTGTTGCATGCAACATTTTGTATGCCACATGCAACATTTTGTATGCAACATTTTGTATGCCACATGCTACATTTTGTATGCAACGTGTTGCATGCAACATTTTGTATGCAACATGCAACATGTTGCATGCAACATTTTGTATGAAACATGTTGCATGCAACTTTTTTTATGCAACATGTTGCATGCAACTTTTTGTATGCAACATGTTGCATGCAACTTTTTTTATGCAACATGTTGCATGCAACTTTTTGTATGCAACATGCAACATGTTGCATGCAACATTTTGTATGAAACATGCAACTTGTTGTATGAAACATGCAACTTGTTGTATGCAACATGCAACTTGTTGCATGCAACATGCAACTTGTTGCATGCAACATTTTTTATGAAACATGCAACATGTTGCATGCAACATTTTGTATGCAACATGCAACTTGTTGTATGAAACATGCAACTTTTTGTATGCAACATGCAACTTGTTGCATGCAACATGCAACTTGTTGCATGCAACATTTTTTATGCAACATGTTGCATGCAACATTTTGTATGCCACATGCTACATTTTTTATGCAACGTGGTGCATGCAACATTTTGTATGCAACATGCAACATGTTGCATGCAACATTTTGTATGCAACATGCAACATGTGGCATGCAACATTTTGTATGAAACATGCAACTTGTTGTATGCAACATTTTGTATGAAACATGCAACTTTTTGTATGCAACATGCAACTTTTTGTATGCAACATGCAACTTTTTGTATGCAACATGTTGCAATAAAACTATCGGAAAAACTATCGGCAAAACTATCTGCAAAACTATCGGCAAAACTATTGCCAAAAATATCGATAAAAACATCGATAAAAATATATCGATAAAAATATCGATAAAAATATCGAATAAATATCGATAAAAATATCGAGAAAAATATCGAGAAAAATATCGATAAAAATATCGATAAAAATATCGATAAAAATATCGATAAAAATATCGATAAAAATATCGATAAAAATATCGTTAAAAATATCGTTAAAAATATCGATAAAAATATTGAAAAAAATATCGATAAAAATATCGATAAAAATATCGATAAAAATATCGTTAAAAATATCGTTAAAAATATCGATAAAAATATCGAAAAAAAACCGATAAAAATAACGATAAAAATATCGATAACATATCGATAAAATTTCGACAACATATCGACAAAAATATCGATAAAATTATCGATAAAATTATCGATAAAATTACCGATATAAATATCGATAAAATTCTTGATAAAAATATCGATAAAAATATCGTTAAAAATATCGAAAAAAATATCGATAAAAATGTCGATAAAAATATCGATATGAATATCGATAAAAAAAATATCGTTAAAAATATCGTTAAAAATATCGATAAAAATATCGATAAAAATATCGTTAAAAATATCGATAACATATCGACAAAAATATCGATAAAATTATCGATAAAAATATCGTTAAAAATATCGATAAAAATAGCGATAAAAAAATTAATAATAAAATCGTTAAAAATATCGATATAAATATAAATAAAAATATCGATAAAAACATCGATAAAATCATCGAAAAAATATCGATAAAAATATCGATAAAAATATCGATAAAAATATCGATAAAAATATATTTAAAAATATCGTTAAATATAAGGATAAAAAAATTTATAATAATATCGTTAAAAATATCGATAAAAATTTCGTTAAAAATATCGATACAAATATCGTTAAAAATATCGATAAAAATATCGATATAAATATCGATAAAAATATCGATAAAAATATCGATAAAATGATCGATAAAAATATCGATAAAAATATCGATAAAAATATCGATAAAAATATCGATAAAAATATCGATAAAAATATCGATAAAAATATCGATAAAAATATCGATAAAAATATCGATAAAAATATCGATAAAAATATCGATAAAAATATCGATAAAAATATCGATAAAAATATCGATAAAAATATCGATAAAAATATCGTTAAAAATATCGTTAAAAATATCGATAAAAATATCGAAAAAAAAACCGATAAAAATAACGATAAAAATATCGATAACATATCGATAAAATTTCGACAACATATCGATAAAAACATCGATAAAAATATCGATAAAAATATCGATAAAAATATCGATAAAAATATCGATAAAAATATCGATATAAATATCGATAAAAATATCGATAAAAATAACGATAAAAATATTGATAAAAATATCGATAAAAAATATCGATAAATATATCGATAAAAATATAAATAAAAATATCGATAAAAATATCTATAAAAATACCGATAAAAATATCGATAAAAATATCGATAATAATATCGATAAAAATATCGATTAAAATATTGATAAAAATATCGATAAAAATATTGATAAAAATATCGATAATGCAACGTGTTGCATGCAACATTTTTTATGCAACGTGTTGCATGCAACATTTTTTATGAAACATGCAATATTTTGTATGCAACAAGTTGCATGCAACATTTTGTATGCTACATGTTGCATGCAACTTTTTTTATGCAACATGTTGCATGCAACTTTTTGTATGCAACATGCAACATGTTGCATGCAAAATTTTGTATGAAACATGCAACTTGTTGCATGCAACATTTTGTATGCCACATGTAACATTTTGTATGCAACATTTTGTATGCCACATGCTACATTTTGTATGCAACGTGTTGCATGCAACATTTTGTATGCAACATGCAACATGTTGCATGCAACATTTTGTATGAAACATGTTGCATGCAACTTTTTTTATGCAACATGTTGCATGCAACTTTTTGTATGCAACATGTTGCATGCAACTTTTTTTATGCAACATGTTGCATGCAACTTTTTGTATGCAACATGCAACATGTTGCATGCAACATTTTGTATGAAACATGCAACTTGTTGTATGAAACATGCAACTTGTTGAATGCAACATGCAACTTGTTGCATGCAACATTTTTTATGAAACATGCAATATTTTGTATGCAACATGTTGCATGCAACATTTTGTATGCAACATGTTGCATGCAACTTTTTTTATGCAACATGTTGCATGCAACTTTTTGTATGCAACATGCAACATGTTGCATGCAACATGCAACATGTTGCATGCAACATTTTGTATGCCACATGCTACATTTTGTATGCAACGTGTTGCATGCAACTTTTTTTATGCAACATGTTGCATGCAAAATCTTGTATGAAACATGCAACTTGTTGCATGCAACATTTTGTATGCCACATGCAACATTTTGTATGCAACATTTTGTATGCAACATTTTGTATGCCACATGCTACATTTTGTATGCAACGTGTTGCATGCAACATTTTGTATGCAACATGCAACATGTTGCATGCAACATTTTGTATGAAACATGTTGCATGCAACTTTTTTTATGCAACATGTTGCATGCAACTTTTTGTATGCAACATGTTGCATGCAACTTTTTTTATGCAACATGTTGCATGCAACATTTTTTATGAAACATGCAACATGTTGCATGCAACATTTTGTATGCAACATGCAACTTGTTGTATGAAACATGCAACTTTTTGTATGCAACATGCAACTTGTTGCATGCAACATGCAACTTGTTGCATGCAACATTTTTTATGCAACATGTTGCATGCAACATTTTGTATGCCACATGCTACATTTTTTATGCAACGTGGTGCATGCAACATTTTGTATGCAACATGCAACATGTTGCATGCAACATTTTGTATGCAACATGCAACATGTGGCATGCAACATTTTGTATGAAACATGCAACTTGTTGTATGCAACATTTTGTATGAAACATGCAACTTTTTGTATGCAACATGCAACTTTTTGTATGCAACATGCAACTTTTTGTATGCAACATGTTGCAATAAAACTATCGGAAAAACTATCGGCAAAACTATCTGCAAAACTATCGGCAAAACTATTGCCAAAAATATCGATAAAAATATCGATAAAAACATCGATAAAAATATATCGATAAAAATATCGATAAAAATATCGAATAAATATCGATAAAAATATCGAGAAAAATATCGAGAAAAATATCGATAAAAATATCGATAAAAATATCGATAAAAATATCGATAAAAATATCGATAAAAATATCGATAAAAATATCGTTAAAAATATCGTTAAAAATATCGATAAAAATATTGAAAAAAATATCGATAAAAATATCGATAAAAATATCGATAAAAATATCGTTAAAAATATCGTTAAAAATATCGATAAAAATATCGAAAAAAAACCGATAAAAATAACGATAAAAATATCGATAACATATCGATAAAATTTCGACAACATATCGACAAAAATATCGATAAAATTATCGATAAAATTATCGATAAAATTACCGATATAAATATCGATAAAATTCTTGATAAAAATATCGATAAAAATATCGTTAAAAATATCGAAAAAAATATCGATAAAAATGTCGATAAAAATATCGATATGAATATCGATAAAAAAAATATCGTTAAAAATATCGTTAAAAATATCGATAAAAATATCGATAAAAATATCGTTAAAAATATCGATAACATATCGACAAAAATATCGATAAAATTATCGATAAAAATATCGTTAAAAATATCGATAAAAATAGCGATAAAAAAATTAATAATAAAATCGTTAAAAATATCGATATAAATATAAATAAAAATATCGATAAAAACATCGATAAAATCATCGAAAAAATATCGATAAAAATATCGATAAAAATATCGATAAAAATATCGATAAAAATATATTTAAAAATATCGTTAAATATAAGGATAAAAAAATTTATAATAATATCGTTAAAAATATCGATAAAAATTTCGTTAAAAATATCGATACAAATATCGTTAAAAATATCGATAAAAATATCGATATAAATATCGATAAAAATATCGATAAAAATATCGATAAAATTATCGATAAAAATATCGATAAAAATATCGATAAAAATATCGATAAAAATATCGATAAAAATATCGATAAAAATATCGATAAAAATATCGATAAAAATATCGATAAAAATATCGATAAAAATATCGATAAAAATATCGATAAAAATATCGATAAAAATATCGATAAAAATATCGATAAAAATATCGATAAAAATATCGATAAAATATCGATAAAAATATCGTTAAAAATATCGGTAAAAATATCGATAAAAATATCGAAAAAAATATCGATAAAAATAACGATAAAAATATCGATAACATATCGATAAAATTTCGACAACATATCGACAAAAATATCGATAAAAATATCGATAAAAATATCGATAAAAATATCGATAAAAATATCGATAAAAATATCGATAAAAATATCGATAAAAATATCGATAAAAATAACGATAAAAATATTGATAAAAATATCGATAAAAAATATCGATAAATATATCGATAAAAATATAAATAAAAATATCGATAAAAATATCTATAAAAATACCGATAAAAATATCGATAAAAATATCGATAATAATATCGATAAAAATATCGATTAAAATATTGATAAAAATATCGATAAAAATATTGATAAAAATATCGATAATGCAACGTGTTGCATGCAACATTTTTTATGCAACGTGTTGCATGCAACATTTTTTATGAAACATGCAATATTTTGTATGCAACAAGTTGCATGCAACATTTTGTATGCTACATGTTGCATGCAACTTTTTTTATGCAACATGTTGCATGCAACTTTTTGTATGCAACATGCAACATGTTGCATGCAAAATTTTGTATGAAACATGCAACTTGTTGCATGCAACATTTTGTATGCCACATGTAACATTTTGTATGCAACATTTTGTATGCCACATGCTACATTTTGTATGCAACGTGTTGCATGCAACATTTTGTATGCAACATGCAACATGTTGCATGCAACATTTTGTATGAAACATGTTGCATGCAACTTTTTTTATGCAACATGTTGCATGCAACTTTTTGTATGCAACATGTTGCATGCAACTTTTTTTATGCAACATGTTGCATGCAACTTTTTGTATGCAACATGCAACATGTTGCATGCAACATTTTGTATGAAACATGCAACTTGTTGTATGAAACATGCAACTTGTTGAATGCAACATGCAACTTGTTGCATGCAACATTTTTTATGAAACATGCAATATTTTGTATGCAACATGTTGCATGCAACATTTTGTATGCAACATGTTGCATGCAACTTTTTTTATGCAACATGTTGCATGCAACTTTTTGTATGCAACATGCAACATGTTGCATGCAACATGCAACATGTTGCATGCAACATTTTGTATGCCACATGCTACATTTTGTATGCAACGTGTTGCATGCAACTTTTTTTATGCAACATGTTGCATGCAAAATCTTGTATGAAACATGCAACTTGTTGCATGCAACATTTTGTATGCCACATGCAACATTTTGTATGCAACATTTTGTATGCAACATTTTGTATGCCACATGCTACATTTTGTATGCAACGTGTTGCATGCAACATTTTGTATGCAACATGCAACATGTTGCATGCAACATTTTGTATGAAACATGTTGCATGCAACTTTTTTTATGCAACATGTTGCATGCAACTTTTTGTATGCAACATGTTGCATGCAACTTTTTTTATGCAACATGTTGCATGCAACTTTTTGTATGCAACATGCAACATGTTGCATGCAACATTTTGTATGAAACATGCAACTTGTTGTATGAAACATGCAACTTGTTGTATGCAACATGCAACTTGTTGCATGCAACATTTTTTATGAAACATGCAATATTTTGTATGCAACATGTTGCATGCAACTTTTTGTATGCAACATGCAACATGTTGCATGCAACATTTTGTATGCAACATGCAACTTGTTGTATGAAACATGCAACTTTTTGTATGCAACATGCAACTTGTTGCATGCAACATGCAACTTGTTGCATGCAACATTTTTTATGCAACATGTTGCATGCAACATTTTGTATGCCACATGCTACATTTTGTATGCAACGTGGTGCATGCAACATTTTGTATGCAACATGCAACATGTTGCATGCAACATTTTGTATGCAACATGCAACATGTGGCATGCAACATTTTGTATGAAACATGCAACTTGTTGTATGCAACATTTTGTATGAAACATGCAACTTTTTGTATGCAACATGCAACTTTTTGTATGCAACATGCAACTTTTTGTATGCAACATGTTGCAATAAAACTATCGGAAAAACTATCGGCAAAACTATCTGCAAAACTATCGGCAAAACTATTGCCAAAAATATCGATAAAAATATCGATAAAAACATCGATAAAAATATATCGATAAAAATATCGATAAAAATATCGAATAAATATCGATAAAAATATCGAGAAAAATATCGATAAAAATATCGATAAAAATATCGATAAAAATATCGATAAAAATATCGATAAAAATATCGATAAAAATATCGATAAAAATATCGATAAAAATATCGATAAAAATATCGATAAAAATATCGATAAAAATATCGATAAAAATATCGATAATAATATCGATAAAAATATCGATAAAAATATCGTTAAAATTATCGTTAAAAATATCGATAAAAATATTGAAAAAAATATCGATAAAAATATCGATAAAAATATCGATAAAAATATCGATAAAAATATCGTTAAAAATATCGATAAAAATATCGAAAAAAAACCGATAAAAATAACGATAAAAATATCGACAACATATCGACAAAAATATCGATAAAATTATCGATAAAATTATCGATAAAATTACCGATATAAATATCGATAAAATTCTTGATAAAAATATCGATAAAAATATCGTTAAAAATATCGAAAAAAATATCGATAAAAATGTCGATAAAAATATCGATATGAATATCGATAAAAAAAAATATCGTTAAAAATATCGTTAAAAATATCGATAACAATATCGATAAAAATATCGTTAAAAATATCGATAACATATCGACAAAAATATCGATAAAATTATCGATAAAAATATCGTTAAAAATATCGATAAAAATAGCGATAAAAAAATTAATAATAAAATCGTTAAAAATATCGATATAAATATAAATAAAAATATCGATAAAAACATCGATAAAATCATCGAAAAAATATCGATAAAAATATCGATAAAAATATCGATAAAAATATACTTAAAAATATCGTTAAATATAAGGATAAAAAAATTAATAATAATATCGTTAAAAATATCGATAAAAATATCGTTAAAAATATCGATAAAAATATCGTTAAAAATATCGATAAAAATATCGATATAAATATCGATAAAAATATCGATATAAATATCGATAAAAATATCGATAAAAATATCGATAAAATTATCGATAAAAATATCGATAAAAATATCGATAAAAATATCGATAAAAATATCGATAAAAATATCGACAAAAATATCGACAAAAATATCGATAATAATATCGTTAAAAATATCGATAAAAATATCGTTAAAAATATCGATAAAAATATCGATATAAATATCGATAAAAATATCGATAAAAATATCGATAAAATTATCGATAAAAATATCGATAAAAATATCGATAAAAATATCGATAAAAATATCGATAAAAATATCGACAAAAATATCGACAAAAATATCGACAAAAATATCGATAATAATATCGTTAAAAATATCGATAAAAATATCGTTAAAAATATCGATAAAAATATCGATATAAATATCGATAAAAATATCGATAAAAATATCGATAAAATTATCGATAAAAATATCGATAAAAATATCGATAAAAATATCGATAAAAATATCGATAAAAATATCGATAAAAATATCGTTAAAAATATCGTTAAAAATATCGATAAAAATATCGAAAAAAAAACCGATAAAAATAACGATAAAAATATCAATAACATATCGATAAAATTTCGACAACATATCGATAAAAACATCGATAAAAATATCGATAAAAATATCAATAAAAATATCGATAAAAATATCGATATAAATATCGATAAAAATATCGATAAAAATAACGATAAAAATATTGATAAAAATATCGATAAAAAATATCGATAAATATATCGATAAAAATATAAATAAAAATATCGATAAAAATATCTATAAAAATACCGATAAAAATATCGATAAAAATATCGATAATAATATCGATAAAAATATCGATTAAAATATTGATAAAAATATCGATAAAAATATTGATAAAAATATCGATAATGCAACGTGTTGCATGCAACATTTTTTATGAAACATGCAATATTTTGTATGCAACATGTTGCATGCAACATTTTGTATGCAACATGTTGCATGCAACATTTTGTATGCAACATGTTGCATGCAATATGTTGCATGCAACATGTTGCATGTTGCATACAAAAAGATACAAAAAATTTTGTATGAAACATGCAACTTGTTGCATGCAACATTTTGTATGCCACATGCAACATTTTGTATGCAACAATTTGTATGCAACATTTTGTATGCAACATTTTGTATGCCACATGCTACATTTTGTATGCAACGTGTTGCATGCAACATTTTGTATGCAACATGCAACATGTTGCATGCAACATTTTGTATGAAACATGTTGCATGCAACTTTTTTTATGCAACATGTTGCATGCAACTTTTGTATGCAACATGTTGCATGCAACTTTTTTTATGCAACATGTTGCATGCAACTTTTTGTATGCAACATGCAACATGTTGCATGCAACATTTTGTATGAAACATGCAACTTGTTGTATGAAACATGCAACTTGTTGAATGCAACATGCAACTTGTTGCATGCAACATTTTTTATGAAACATGCAATATTTTGTATGCAACATGTTGCATGCAACATTTTGTATGCAACATGTTGCATGCAACTTTTTTTATGCAACATGTTGCATGCAACTTTTTGTATGCAACATGCAACATGTTGCATGCAACATTTTGTATGCCACATGCTACATTTTGTATGCAACGTGTTGCATGCAACTTTTTTTATGCAACATGTTGCATGCAACTTTTTGTATGCAACATGCAACATGTTGCATGCAAAATTTTGTATGAAACATGCAACTTGTTGCATGCAACATTTTGTATGCCACATGCAACATTTTGTATGCAACATTTTGTATGCCACATGCTACATTTTGTATGCAACGTGTTGCATGCACCATTTTGTATGCAACGTGTTGCATACAACATCGAAAAAAAAAACCGATAAAAATAACGATAAAAATATCGATAACATATCGATAAAATTTCGACAACATATCGATAAAAACATCGATAAAAATATCGATAAAAATATCGATAAAAATATCGATAAAAATATCGATATAAATATCGATAAAAATATCGATAAAAATAACGATAAAAATATTGATAAAAATATCGATAAAAAATATCGATAAATATATCGATAAAAATATAAATAAAAATATCGATAAAAATATCTATAAAAATACCGATAAAAATATCGATAAAAATATCGATAATAATATCGATAAAAATATCGATTAAAATATTGATAAAAATATCGATAAAAATATTGATAAAAATATCGATAATGCAACGTGTTGCATGCAACATTTTTTATGAAACATGCAATATTTTGTATGCAACATGTTGCATGCAACATTTTGTATGCAACATGTTGCATGCAACATTTTTTATGCAACATGTTGCATGCAACTTTTTGTATGCAACATGCAACATGTTGCATGCAAAATTTTGTATGAAACATGCAACTTGTTGCATGCAACATTTTGTATGCCACATGCAACATTTTGTATGCAACAATTTGTATGCAACATTTTGTATGCAACATTTTGTATGCCACATGCTACATTTTGTATGCAACGTGTTGCATGCAACATTTTGTATGCAACATGCAACATGTTGCATGCAACATTTTGTATGAAACATGTTGCATGCAACTTTTTTTATGCAACATGTTGCATGCAACTTTTTGTATGCAACATGTTGCATGCAACTTTTTTTATGCAACATGTTGCATGCAACTTTTTGTATGCAACATGCAACATGTTGCATGCAACATTTTGTATGAAACATGCAACTTGTTGTATGAAACATGCAACTTGTTGAATGCAACATGCAACTTGTTGCATGCAACATTTTTTATGAAACATGCAATATTTTGTATGCAACATGTTGCATGCAACTTTTTGTATGCAACATGTTGCATGCAACTTTTTTTATGCAACATGTTGCATGCAACTTTTTGTATGCAACATGCAACATGTTGCATGCAACATTTTGTATGCCACATGCTACATTTTGTATGCAACGTGTTGCATGCATTTTTTTTTATGCAACATGTTGCATGCAACTTTTTGTATGCCACATGCAACATTTTGTATGCAACAATTTGTATGCAACATTTTGTATGCAACATTTTGTATGCCACATGCTACATTTTGTATGCAACGTGTTGCATGCAACATTTTGTATGCAACATGCAACATGTTGCATGCAACATTTTGTATGAAACATGTTGCATGCAACTTTTTTTATGCAACATGTTGCATGCAACTTTTTGTATGCAACATGTTGCATGCAACTTTTTTTATGCAACATGTTGCATGCAACTTTTTGTATGCAACATGCAACATGTTGCATGCAACATTTTGTATGAAACATGCAACTTGTTGTATGAAACATGCAACTTGTTGAATGCAACATGCAACTTGTTGCATGCAACATTTTTTATGAAACATGCAATATTTTGTATGCAACATGTTGCATGCAACATTTTGTATGCAACATGTTGCATGCAACTTTTTTTATGCAACATGTTGCATGCAACTTTTTGTATGCAACATGCAACATGTTGCATGCAACATTTTGTATGCCACATGCTACATTTTGTATGCAACGTGTTGCATGCAACTTTTTTTATGCAACATGTTGCATGCAACTTTTTGTATGCAACATGCAACATGTTGCATGCAAAATTTTGTATGAAACATGCAACTTGTTGCATGCAACATTTTGTATGCCACATGCAACATTTTGTATGCAACATTTTGTATGCCACATGCTACATTTTGTATGCAACGTGTTGCATGCACCATTTTGTATGCAACGTGTTGCATACAACATCGAAAAAAAAAACCGATAAAAATAACGATAAAAATATCGATAACATATCGATAAAATTTCGACAACATATCGATAAAAACATCGATAAAAATATCGATAAAAATATCGATAAAAATATCGATAAAAATATCGATATAAATATCGATAAAAATATCGATAAAAATAACGATAAAAATATTGATAAAAATATCGATAAAAAATATCGATAAATATATCGATAAAAATATAAATAAAAATATCGATAAAAATATCTATAAAAATACCGATAAAAATATCGATAAAAATATCGATAATAATATCGATAAAAATATCGATTAAAATATTGATAAAAATATCGATAAAAATATTGATAAAAATATCGATAATGCAACGTGTTGCATGCAACATTTTTTATGAAACATGCAATATTTTGTATGCAACATGTTGCATGCAACATTTTGTATGCAACATGTTGCATGCAACATTTTTTATGCAACATGTTGCATGCAACTTTTTGTATGCAACATGCAACATGTTGCATGCAAAATTTTGTATGAAACATGCAACTTGTTGCATGCAACATTTTGTATGCCACATGCAACATTTTGTATGCAACAATTTGTATGCAACATTTTGTATGCAACATTTTGTATGCCACATGCTACATTTTGTATGCAACGTGTTGCATGCAACATTTTGTATGCAACATGCAACATGTTGCATGCAACATTTTGTATGAAACATGTTGCATGCAACTTTTTTTATGCAACATGTTGCATGCAACTTTTTGTATGCAACATGTTGCATGCAACTTTTTTTATGCAACATGTTGCATGCAACTTTTTGTATGCAACATGCAACATGTTGCATGCAACATTTTGTATGAAACATGCAACTTGTTGTATGAAACATGCAACTTGTTGAATGCAACATGCAACTTGTTGCATGCAACATTTTTTATGAAACATGCAATATTTTGTATGCAACATGTTGCATGCAACTTTTTGTATGCAACATGTTGCATGCAACTTTTTTTATGCAACATGTTGCATGCAACTTTTTGTATGCAACATGCAACATGTTGCATGCAACATTTTGTATGCCACATGCTACATTTTGTATGCAACGTGTTGCATGCATTTTTTTTTATGCAACATGTTGCATGCAACTTTTTGTATGCCACATGCAACATTTTGTATGCAACAATTTGTATGCAACATTTTGTATGCAACATTTTGTATGCCACATGCTACATTTTGTATGCAACGTGTTGCATGCAACATTTTGTATGCAACATGCAACATGTTGCATGCAACATTTTGTATGAAACATGTTGCATGCAACTTTTTTTATGCAACATGTTGCATGCAACTTTTTGTATGCAACATGTTGCATGCAACTTTTTTTATGCAACATGTTGCATGCAACTTTTTGTATGCAACATGCAACATGTTGCATGCAACATTTTGTATGAAACATGCAACTTGTTGTATGAAACATGCAACTTGTTGAATGCAACATGCAACTTGTTGCATGCAACATTTTTTATGAAACATGCAATATTTTGTATGCAACATGTTGCATGCAACATTTTGTATGCAACATGTTGCATGCAACTTTTTTTATGCAACATGTTGCATGCAACTTTTTGTATGCAACATGCAACATGTTGCATGCAACATGCAACATGTTGCATGCAACATTTTGTATGCCACATGCTACATTTTGTATGCAACGTGTTGCATGCAACTTTTTTTATGCAACATGTTGCATGCAACTTTTTGTATGCAACATGCAACATGTTGCATGCAAAATTTTGTATGAAACATGCAACTTGTTGCATGCAACATTTTGTATGCCACATGCAACATTTTGTATGCAACATTTTGTATGCCACATGCTACATTTTGTATGCAACGTGTTGCATGCAACATTTTGTATGCAACGTGTTGCATGCAACATTTTGTATGCAACATGCAACATGTTGCATGCAACATTTTGTATGAAACATGTTGCATGCAACTTTTTTTATGCAACATGTTGCATGCAACTTTTTGTATGCAACATGTTGCATGCAACTTTTTTTATGCAACATGTTGCATGCAACTTTTTGTATGCAACAAGCAAAATGTTGCATGCAACATTTTGTATGAAACATGCAACTTGTTGTATGAAACATGCAACTTGTTGAATGCAACATGCAACTTGTTGCATGCAACATTTTTTATGAAACATGCAATATTTTGTATGCAACATGTTGCATGCAACATTTTGTATGCAACATGTTGCATGCAACTTTTTTTATGCAACATGTTGCATGCAACTTTTTGTATGCAACATGCAACATGTTGCATGCAACATTTTGTATGCCACATGCTACATTTTGTATGCAACGTGTTGCATGCAACTTTTTTTATGCAACATGCAACTTGTTGCATGCAACATTTTGTATGCCACATGCAACATTTTGTATGCAACATTTTGTATGCCACATGCTACATTTTGTATGCAACGTGTTGCATGCAACATTTTGTATGCAACATGCAACATGTTGCATGCAACATTTTGTATGAAACATGTTGCATGCAACTTTTTTTATGCAACATGTTGCATGCAACTTTTTGTATGCAACATGTTGCATGCAACTTTTTGTATGCAACATGCAACATGTTGCATGCAACATTTTGTATGAAACATGCAACTTGTTGTATGAAACATGCAACTTGTTGAATGCAACATGCAACTTGTTGCATGCAACATGCAACTTGTTGCATGCAACATTTTTTATGAAACATGCAATATTTTGTATGCAACATGTTGCATGCAACATTTTGTATGCAACATGTTGCATGCAACATTTTGTATGCAACATGTTGCATGCAACTTTTTTTATGCAACATGCAACATGTTGCATGCAACATTTTGTATGCCACATGCTACATTTTGTATGCAACGTGTTGCATGCAACTTTTTTTATGCAACATGTTGCATGCAACTTTTTGTATGCAACATGCAACATGTTGCATGCAAAATTTTGTATGAAACATGCAACTTGTTGCATGCAACATTTTGTATGCCACATGCAACATTTTGTATGCAACATTTTGTATGCCACATGCTACATTTTGTATGCAACGTGTTGCATGCAACATTTTGTATGCAACATGCAACATGTTGCATGCAACATTTTGTATGAAACATGTTGCATGCAACTTTTTTTATGCAACATGTTGCATGCAACTTTTTGTATGCAACATGTTGCATGCAACTTTTTTTATGCAACATGTTGCATGCAACTTTTTGTATGCAACATGCAACATGTTGCATGCAACATTTTGTATGAAACATGCAACTTGTTGTATGAAACATGCAACTTGTTGTATGCAACATGCAACTTGTTGCATGCAACATGCAACTTGTTGCATGCAACATTTTTTATGAAACATGCAACATGTTGCATGCAACATTTTGTATGCAACATGCAACTTGTTGTATGAAACATGCAACTTTTTGTATGCAACATGCAACTTGTTGCATGCAACATGCAACTTGTTGCATGCAACATTTTTTATGCAACATGTTGCATGCAACATTTTGTATGCCACATGCTACATTTTTTATGCAACGTGGTGCATGCAACATTTTGTATGCAACATGCAACATGTTGCATGCAACATTTTGTATGCAACATGCAACATGTGGCATGCAACATTTTGTATGAAACATGCAACTTGTTGTATGCAACATTTTGTATGAAACATGCAACTTTTTGTATGCAACATGCAACTTTTTGTATGCAACATGCAACTTTTTGTATGCAACATGTTGCAATAAAACTATCGGAAAAACTATCGGCAAAACTATCTGCAAAACTATCGGCAAAACTATTGCCAAAAATATCGATAAAAATATCGATAAGAACATCGATAAAAATATATCGATAAAAATATCGATAAAAATATCGAATAAATATCGATAAAATATCGAGAAAAATATCGAGAAAAATATCGATAAAAATATCGATAAAAATATCGATAAAAATATCGATAAAAATATCGATAAAAATATCGATAAAAATATCGTTAAAAATATCGTTAAAAATATCGATAAAAATATTGAAAAAAATATCGATAAAAATATCGATAAAAATATCGATAAAAATATCGTTAAAAATATCGTTAAAAATATCGATAAAAATATCGAAAAAAAACCGATAAAAATAACGATAAAAATATCGATAACATATCGATAAAATTTCGACAACATATCGACAAAAATATCGATAAAATTATCGATAAAATTATCGATAAAATTACCGATATAAATATCGATAAAATTCTTGATAAAAATATCGATAAAAATATCGTTAAAAATATCGAAAAAAATATCGATAAAAATGTCGATAAAAATATCGATATGAATATCGATAAAAAAAATATCGTTAAAAATATCGTTAAAAATATCGATAAAAATATCGATAAAAATATCGTTAAAAATATCGATAACATATCGACAAAAATATCGATAAAATTATCGATAAAAATATCGTTAAAAATATCGATAAAAATAGCGATAAAAAAATTAATAATAAAATCGTTAAAAATATCGATATAAATATAAATAAAAATATCGATAAAAACATCGATAAAATCATCGAAAAAATATCGATAAAAATATCGATAAAAATATCGATAAAAATATCGATAAAAATATATTTAAAAATATCGTTAAATATAAGGATAAAAAAATTTATAATAATATCGTTAAAAATATCGATAAAAATTTCGTTAAAAATATCGATACAAATATCGTTAAAAATATCGATAAAAATATCGATATAAATATCGATAAAAATATCGATAAAAATATCGATAAAATTATCGATAAAAATATCGATAAAAATATCGATAAAAATATCGATAAAAATATCGATAAAAATATCGATAAAAATATCGATAAAAATATCGATAAAAATATCGATAAAAATATCGATAAAAATATCGATAAAAATATCGATAAAAATATCGATAAAAATATCGTTAAAAATATCGTTAAAAATATCGATAAAAATATCGAAAAAAAAACCGATAAAAATAACGATAAAAATATCGATAACATATCGATAAAATTTCGACAACATATCGATAAAAACATCGATAAAAATATCGATAAAAATATCGATAAAAATATCGATAAAAATATCGATAAAAATATCGATATAAATATCGATAAAAATATCGATAAAAATAACGATAAAAATATTGATAAAAATATCGATAAAAAATATCGATAAATATATCGATAAAAATATAAATAAAAATATCGATAAAAATATCTATAAAAATACCGATAAAAATATCGATAAAAATATCGATAATAATATCGATAAAAATATCGATTAAAATATTGATAAAAATATCGATAAAAATATTGATAAAAATATCGATAATGCAACGTGTTGCATGCAACATTTTTTATGTAACGTGTTGCATGCAACATTTTTTATGAAACATGCAATATTTTGTATGCAACAAGTTGCATGCAACATTTTGTATGCTACATGTTGCATGCAACTTTTTTTATGCAACATGTTGCATGCAACTTTTTGTATGCAACATGCAACATGTTGCATGCAAAATTTTGTATGAAACATGCAACTTGTTGCATGCAACATTTTGTATGCCACATGTAACATTTTGTATGCAACATTTTGTATGCCACATGCTACATTTTGTATGCAACGTGTTGCATGCAACATTTTGTATGCAACATGCAACATGTTGCATGCAACATTTTGTATGAAACATGTTGCATGCAACTTTTTTTATGCAACATGTTGCATGCAACTTTTTGTATGCAACATGCAACATGTTGCATGCAACATTTTGTATGAAACATGCAACTTGTTGTATGAAACATGCAACTTGTTGAATGCAACATGCAACTTGTTGCATGCAACATTTTTTATGAAACATGCAATATTTTGTATGCAACATGTTGCATGCAACATTTTGTATGCAACATGTTGCATGCAACTTTTTTTATGCAACATGTTGCATGCAACTTTTTGTATGCAACATGCAACATGTTGCATGCAACATTTTGTATGCCACATGCTACATTTTGTATGCAACGTGTTGCATGCAACTTTATTTATGCAACATGTTGCATGCAAAATTTTGTATGAAACATGCAACTTGTTGCATGCAACATTTTGTATGCCACATGCAACATTTTGTATGCAACATTTTGTATGCAACATTTTGTATGCCACATGCTACATTTTGTATGCAACGTGTTGCATGCAACATTTTGTATGCAACATGCAACATGTTGCATGCAACATTTTGTATGAAACATGTTGCATGCAACTTTTTTTATGCAACATGTTGCATGCAACTTTTTGTATGCAACATGTTGCATGCAACTTTTTTATGCAACATGTTGCATGCAACTTTTTGTATGCAACATGCAACATGTTGCATGCAACATTTTGTATGAAACATGCAACTTGTTGTATGAAACATGCAACTTGTTGTATGCAACATGCAACTTGTTGCATGCAACATTTTTTATGAAACATGCAATATTTTGTATGCAACATGTTGCATGCAACTTTTTGTATGCAACATGCAACATGTTGCATGCAACATTTTGTATGCAACATGCAACTTGTTGTATGAAACATGCAACTTTTTGTATGCAACATGCAACTTGTTGCATGCAACATGCAACTTGTTGCATGCAACATTTTTTATGCAACATGTTGCATGCAACATTTTGTATGCCACATGCTACATTTTGTATGCAACGTGGTGCATGCAACATTTTGTATGCAACATGCAACATGTTGCATGCAACATTTTGTATGCAACATGCAACATGTGGCATGCAACATTTTGTATGAAACATGCAACTTGTTGTATGCAACATTTTGTATGAAACATGCAACTTTTTGTATGCAACATGCAACTTTTTGTATGCAACATGCAACTTTTTGTATGCAACATGTTGCAATAAAACTATCGGAAAAACTATCGGCAAAACTATCTGCAAAACTATCGGCAAAACTATTGCCAAAAATATCGATAAAAATATCGATAAAAACATCGATAAAAATATATCGATAAAAATATCGATAAAAATATCGAATAAATATCGATAAAAATATCGAGAAAAATATCGATAAAAATATCGATAAAAATATCGATAAAAATATCGATAAAAATATCGATAAAAATATCGATAAAAATATCGATAAAAATATCGATAAAAATATCGATAAAAATATCGATAAAAATATCGATAAAAATATCGATAAAAATATCGATAAAAATATCGATAATAATATCGATAAAAATATCGATAAAAATATCGTTAAAAATATCGTTAAAAATATCGATAAAAATATTGAAAAAAATATCGATAAAAATATCGATAAAAATATCGATAAAAATATCGATAAAAATATCGTTAAAAATATCGATAAAAATATCGAAAAAAAACCGATAAAAATAACGATAAAAATATCGACAACATATCGACAAAAATATCGATAAAATTATCGATAAAATTATCGATAAAATTACCGATATAAATATCGATAAAATTCTTGATAAAAATATCGATAAAAATATCGTTAAAAATATCGAAAAAAATATCGATAAAAATGTCGATAAAAATATCGATATGAATATCGATAAAAAAAAATATCGTTAAAAATATCGTTAAAAATATCGATAACAATATCGATAAAAATATCGTTAAAAATATCGATAACATATCGACAAAAATATCGATAAAATTATCGATAAAAATATCGTTAAAAATATCGATAAAAATAGCGATAAAAAAATTAATAATAAAATCGTTAAAAATATCGATATAAATATAAATAAAAATATCGATAAAAACATCGATAAAATCATCGAAAAAATATCGATAAAAATATCGATAAAAATATCGATAAAAATATACTTAAAAATATCGTTAAATATAAGGATAAAAAAATTAATAATAATATCGTTAAAAATATCGATAAAAATATCGTTAAAAATATCGATAAAAATATCGTTAAAAATATCGATAAAAATATCGATATAAATATCGATAAAAATATCGATATAAATATCGATAAAAATATCGATAAAAATATCGATAAAATTATCGATAAAAATATCGATAAAAATATCGATAAAAATATCGATAAAAATATCGATAAAAATATCGACAAAAATATCGACAAAAATATCGATAATAATATCGTTAAAAATATCGTTAAAAATATCGTTAAAAATATCGATAAAAATATCGAAAAAAAAACCGATAAAAATAACGATAAAAATATCAATAACATATCGATAAAATTTCGACAACATATCGATAAAAACATCGATAAAAATATCGATAAAAATATCAATAAAAATATCGATAAAAATATCGATATAAATATCGATAAAAATATCGATAAAAATAACGATAAAAATATTGATAAAAATATCGATAAAAAATATCGATAAATATATCGATAAAAATATAAATAAAAATATCGATAAAAATATCTATAAAAATACCGATAAAAATATCGATAAAAATATCGATAATAATATCGATAAAAATATCGATTAAAATATTGATAAAAATATCGATAAAAATATTGATAAAAATATCGATAATGCAACGTGTTGCATGCAACATTTTTTATGAAACATGCAATATTTTGTATGCAACATGTTGCATGCAACATTTTGTATGCAACATGTTGCATGTTGCATACAAAAAGATACAAAAAATTTTGTATGAAACATGCAACTTGTTGCATGCAACATTTTGTATGCCACATGCAACATTTTGTATGCAACAATTTGTATGCAACATTTTGTATGCAACATTTTGTATGCCACATGCTACATTTTGTATGCAACGTGTTGCATGCAACATTTTGTATGCAACATGCAACATGTTGCATGCAACATTTTGTATGAAACATGTTGCATGCAACTTTTTTTATGCAACATGTTGCATGCAACTTTTGTATGCAACATGTTGCATGCAACTTTTTTTATGCAACATGTTGCATGCAACTTTTTGTATGCAACATGCAACATGTTGCATGCAACATTTTGTATGAAACATGCAACTTGTTGTATGAAACATGCAACTTGTTGAATGCAACATGCAACTTGTTGCATGCAACATTTTTTATGAAACATGCAATATTTTGTATGCAACATGTTGCATGCAACATTTTGTATGCAACATGTTGCATGCAACTTTTTTATGCAGCATGTTGCATGCAACTTTTTGTATGCAACATGCAACATGTTGCATGCAACATTTTGTATGCCACATGCTACATTTTGTATGCAACGTGTTGCATGCAACTTTTTTTATGCAACATGTTGCATGCAACTTTTTGTATGCAACATGCAACATGTTGCATGCAAAATTTTGTATGAAACATGCAACTTGTTGCATGCAACATTTTGTATGCCACATGCAACATTTTGTATGCAACATTTTGTATGCCACATGCTACATTTTGTATGCAACGTGTTGCATGCACCATTTTGTATGCAACGTGTTGCATACAACATCGAAAAAAAAAACCGATAAAAATAACGATAAAAATATCGATAACATATCGATAAAATTTCGACAACATATCGATAAAAACATCGATAAAAATATCGATAAAAATATCGATAAAAATATCGATAAAAATATCGATATAAATATCGATAAAAATATCGATAAAAATAACGATAAAAATATTGATAAAAATATCGATAAAAAATATCGATAAATATATCGATAAAAATATAAATAAAAATATCGATAAAAATATCTATAAAAATACCGATAAAAATATCGATAAAAATATCGATAATAATATCGATAAAAATATCGATTAAAATATTGATAAAAATATCGATAAAAATATTGATAAAAATATCGATAATGCAACGTGTTGCATGCAACATTTTTTATGCAACGTGTTGCATGCAACATTTTTTATGAAACATGCAATATTTTGTATGCAACATGTTGCATGCAACATTTTGTATGCAACATGTTGCATGCAACATTTTTTATGCAACATGTTGCATGCAACTTTTTGTATGCAACATGCAACATGTTGCATGCAAAATTTTGTATGAAACATGCAACTTGTTGCATGCAACATTTTGTATGCCACATGCAACATTTTGTATGCAACAATTTGTATGCAACATTTTGTATGCAACATTTTGTATGCCACATGCTACATTTTGTATGCAACGTGTTGCATGCAACATTTTGTATGCAACATGCAACATGTTGCATGCAACATTTTGTATGAAACATGTTGCATGCAACTTTTTTTATGCAACATGTTGCATGCAACTTTTTGTATGCAACATGTTGCATGCAACTTTTTTTATGCAACATGTTGCATGCAACTTTTTGTATGCAACATGCAACATGTTGCATGCAACATTTTGTATGAAACATGCAACTTGTTGTATGAAACATGCAACTTGTTGAATGCAACATGCAACTTGTTGCATGCAACATTTTTTATGAAACATGCAATATTTTGTATGCAACATGTTGCATGCAACTTTTTGTATGCAACATGTTGCATGCAACTTTTTTTATGCAACATGTTGCATGCAACTTTTTGTATGCAACATGCAACATGTTGCATGCAACATTTTGTATGCCACATGCTACATTTTGTATGCAACGTGTTGCATGCATTTTTTTTTATGCAACATGTTGCATGCAACTTTTTGTATGCCACATGCAACATTTTGTATGCAACAATTTGTATGCAACATTTTGTATGCAACATTTTGTATGCCACATGCTACATTTTGTATGCCACGTGTTGCATGCAACATTTTGTATGCAACATGCAACATGTTGCATGCAACATTTTGTATGAAACATGTTGCATGCAACTTTTTTTATGCAACATGTTGCATGCAACTTTTTGTATGCAACATGTTGCATGCAACTTTTTTTATGCAACATGTTGCATGCAACTTTTTGTATGCAACATGCAACATGTTGCATGCAACATTTTGTATGAAACATGCAACTTGTTGTATGAAACATGCAACTTGTTGAATGCAACATGCAACTTGTTGCATGCAACATTTTTTATGAAACATGCAATATTTTGTATGCAACATGTTGCATGCAACATTTTGTATGCAACATGTTGCATGCAACTTTTTTTATGCAACATGTTGCATGCAACTTTTTGTATGCAACATGCAACATGTTGCATGCAACATGCAACATGTTGCATGCAACATTTTGTATGCCACATGCTACATTTTGTATGCAACGTGTTGCATGCAACTTTTTTTATGCAACATGTTGCATGCAACTTTTTGTATGCAACATGCAACATGTTGCATGCAAAATTTTGTATGAAACATGCAACTTGTTGCATGCAACATTTTGTATGCCACATGCAACATTTTGTATGCAACATTTTGTATGCCACATGCTACATTTTGTATGCAACGTGTTGCATGCAACATTTTGTATGCAACGTGTTGCATGCAACATTTTGTATGCAACATGCAACATGTTGCATGCAACATTTTGTATGAAACATGTTGCATGCAACTTTTTTTATGCAACATGTTGCATGCAACTTTTTGTATGCAACATGTTGCATGCAACTTTTTTTATGCAACATGTTGCATGCAACTTTTTGTATGAAACATGCAACTTGTTGTATGAAACATGCAACTTGTTGTATGAAACATGCAACTTGTTGTATGAAACATGCAACTTGTTGTATGAAACATGCAACTTGTTGTATGCAACATGCAACTTGTTGCATGCAACATTTTTTATGAAACATGCAATATTTTGTATGCAACATGTTGCATGCAACTTTTTGTATGCAACATGCAACATGTTGCATGCAACATTTTGTATGCAACATGCAACTTGTTGTATGAAACATGCAACTTTTTGTATGCAACATGCAACTTGTTGCATGCAACATTTTTTATGCAACATGTTGCATGCAACATTTTGTATGCCACATGCTACATTTTGTATGCAACGTGTTGCATGCAACATTTTGTATGCAACATGCAACATGTTGCATGCAACATTTTGTATGCTACATGCAACATGTTGCATGCAACATTTTGTATGAAACATGCAACTTGTTGTATGCAACATTTTGTATGAAACATGCAACTTGT
Source organism: Drosophila azteca (assembly GCA_005876895.1). NCBI lineage: Eukaryota > Metazoa > Arthropoda > Insecta > Diptera > Drosophilidae > Drosophila > Drosophila azteca. The sequence goes on from VCKU01000034.1 coordinate 1,701,279, forward strand.
TGTATGCAGCATGCAACTTTTTGTATGCAACATGCAACTTTTTGTATGCAACATGTTGCAATAAAACTATCGGAAAAACTATTGCCAAAAATATCGATAAAAATATCGATAAAAACATCGATAAAAATATATCGATAAAAATATCGATAAAAATATCGAATAAATATCGATAAAAATATCGAGAAAAATATCGATAAAAATATCGATAAAAATATCGATAAAAATATCGATAAAAATATCGATAAAAATATCGATAAAAATATCGATAAAAATATCGATAAAAATATCGTTAAAAATATCGTTAAAAATATCGATAAAAATATTGAAAAAAATACCGATAAAAATATCGATAAAAATATCGAAAAAAATACCGATAAAAATATCGATAAATATATCGATAAAAATATCTATAAAAATAACGATAAAAATATTGATAAAAATATCGATAAAAAATATCGATAAAAATATGAATAAAAATATCGATAAAAATATGAATAAAAATATCGATATAAATATCGATAAAAATATCGTTAAAAATATCGTTAAAAATATCGATAAAAATATTGAAAAAAATATCGATAAAAATATCGATAAAAATATCGATAAAAATATCGATAAAAATATCGTTAAAAATATCGTTAAAAATATCGATAAAAATATCGAAAAAAAACCGATAAAAATAACGATAAAAATATCGACAACATATCGACAAAAATATCGATAAAATTATCGATAAAATTACCGATATAAATATCGATAAAATTCTTGATAAAAATATCGATAAAAATATCGTTAAAAATATCGAAAAAAATATCGATAAAAATGTCGATAAAAATATCGATATGAATATCGATAAAAAAAAATATCGTTAAAAATATCGTTAAAAATATCGATAAAAATATCGATAAAAATATCGTTAAAAATATCGATAACATATCGACAAAAATATCGATAAAATTATCGATAAAAATATCGTTAAAAATATCGATAAAAATAGCGATAAAAAAATTAATAATAAAATCGTTAAAAATATCGATATAAATATAAATAAAAATATCGATAAAAACATCGATAAAATCATCGAAAAAATATCGATAAAAATATCGATAAAAATATCGATAAAAATATCGATAAAAATATATTTAAAAATATCGTTAAATATAAGGATAAAAAAATTAATAATAATATCGTTAAAAATATCGATAAAAATATCGTTAAAAATATCGATAAAAATATCGTTAAAAATATCGATAAAAATATCGATATAAATATCGATAAAAATATCGATAAAATATCGATAAAAATATCGATAAAAATATCGATAAAAATATCGATAAAAATATCGATAAAAATATCGACAAAAATATCGACAAAAATATCGATAATAATATCGTTAAAAATATCGATAAAAATATCGTTAAAAATATCGATAAAAATATCGTTAAAAATATCGATAAAAATATCGATATAAATATCGATAAAAATATCGATAAAAATATCGATAAAATTATCGATAAAAATATCGATAAAAATATCGATAAAAATATCGATAAAAATATCGATAAAAATATCGACAAAAATATCGACAAAAATATCGATAAAAATATCGATAAAAATATCGATAAAAATATCGATAAAAATATCGTTAAAAATATCGTTAAAAATATCGATAAAAATATCGAAAAAAAAACCGATAAAAATAACGATAAAAATATCAATAACATATCGATAAAATTTCGACAACATATCGATAAAAACATCGATAAAAATATCGATAAAAATATCGATAAAAATATCGATAAAAATATCGATATAAATATCGATAAAAATATCGATAAAAATAACGATAAAAATATTGATAAAAATATCGATAAAAAATATCGATAAATATATCGATAAAAATATAAATAAAAATATCGATAAAAATATCTATAAAAATACCGATAAAAATATCGATAAAAATATCGATAATAATATCGATAAAAATATCGATTAAAATATTGATAAAAATATCGATAAAAATATTGATAAAAATATCGATAATGCAACGTGTTGCATGCAACATTTTTTATGCAACGTGTTGCATGCAATATTTTTTATGAAACATGCAATATTTTGTATGCAACATGTTGCATGCAACATTTTGTATGCAACATGTTGCATGCAACATTTTTTATGCAACATGTTGCATGCAACTTTTTGTATGCAACATGCAACATGTTGCATGCAAAATTTTGTATGAAACATGCAACTTGTTGCATGCAACATTTTGTATGCCACATGCAACATTTTGTATGCAACAATTTGTATGCAACATTTTGTATGCAACATTTTGTATGCCACATGCTACATTTTGTATGCAACGTGTTGCATGCAACATTTTGTATGCAACATGCAACATGTTGCATGCAACATTTTGTATGAAACATGTTGCATGCAACTTTTTTTATGCAACATGTTGCATGCAACTTTTTGTATGCAACATGTTGCATGCAACTTTTTTTATGCAACATGTTGCATGCAACTTTTTGTATGCAACATGCAACATGTTGCATGCAACATTTTGTATGAAACATGCAACTTGTTGTATGAAACATGCAACTTGTTGAATGCAACATGCAACTTGTTGCATGCAACATTTTTTATGAAACATGCAATATTTTGTATGCAACATGTTGCATGCAACTTTTTGTATGCAACATGTTGCATGCAACTTTTTGTATGCAACATGCAACATGTTGCATGCAACATTTTGTATGCCACATGCTACATTTTGTATGCAACGTGTTGCATGCATTTTTTTTTATGCAACATGTTGCATGCAACTTTTTGTATGCCACATGCAACATTTTGTATGCAACAATTTGTATGCAACATTTTGTATGCAACATTTTGTATGCCACATGCTACATTTTGTATGCAACGTGTTGCATGCAACATTTTGTATGCAACATGCAACATGTTGCATGCAACATTTTGTATGAAACATGTTGCATGCAACTTTTTTATGCAACATGTTGCATGCAACTTTTTGTATGCAACATGTTGCATGCAACTTTTTTTATGCAACATGTTGCATGCAACTTTTTGTATGCAACATGCAACATGTTGCATGCAACATTTTGTATGAAACATGCAACTTGTTGTATGAAACATGCAACTTGTTGAATGCAACATGCAACTTGTTGCATGCAACATTTTTTATGAAACATGCAATATTTTGTATGCAACATGTTGCATGCAACATTTTGTATGCAACATGTTGCATGCAACTTTTTTTATGCAACATGTTGCATGCAACTTTTTGTATGCAACATGCAACATGTTGCATGCAACATGCAACATGTTGCATGCAACATTTTGTATGCCACATGCTACATTTTGTATGCAACGTGTTGCATGCAACTTTTTTTATGCAACATGTTGCATGCAACTTTTGTATGCAACATGCAACATGTTGCATGCAAAATTTTGTATGAAACATGCAACTTGTTGCATGCAACATTTTGTATGCCACATGCAACATTTTGTATGCAACATTTTGTATGCCACATGCTACATTTTGTATGCAACGTGTTGCATGCAACATTTTGTATGCAACGTGTTGCATGCAACATTTTGTATGCAACATGCAACATGTTGCATGCAACATTTTGTATGAAACATGTTGCATGCAACTTTTTTTATGCAACATGTTGCATGCAACTTTTTGTATGCAACATGTTGCATGCAACTTTTTTATGCAACATGTTGCATGCAACTTTTTGTATGAAACGTTTTGTATGAAACATGCAACTTGTTGTATGAAACTGCAACTTGTTGTATGAAACATGCAACTTGTTGTATGAACATGCAACGTGTTGTTATGAAACATGCAACTTGTTGTATGCAACATGCA